>BLSH010043214.1:33413-60223 GCA_018402905.1 Glandirana rugosa
TTTGTCCTACCGGACGTTCTTCAGTGAGACAGAGATAGTCCCTCCTTTCCCCGTCGTCCTCCTCTGACAGGTTGGGTGTAAAGATACGTACTCTCCTGACAAGACGGAGTGGGTGGATTATGTAAGGGGTGGGGCTTATTAAAAGTAGGAGGGGTCAAAGGGAAGGGCGGGGCCTGGCGCCCCCCCATCCAAAAACTTCACCAGCCGCCACTGTTGCTCTGTCAGATGGGGGGGGGGAGTAGACTGTTCTCTTTGGAGTTCTTGTTGAGAGGGGCCCCTCCCCAGACTAACAGGCTTGTTAAAGAATCATATCTCACCCAGCATCCATCGGGCACAGCAAAGGGTGGCAGGCCGGTCTGATCCTGCAAAAGAGTCAGGGAGAAAGAAACACATTCTGCAACTTTCCAGCAGTCCCTTTGGCCATTTCAATGGTGGACTGTACATTCCAACAGTCCTCTCATGCATAGAAATGTGGGTTGGACAGTCTCCTCCTGCTGCCCCTTTCCTCCCTGATAGAGACAGAGTGACTTCTTGCAGGCCATCCTGTTTTCACAACCATCACTCTTCTTTGTAGATTGATCTCCTCAGCCTCCATAACTTTCAAATGTCCTCCAAAGTGGGCCCAGGTCTCCTCACATTCAGGCACCTGCAGAGGCTTAGGGATATGCAGATACTCCCAAACCAGGTCATGCTCCCACTCTTCCCTGGGGGTTCTCAATGATGTGCATCGTGTCAGGCTATAAAGGTTGTCCAGACACCACTCCATAGCAACTTTCCACTGGAACCTGGAAAGCCTGGGCAGTTCTCTGGGCTTCCTTTTTTCCTAGCGGGACACAAGCATTTGGGGACCTCCTTGACCCACTGCCTGTATTCCTCTGGTCTGGTGCTGATTTGGGTTCCTCCAGCTTCTTCAGTTCTCTCAGCAAAGTCTGACACACCTCCTCCCTCGGATTGGACCTCCAGAAACTGGGAACCTTCTGTTTCCCATTCCTCCTCTGAGCTGCTGCTGTGAGACGACCACTCTGCTAACCTCTCCAGGGACCAAAACTCAGCTTGAAATCTGGGGGAACCCCAATATATGGCCCTGTCCTCATAATCCCCTTCCGGCTCACCTGAGGAATCATCTCCCTCCAACACTGGCTCCTTCCAGATGGGGCTAGCAAGGGACATAGGGGCAGCCAGCATTTTATGGACAATTTCTGGTTCCTGCTGGGAAGTAATTGCAGTCATCAGGTCCCCAACCAGGCCTCGGGCCATGACAGACTCTTCTTCCCTTGTGCCGCTGATGTTTACAAAGGAGTCACCAGGCTCAGACTCCAACCGGCCTTTCGGCTATGTTTGCAGGCCTTCTCCGGCCGCACATGACACAGTGCTGACTGCAGGTCCACATTGTTGTACTGTGGCTTGATGCAAGCCGAGTGAGCTGTTCCCAACATTGACCATGCAGGATCCATGCACTGACCACCGCGGCCAGTATCTGGCATTCTTGACACAGCAGGCACAGTCACTCCATCCCCTCAATCAACCTGAGGGTGAAACCTCTGCAATGCTCCAACCAGACATCGGTGTCCACCACTGCAGTTCAGGCAACCAGGTCAGCGCTGGAAACACACAATCACACTCTGCCATCTTGCTCCTCTGCCTCGTGAGTTTCTGCTAGCAGGGAATGCTGGGTCTCCTCTAGGGTGTGGTGGTCAGCAACTAGTTAATTGTGCAAGTTCCATTTATCCCTTCTTACTCCATCTTGGCTTTACTTCACAACTGAGTCAGTCACATACCTAAAATAACAAGCTTATACGTATTTATATGCCCCACCAACTCACTGCACTGGGAGAGGATTCCTTAAACCTCAGAAATGCTTTAAAGTATTTACAAATCATTATAGATCATTCCATTTTTGATACAAACTTACATTTGGCTTTACTATTGACAGAAAATTTCCAGCTGGTGCCCCTCCCTGGACAAAGACATAGTCTCTGCTGGTAATGACAGCGATCTCGTGGGTTTTAATTATGTTTGGATGGTTGCTGAGACCAAGAGACAATATATATTCTATTAGGAAGTTGTCCATTGGACTTGTCTCCTTGCTCATCAGTTTCACAACCAGCAACTCATCTGTTGGAAAGAGGGAGAAAAAAGATGAGTATCATAAACTCAACAATGATGAAGCTCGCTAAAAACCTTCTCAAGTTAGTTAAAAGATTGTGTAAATCTAAAGCACTGAGTTTTTTTTGGATCCGAAATCATCACTCAAAAACTGGAGGAGTGCTTGGAGAAGTTCAAAGAATGCTGCTCCAGCGTTTTGAAAATGTTCTCCAGCTATGCGATGGTGTTGATTCTTAGATCTTGGATATCACACTTGTATCTCAGTTTAGAAGTTGAGATCCTTTAGAAATCTGCCCTCTTTTCTTGATATTTAACTTTGAACAGAACTAAATCTGCAGAGGATCCCTGCAGCATTGACTATAATCTGTATATCTCTTGCCTGTACATTATAGTAAACTGGCTCTTTATAGTTTGCCCTCCTCCAGCAATGCAAGGTCTCTGTTCCCCTTTGTTGCACTGTCACCACAGAAGCTTTACCTGCTACTTATTTTTTTTTAGGTTATCTACACTATTTTAGAAGCACAACTCATTCTGTAAAAGTATTCCTTTACATGAATTAACCTGCAACATTTACCTGAACCCCTATGTTTGGCCAGGAGAACCTTTCCATAGGCTCCTGTCCTGAGCTCTTTAATGGGGTCAGTGGTCAGTCACCTCCGTCATCCTTAGATGTTTGGAGATCAGCTCAAGAAGGTTATTTGCTGTGTTCATGGTCACCCCCTGGATGCTTGAAGCCATTCTGGAATCACAACATCAGGAAATACAAATTAATTTCAGCCTAGTGGGAATTCCCACTTTCTTCAATTTGAAGCCTGAATTTTGCCATAAGAAGCTCATGGTCTGAGCCACAGTCAGCTCCAGGTCTTGTTTTGACCATCCGGTGTCGTCCATGTGTACAGTCGCCTCTTTGTTTGTTGGAATAGAGTGTTTGTTATAACTGGGGATGGGCCAAACACCGCCCCCCCCCCCCCAGAACATGCAAAACATTTGTGTGAACACGCGAACCCTTATATGCAAGTTCTTGCCATAAGAAGTATATGGGGACCTGGGTACTGCCCTAGAGGACGTGTATCAATGCAAAATACGTTTTTAAATCAATAGTTTTTTTTTTTCTGGAGTGATTTTAATAATACTTAAAGTGAAACAATACAAATGAAATGTCCCTTTTTAATATTGTGCCTGGGGGTCCCCTTAGTCTGCCTGTGTGATGTTTAGCCAAATGACATTTTGTAAAGGAAAAATTGTCATTCAAACTTGATTGTGGCTGTAATGTATTGCCGGCTTCCAGCAATATAGATAGAAAATCACTGAAAATAATTGTGTGCCCCCCCCCCCCCCAGTCCATACCAGGCCCTTCGGGTCTGGTGTGGATTTTAAGGGGTACTCAATGCCAATGTTTTTAATTAAACAAAAATGGTATGGGGGTCCCCCCAAAATCCATACCAGACCCTTATCTGAGCATGCAACCTCACCGGGCAGGATAGGGGGATGGGAGAGCTCTTACTGGCTTAGAGAATCATTCTAAAAAACTGATTGATTTGAGATATTGTTGGACTGGAGGGTGAAATCCAAACAGGAACTGCAACTACTACTTTATAGGGAGAAAATCACCACTGATCTTTCTTACACCGCTTTTCTTATACAATAGATGGCAGGCTTTCATGATCACAAATATGTCCTAGGAGGAACTTGAATCTTTTGAAGGTTCTTTCTCTTACTTACAAAAGGAAAAAAAAAAAAAAAAAAAGGTTCCAAGCTCAACTTGCGGACCAGTCTGCCACCAAGGCAAATTTACCTGTCTAACAGTCCAGCGTTTAAAAGACAGGGGATTGGTTACACACATTTGCAAGTGTATGTGTAAGCTGCAGGCCACGACAAGGCTCCCTGTATACTGCAGACCTAACTCTGTATAAGAGGCTTCACAGTGGAAGCACACACAATTGAATGGATAGATGAAGGACAGGTGACTGGAGGAGCCCAACCCTCCTTAAAGGCACATGACCAGACACCCAGCCGTGGCCCCATGGCGGCTGCGGCACTGGTATGGTACCAAACCTAGTGACTACACAAAAAACAAGGTCACTGTCCCCCATCTATAACTGGCCACTACAGCAAGGATCTCTCTGGAAAGGCAGATAAAGACAAAAGGAAAAAAAAAACAAAAAAGGTTCCAAGCTCAACTTGCGGACCAGTCTGCCACCAAGCCAAATTTACCTGTCTAACAGTCGAGCGTTTAAAGGACACTTTTTTTTTTTTTTCTTTCTCTTACTTCCAAGGTTCCAAACTACTGTACGACAAAAAGGATTAACATCACTTCTACTTCAATAGTATCAAACGGTTTTGGTGTGCAACAGAACTTCCTCTTTAGGATGGCCATGGGCACTTCTGGGCTGGGGATCAGGATCATATTGTGTACCAGCTTCAGGATCATGGTAGGGGCCACTGTTGTAGGTCTACCCTGGAACTGGCTCACATTCATCTTGGAAATAGTCTGGTTCCTGGCTTGACTGGTAAATATTTGTGTAGTGTCTCCTTGGACAGATCCTCCATCCAGCTGATGCTGTAAAGATCCCTGAAGTATGTCTTGCTTGTCGCCTTAATAACAGGCATAACAGAATTTAAGGGTTGGTGACTGTGGTGGCATAAACATCAATGTTTTTGGGTAGGTGATTGATCATGGAGCTCAATTCACATGCCTTAATGTATATAACCATCCTTTTGTAACTCTTGTTGTCGTACATGTATTGAATGGTCTTGTTCATATACTCAACGTGGAGGTCATTGCTGGAAAAGGCCAGCAGATGTGGAGCTCTGTGATCTGTGAAGTAGATAAAGATATATGGTCATTTGGTCCACTCTTAATCACCTTCCAAGATCCTTTTCCATTCACCAATTCTTTGCCACCTCTCAGAACTGCCAGGACAGTGACAGTAGTGACGCACTCTTTTGTGTAGTCCTAAAGCACTCCCCGTACACCTCTGTCCTGTTGGACCAGTTTATGATGATTCCTTTGGTTGGATTCAGGTCATTATCATCATACATCAGCTTAACCTCTGACAATTTCTTACCCGCATGTCATTGGATGAGGCACACAAACTTCTTCACTACCCACCACTCGCACTTTATTTTTTTTGGACTTGGGGTGTTAATTTGGATGCAGAGCAGCTATATGTTCATTGGCCCTATAGCATAGACTGGGATTTTGGTTTGTTTCCTTCTCTTCTATTTTATTTTACCTCCCTATGAATATCACATTTACAGTAACACACTATTGTTCAGGAGGAATTGCAGAGTTGCTGATTTCACTGTGAATGAGCATTCTAGATTTCATACAGGCCTTGGAGGACCTTTTGTGTTTTTTTTTTTACCTAGAAGAGGTTTTCACAATATTATTCACTGGAAAATAAGTTATTTAAAAAAAAAAAAGGAAACAGGGGGAAAGAAAAAGGAGAAAATAAACAAAATTTACTTTTGAAGAAATGCATTTAATTATGCCCACTCCTCCAGACTGACATTCACCCATCAAGAAATTTGGATATTTGCATAACTCCCCCAGTGTTGTCAGTTCAAATGGGAATTTAGGATCACTGGATTTCTGGCGGGATCAGCAGGTGTTTTTCTGTACAGAGAAAATTCAAGAGCCCCACCCAGTGCACAGGAGGAGTAATTACTTGTATATGTACAAGTTATATCCCCCATCTACTAGGCTGGGATCTTGCTCAGCCCTTGGGGATAGACTTGTCATCTAAAAAATATAAAGAATTATTGTTGGAGCAAAATAAAATTATCTGTGAACAGCAAATATGGAATTTATAATAATAAACTGCACAAGCTCAGTTCTGAAAGATTTCTTCCTTTTTTAGAATGACTTAATAAGGTTACAGACAATAACTACCTAAAGTGTTTTCTGTAAATTAGAAAATAGCCCTAGGATAGCTATTCTTTTGTTGTCATATTATCTAAGATTAAAGACCTAAATTCAAAAAGAAACCTTCCTTTTACTGGTTTTACTTTTCTAGATTGGTAAAAACCTAACTCAAGTTTTTAGGAGTGACTGCATTAAATATGCAATGATTGTTCTTGGCAATGTCATATCAAAATGAAGCAGTAAATCATTTAAAATATTTAATCACAAAATGTTAAGAGCGTTCCCAACAAGAGTCCTGCTATTACCATTGTAAGTTAGAAGACCTTTCGTATCAATCTCCTTGATTCTAGTTGCACTGTAGTATTCCTAACTCCACTCTGGGAATGGCTTACAAAAGTTATACATTATTATATATAATATTGTGTCCAGCAGCCCCAATAATGTGGAATATACTTGGTGAAATCACCCTTTTGGTAACAGCCATTGCTTCCTTATAATTTTAATAATTGTACGGGACAGAGAACATTAGATAAACCCTCATTAGTGTTGGTGTCAAATATAATACATTGATGTCAGGGATTCTTCCATCGCCAATGGAATGACATTACATGATACAGACACTGGAGGTTTAGTCTTCCTGGTCCCATTCGTGAGGTTTTGCCGCCATGTTTAATGCCTCCGGTCAATAATAATGTTTAATACTTTGTACCATCAGACATTTCACACTTTTTGGATTTGGCTCATGTCTAGGTTCTGATGTATTAAAGGTACACAGGATGTTATAAGTATTATGCGCCTTCATCATACTGCCAAAAATGTTCATATAAATAGAGTAGTAGATTGCCCTGCTTAAGTGAGAGTCCTTAACTAGGACAATATACCTCCAGTCATTAAAACTGATATTGGAAAGTAAATGGTAAGAAATGCAGCATTATATTCACCTTTCTGATTTTTTTTTTTTCCCCCATGAATATCAATGTACAGCCCAAGGGTATAGAATATACCTAAGGCATATATGGATGGGGATTGCTGAGCATGAATGGATGGATGAGAGCAGGAACTGGCACAGTGCAGCACTGTGGGCACTACAGATCCTGCCCACAGCACTGCTGCACCCGATCTCTCCCCTCTCCTCTCGCCTCTTGCACTGTACCGATCGGTACGGAGAGGGGAGAGATAAGCCGGACACGTACCTGCTTGTTTACATCTGATCGCTCTGTCATTTAACAGAACATTCACGTGGTAAAGGGCTGCTGCCATTGGTACTTTACCGTGATCCGTGAGAGGATCTGGCGGTCACGGATATTCCCGGGTGTGCGCATCAAGGGGTGCGTCATTGTACGCCCTCCCAGAATTAACAAACTGTGCTGTAGCCATCATTGGACTATGGCCCAGTTGTTAAGTGGTGCTGCTGTAAATGTTAGGTCCACTTGTATGATAGAAGTGAGAGATGTTTTAGATCCCACAAGGCATTGGATCATGCATGATATTTTCAGTTACTGAAAGAGTATTTTCCAATTTTACAACCTTTTCTTTGGTGAGTAGCGGGTGTCTTAATTTGTTGTCGTAGAGCACATTGGTGTACATTAGGTACATGGAAACCAAAGAATTAATTTCTCTAGAAGAATATCCTGGTTTTATGGATATGTACACCAGTGTCTGTCTCCTGAGTTAATGGGTGTTCATAACTGATTGTCATGACCACCTCAGCTTTAATAGTGAATTTGTTTTTTCTTCTGTAAGAAGACAGAAGGCAGCACTTGACTAAGCTCCAGAATGGACATAATTTGCTCTATATGCCATAGGTATTACTGTACTCCTAGTTAGGTTTTCTGCAAACATTTCTGCTTTTTATGGCAAATTAACATATTTTACAATGTCCATGGCAGAGCACATGTCCCAGAACATTTGCCTGGCTTCAAGAGATAACTTCCATTTCCTTCAGCTAAGGTAAGATCCTTTTGACTTGCCACCAAGCAAATTTCCTATATATTAGGATCACCACCTTCTGCTTCTTTCCAAGGGAAGGGCCCAGTCATATCAGCGTACACCATGATGCTAAAGGCCCACACATCAATGCTTGGGTGCAGCAGCAATTGTTACCCTTTGTTATGGGCTGTGTGTTACTGAAGATGTCTGGAATGAACCAAGACATTGATGTTGCTTGCGTACATTTGAGCCTTGTGAGTCCAAAATCTACTGCATTGATCATATTACATTCAAAGTCCATTAGCAGAATATTGTCCCAATAAACCATGGGACTTAAGGCTGCAAAACCCCCATCACCCATAAAAACCATTAATACTACTAGTAAAGAAGACACTGTAAACAGGAAATGGCATGAAATGGCCACACTACTTTATAGATTTACCAATTACAACATAAATCATTGCAAGAAGGGTTTAATTCAAATAACAAGAAAAGATTTACCAACTTTTTGGCTCAGTTATTGGAACTCGAGCATATATAGAGAAAAACAATGCCCCCTGGTTTCCGGGTGGCAAAAAAAACACATTAAATACTGTGACGGGTGGGACCTTCTTTTGCTTGAAAGTCCAAAGAGGACCATAACCGGATCCAGGCATTTTTATATAGCCATGGGCCAGCATCCCATAATCCAAGATGTTCCCATTGTTTTTCATAGCTGTTGTAGAAATTTAGGATATGTTAATTATGTATTGTCACAGTGTCTCCCAGGGTCGGTTTACCGGTATTCGCTGTGTACAGCGAATATGGCTTTAACCGATATTGAGGACAGGCCACTTACAATGGAAACCTTCCATTATTTGGTAACCACACACTGCCCGCCCGATCATCCCAGCCAGCAGGCACTCTGAGAGGTTAATGCTGTAGCGAATGCCGATCCGGATCTTTGAGGTGCGATGCACGTTCCGTGGCGCGGGTATATTACCGTCAATCGGGGGGGGGGGCCCTGTATTATGTACAGATCTGCTTGGTGGCGATGTACTTGCGGTATGGAGTCTGTATTGCCTTTTTTGTAAGGATAATGATCTGTAAGCTTTCTGTTGCATCTGATCCATGTGACAGGGCCACAGCTATATTCCTTTGTGCATAATTTACCTTTTAATGAAACAGTAGTATAATCACTATGAAATATAGTTCATAGAGCTGTATTTGGTAGTGATTTGTTGTAATGGCAGTTCTGGCTTTGCATGCATGGCATTTTGCTTGGAGGGCCTCTGTCAGATAACGCGTTGGTTTCAATGGGAGCCATGTTTCCACATGACTTTCATTGTTATCTGAAGTGTGCATCTCCACCCACCCAATGGCTGTGACTCATCCAGGTTGGTCAGTCATTCCACATGCAAGCACACCTCTTCTATTGTATCGTTTGAATATAAACAAGTGTGTCATTGGTTGTCTTGTATTGAGCTCATGTCATGTGACTGTGCCTTGGAGGCTGATTGGCTGATTGTGAAGCCACCAAGTCCTTTTGTTATCCCTGTCTGATCCATATAAATTAAACCAGCAAGCATTGCCAGGCAGGACTGATGGGTGAGTTTGCAATGTGAGAACAGCTATTGTGTCTGTCTTATTTGCTTTAACATGAGTGCACTCAAATGCATTATGCAAAAGAGCTGAAAAGTGCGCTTATTAGTGCAAGCGAAATATAATGCATACAAGGTAAATTAATTTCGCTAACATAGCCCACCTAGGAAAACTCTGGGAATTCTTAAAGGAGCCATGTACCCAATACTGCAAATATACCTACAATATATATTACACAGTTTTGAGAAGGAAAAGAAAAAAATTAGCGGAGGTGATCAGCCACCATCCCACAAAGGTGGACCCAAAGGGTTGTGCCTCCTTTAACATTCCTTTGCTATACATTAGGTCCAGTGCAGTTGCTATTTATGGAACACAGCGCTTTACCATAGCTTCATTTAAACCAACCTGTATAAACCTGGTTAATTATATGTATCTTTGTTTGGAAATGTAATACATAAATCTGTATACATAATTATATGTAACACAATTTAAAAACATTCAGGTTATTCATGTTTCTAAAAAAATCTATAAAAAAATTTAAATCTGTATTTAATGAACCAGTTTATAGCAGTAGCCAATGACCCATAGAAAATCTCATCCATGACGACACAAGTAGATTTAAAGAGGTTGTAAACCTACTAAAAAAAACAAAAAAAAAACTTGCAAGACAAAGGCATAATGAGCTAGTATGCATCACATACTATCTCATTATGAAATACTTATCTTAATACAAAGCTGTGAAGCGGTCCTCACACACGGCTGTCATGGCCGCCATGTTTCCCGTAGCTTCTAACGGGGACGTGGGCTTCAGCGCTGTGATTGGCCGGAGTCACTGTTCACATCATGGGCTCGGAAGGAACGACGCTCGAAGGCCATTCCTTAAGAGTGCATGCAGCCAGTGGAACTGTACAGGTTATGAGATTTTCAATACATACAGATAAGCCTTATTATAGGCTTAGCTATAGGTAAAAGTTTGCAAAGGAAGTTTACTCCTTTGACTTATTTTCCAAGCATTTCAATTCAGGTATGATTAGCCATTGTAACGAATATTTTCATACTATTATTTAATTTTCCCTTAATCCTGATATCCTGTACAAATGTTAAATCAGTATCCCTCACTATATCTATTCTACAGAGATGCTTTCTACAATCCTGCCAAATTCAGGCCATAAGCCATGGGTTATAAGAATAGCTGCAGCAAAATTCTCTACATTTTCATTGATCGACATCTATATACTCCTATTTAAAGCATTGTACAGTGGATAAAAGGGCGTGGTGGTGAAATTATGTGTTGATGAAGGCCCAGCAAAGGCGCCTTCGTGTATATAGTTTAAGAAAAAGGTAAAAAAAAAAAAAGAGAGAAAATCCAAACATACTAAACCAAAGATAGATCTGTTTATTGTGTTAATAAACCAAGTTAATTTTATGAACTTTATGACGATAGTTGAACCAACAAATAAAAAACTATCACTAAACTTGGTGATAGTGTCACACCATGAAATACACAACAGAAATCCACCGGTCAATTAATTTTTACAAGCAGAACCACAGAAATTTTTGTTTCAATTTAACACACTTAACTTTGAGTCCAACACCAGTAAAATGAAACCTTCTACCATATTTATGTTGACCTGTGAAAGTCGCAAATAGTTTTTAGTTAGCTGAACTCTTTTGCTAAATCATTTTTTGGTAACTGATACGGTGTCATGAGGGAAACATGGAGATCTTTTGTGTTTTGTAGGCTATTAGTAACATCCGTATTTCTTTTTGTTGAAAGCTGAGTTTTTTCAAATCAAAGCCGTAATCCAGGGCTACGGCATTTGCAATTGCAAAATGACCACAGTCATTGCCACCTTTCTGTACCAGGAATTAAACCAGGTTAATATCAAGAATGCTATATGCACCGAGAAAGATGGGGTCATACAACTTTAGGAGCTGGTTTCTTGTGTGACTTGTAGTTAAGCTGTTTTGATGGAATCAAAGACCTTCCTCAATGTTCTTGATCTTTGAGATACCACCCAATGAGAGCCTAAATGGTGAATTTGTGGAACAGATTCATTGTTTACAGGAGAGATGCAACCATGTGCTAACAGCAATGTATCCAGTAGTCCTGTTATGGATGGAAATGTAGTAGCTATCAAATGCTGAAAAGCATTTATGATATGATTTTAATATGTTTTTTAGGAAAGTCTCAAGGGATATATTTTGACATTGTACACCATCTCCCTCTTTAATTAGTAAAAATCTATTTGAAAGAAGAATTTGTGGGATTTTAAGGTGTCATAAAATACAATGATAATTCAATCTTTTTTATAAAAATATATATTTGTTTTATTGGTACAAAAACACATATAGTGGACACGAGACAGAAAAATAAGTGATTTACAAACAATGCTCATGGTACATTACATTACAAAATTGTTTTGGGTGTGTGCTCTACATGTTTCGCCTTTAGAAATTCGGCTTCTTCGGGAGCTTTTTAAACACCAATTTTGCATTTTGTTAGTAACTGAAAGCAGAAAAAAAACATCAGAAAAAAAAAAAAAATATATATATATATATATATATATATATATATGCACTGTGCAAACTGTCCTACCTCCCCGCTCAGTCCACCCCCTATCCCAGGGGAAGCAGGGCTAGTGTGCACACTAAAAAACATAATTATTTATTAATACATAAAAATATTGGCGCTGATCACCATGTCATCCTCAGCCCTCACCTTAGTACCAAGGACTAGGAAAAAATACACAAAGCCAAGGACACTTCTGAAAAGCAGCCTTCCAGGAGGGTATTTGACAAACCACAGAGGAGGTAAACCACTGATGAGTAAAAAGGAATATTGTATTATAAACATATATGTATTTCTTTTGCTAAACTAATTAAAGTGATTTTGAACCACCTTTCAGATGTTTTAATAGATGGACTCGTTTTGAAATAATTAACTGGACTCAATGTTTGACTTTACATAATATATTCATATTAGCTCTATATCAATCATAATTCCCTGAGCGAAAGACCCTCAGGTTTATTTGTTTTTTATAATTTTTATATATATATTATATTTATGTTGTTATTCGGCAGAAAAAGGGGGGGGGGGTAGTCTCACTGGTGGGGAAATAAACCCCTCCAAGTATTCAAAGGCAATAATGTTAATGCAACTCAAATATGTGAGTCCAATAATTTGTTTTATATACACTGAAAAAGACTTTCAATAATAGGAGAAAAGGAAATCTTCCCCCAAAGATATATTTGCTGTGAGACAGCAAACCTATTTGATATATATACCATAAATTAAGTTTATTTTAGTAATTTGTAGTACCTGAGACGTTTTCAATGAGAAGTAGCCAGTGTTGTTTTCCACTCCAAGAAAAACTTCCGGAGTTTTGTACAAATAGCTGGATACAGGAATTTTTCAACTTAGTCTGATCTTTGCAAAAATTCAATGAGCTGCAGCAATGACATATAAAAGAGCCATATAATTATCATGGTTCTCACTAGATTTCTGTTTAAACAGAGAGTCTAGGGTCACCGTAAAGCAGAATACAGTCTTTTACCTTTAACTTGTGATGTGTCCGCTCATCAGAGCCCGCAGCAATGCACCATGCTGCCGGCTGCTTAGGAATTATATACCCCCTCCAAACGAGCGGCGTCTGACGTCACCGCTCGTTTGCGGACGCTTATTGGGTACTTTTCTAGTGCCTCCCATCTATTTCTATTGGTTCAAAAATTCTGGCCAATCGCATAGAGCCTGTGCGATCAGCGTGCTCGCGCATGTGCAGAGGCACCGGCGCGAGGCTGTAGCGGCCATCTTAGGTATTCCTTTTAAATGAAAAGTTTTTCCAAAGGGCACAAAAAGTGTGCCCATACACTGTCCTTGTCAAATTGGTAGATTCCACCCACAGGCGGCATTCATCATGCCAGGAAACAGCAGAGCCAATAATCTTTGCAGGAATTAAACTTTATGCTCAAAAAATTAGATTTGTTGATTAAAGGGAGAAAATTGAAAAGATGCTCCGCATTTATATTCTAGCCAATAAGTCCAAAAACGAAAAACAAAGAAAATCGTTAAAAAATAACTGGTTAATTATATTGTGTTAATGCTTCTACCTATTTGACTTGGATCATCTTAAAGGCATTGTAGTTTAAGAGATGGGATAGGTCTAGCAGTACAAATGGCACCAAAATACATCCCACCAAACCATAGTGGGGATTTAGGTGCCCAGGGCGTCCGTGCGGCTGTCTACCAACCCCAGAATCTGCTCCAAAATATGGCTCTGTCCCTTCCAAATCTCCCCGGCAAGGGGAGGGGTGTCTTTGGCAAGGCAATCAGCACAATTAGTGAATTCTTTAACAATACAACAGAACATAAGCAAAAAGCAAAAAACAAAATTACAGAATTACAAGAAATAAATAAATATACTGAAAAAACAATATTTTCAAGAAGAAAAAAAAAAGGAAAAAGAAATCAAGTATTTTTGCCATCTAATCAAGGTTCTGTGATCGGTCTCGCATGCAGGCCCCCCCAGCATCAGTTATCCCCAGCATTGGGGTCTCCCCCACTAGCAGACTTCCCCTTTATTTTTAAAGAAAGGGCTTGAAGCTACAGGCTTCATTCAATCCTGGATATCTAGTAGCCGAGAGGTTATAAATCCATTTAACCTCTCTCCGTAGAAGCAGTTTGTCCACATCACCTCCCCTCTCACTGGGGGGGATATATTCTAGGGCAAAAAACTTCATCAATCGTGAGTCAAATTTATGATACGATCATCAAGCCACTCATTTTGCAAAATGGCCTCCTTGTCATTTTGAGTGAGTGCGATGTTTGTTATTGGTGCTCATCCATTTTCTTGAATCTGTTTCATTTTCATTCCCTGCTGTAATTGCCTTTAAAGTGTTTAACCCCCCCCCCCCCCCAAATAAAAATGCTGCCCCTTGTCTCTTTAATGTGCAATTAGCAGCATGGTGCTTTTGCTTTTTAAATTATCCCTCTGTAGCTCCTAAAATCTGTTTGATAATGCCAGGTCATGGCTTCCTCCCTGAGTGCTGACTCCCCCTGTATATAGCTTATCCTGAGAGCTCACAGTCTATGCAGGTTGTCAATCCCTGCTGTGTGCCTGTCTTCAACTCCCCCTTGTAACTGCAGGGCTACATGAGGACTGAGGTTGAGAACCATTGATCTAGAAGACATAAAACCAGCATTTGATTAGGCTCCAGAATGGAAACCCAGCACTCAGTTAGGTCACATGTATTACCATATTGCTGGATAGATTCTCTGGAGGCATTTTTGTTTTTCATGGTAGGTGGACATATTTTAAAATGTTCAAAGCAGAACACCTCTCAGAGGCATCCGAAGGCCAACATGTCAGAGAACATCTGCCTGACTTCAATTTAGCATTGGCACTTCCTTTTCCAAGGTCCGATCCTTCTTCATTTGCCACCAAGCAAATTTCCAATACATGTGGTTGTGATCCCCTGCTTCTTTATAGGGGAAGGACTTGGTCATAGCTATAAATATCATGACACCAAAGGCCCAGGTCTTTTATGATTGTCCTCTCTGTCCTTCTAATAATTGAGTCCCCTATCACCAGAACCTGTTTTTCCTTTCCCTGTGCTTCACCCCCACCCTGATTGGAGGAGCTTATCCCCTGGCAGCTAGGGACTTCACTCTGTGCCAGCGATGCAGGTCCCTGACTGGTATCCCCAATTTCATACAACAGGGCATACTTATTGGGATGTTCCAGCCTGGGACCGGTCTTCCTGACTCTTTCCCCTCTACTCTTCCTGAGTGTCACCCTTTTACTCTGCTCTGGTGCCTGCACCTCTTTGTCTCCAACTGCCTGTGCTTGCCCCTGCTGGGTACGATCCCAACTCTCTTTTAGTATGTTAAGTCTTCTCAGTGTTTATAGTTGCTTCCCTAGATTCAGAACCTGGGCTTCCAGAGAAAAACACGCCTACGTTTTGCACAGCAGTATTCACCCTCAATTGGATGATCAAGTAATGCATACATGCCACAAGATGTGCACCAAGTCGCATTTCCATACCCGCCGGTCATCGTACCCACTAATTTAATGGGGATTGGGAATTCTACTGTGTCCAATAACTGACAACTAGCTTCCTGACTCTAATGCTCAACAATCATGCTCCCCCCATGTACCCCTCCCCAATTACCAAAAAGGTTTAAAAAAAGTAAAAACAGACAGTTTTTGACAAATATTTTATTAAAATATAAGTGTCCCCCAATGTAAATCCACCATCAATCACAACGCTTTCTGTACCCAAAAAGAACAAAAAAAGCTCCACCTTCACTGATGGCCACCCGCAAAATGCCTCCTATGCCATTTGACAGTTCTTGTATAGGATAGGGTGGCCCCCTTGTGACATCACAGACTGGTGCATGCTGGGCTGTCAACATCACAGGGGCATGGGGCCATCAGGCAGCCCTGTCCCATAGTAAGAAAGTGCAGCGCTTGAAAATACAAATTCCTCTGGATAGGTCGCACCCAGTGTAATAAAGTGAATAGATGTTCAAACAATTGGATCTAAGTGCTCTTGTGCCACTCTTCCTCCACCATCCACACTAGCAGCTCACCTCCCCTATCAGGCTCTTATTACAGGAGCCCAATAGCGCCTGTTGTCGCAATCGGATGGACAGATGAAATAATATCCGTGAGCGAAAGGTACCATGAATTCCCCTTCTTAGCCGCTCCAATAAGGGTCAACCACTCCAATCCAAATAACGGTGACATAGAATAAAGGAGAACCAAATCTAGTGCTCTCTGTATTGATCAATACTTTAATGAGATAAAAGGAGAATACTCACAAGTATGGCACTTAACCAAGTGCCTGGCTGAACAACACACAGTACACAGTAAAAGCGATGACAGAGACATCCACAGTTGGAGACAGTGGTGGCTGCGGATGACGTCACTTCCCGTTCCGGACGCGTTGCGTTCCACAGACCGGAACTTCTTCGGCGGATAGGGAAGTGACGTTGACATCCGCTTTTATGCACAACATTGCTGACATGTGATACAAATACACCTATTAAAAATCACTAGTAACCTCAAGCCCACCCCACTATTTCAGTAAGGTCGAGCTGCGTCCCAAATAACGGGACGAGTAGTAACCACAAAAATATAAAAGTATATTCTTGTTCAAATAACCCCCACCATAATAGAGGTAAAAAGGGGGAAATGAAAACCATTTCCAAAATATTCGGATCACAAAATACGATCCTACTCGCAGTCATACCGCAACCATCGCTGCCTCCAATGATGATAAAAAGCAATACAAATACATATAAACAAAAACAATAAAAATAAGCCAATAAAATATGAATAAAACTCTAACTAAAAAATAAAGATCCCAATATATCCCTCTCATAATAGAAAATATTTTAACGATCTGAAATGAAACAATTGAGATCAAACTCAATGTTTAAACCATTATGTGCTAAGACAGAGGTCTGATGTATCCAAAATGATTCTCTTCTGCTTAGTTGCCTAATGTAGTCGCCACCTCTCCAATGTTTGGATACATGTTCAACCCCCCAAAATTTAAGTGAACTGGGGTCCCTATTATGGTGTCTCCGAAAGTGCAATGATACATTGTGGTCTTTAAATCCCTTTCGTATATTAACGTGTTCTCTCAAACACACATGCAGGGGGCGGGAGGTACGTCCAATATATTGGTGACCACAACTACATTCGAGCATGTACACTACTCCAATGGTTTGGCAAGTAATGAGCTGCCTTATCTTGTGCTCCCTGCCCGTAGCAGTAGCTGTAAAAGCTTTTTGTTTTTTAATATTCAATCTACAGCTCCTGCATGCTTTGCAGCGCCCACAGGCATAGAATCCCCTCAAAGGAGAAAATATGATTTTCCACCTGTCTGGGGGGATCAGTAACCCCCGGGGCTATCCTGTCTCTCAGGGTAGGAGCCCTTCTATACACAAACTGAGGCTTTTCTGGAAGTAATGGCCCAAGGGTTTTGTCCAATTTTAAGATAGGCCAGTTCCGTTGTAGTATTCTTTCCAATTTCTTGTACTGTACATTATAATACAGAATCACTTTGAACTGCTGACCCTCAGCCCTAGTTGTTTTTTCGGTATCGGCCACAAGCTTAACCCTGTCCATTGTACCTACCCTACTCCATTTCTTGATCCAATAGGACCTTACTGTAGCCTTTCTGCTGGAATCTCGCTGAGAAGGCGCTAGCTTGTTCTCTGTAATCCACTTCTTTTGAACAATTGCGCCTCAATCTAATAAATTGACCCCTGGGGATGTTATCCAACCATTTCTGGTGGTGACAACTCCCCAGGGGTATGTATGCTTTTCGATCTGTTGGCTTACAATGATTAACCATACAGAAACGGCCATCTTCCATGAAGATCTCCAGGTCAAGGAAAGTAATACGTTCCTGGCTCACATTCCAGGAAAGAGAAATATTCCTAGAATTAGAATCAAGGGTACGCATAAACCTTTCTAGGCCTGAGAGGTCCCCTTCCCAAATGAGTATGATGTCATCAATGAATCATCTGTAGCATATTAGCTCAGACGGCCTCCTGGCGAACACCGCTTCTTCCTCCCAGTGGGCCATGAAAATATTCGCCACACTGGGAGCGAAGCGGGCTCCCATTGCAACCCCTCTTGTCTGTAAATAAAATTGCCCACTGTACCAGAAATAGTTTTTAGTTAAGCAAAACTTTAAACTTTCAATCAAAAAAATGTATTACTTTAGAGGGGAGGTTGGATGAAGCTAGGGCCCACTGCACAGAAGAGATAGCTGCCTCATGACCTATGATCATATACAGGGAACTCACGTCCGCTGTCACAAGGAAGACCGGTGAATTACATTTCAGCCCCTCTATGATCTGTATAATATACTTCGTATCCTTTAAGAATGCCTTGGTCTTCACAACAATAGGCTGTAAGAAGCCGTCAATGTTCTGACCCAGCCTGGCAGACACCGAGTCAATACCATTGACTATGGGTCTGCCAGGCGGATTGACAGCATCCTTATGCATTTTTGGCAGAAAATAAATGATCGGCATTCTACAAAATAACGCATCAAGATACATAGCCTCTTTCTTTGTCAGTACCCCGTTACTCTTTCCCTCCTCCACCAACCTATGTAGTTCATTTTTATAAGGTAACATAGGATCCTTATTGAGAAGCTGATATGTATTCCTATCACTCAGGAGGTGGTCCATTTCTGATAGTAATTTTTACTAAGAACCACCAGGCCTCCTCCCTTATCAGCTGGTCTAATCACTATATCCTTTCTGTTCTCTAAATCCTTAATTCCCTTACTCAGGAATGGAGGATTATTAACCTTTCTGATTCTTAATGCTCCTAGGTCAGATATAACCTTGTTTTTAAACACCTCCAGATATTTATTATCCCTGTTAGTTGGATTAAACGTGGACTTGTTACGTAAATTGGAGTGATGAGCGGATTCACCCACTTCAACCGTATGACCTACGGGGTTATTTACAAAATACTTTTTCAGGTTCAATGTTCTAATATACTTATGTATGTTTACATATGCTTGGAATTTATTCAGATTTTTGATCGGGGCAAACTTCAGACCTCTAAGGTACGTATCTCTTCCTGTGTTAGTCCTACCCCACTCAGGTTAAAAATACCTTCACCTATTGGGGGCTTGGCCTTTTGTACCCGTTTACCCCCTCTTTCCTCTTTTCCCTGTCCCATAGCTATCTAAGAAATGTCAAATGGTGGGCCAGCCAGACCGCTGGAGTGTTTGCCGCCAGTGGACCACTTTAGTTTCTCTTTTTTCTAGTGCGGAGGTGCGATGGGCATTGTGATTGACTATGGATCTACATCGGGGGACAGTGTTTTTTTATTTTTTAATAAAATATTTGTCAAAAACTTGTCTACTGTCTTAACTTTGTATACTTTTTTGGTGAATGGGTAGGAGTACTATGTAACCCCCTCTGCTGAAAATACTTAAAGTGGTTGTCAACCTGTGACAATCACTTTAACCTACAGGCAAGCCTATAATGAGGATTACCTGTAGGTTCCCTGCATATCTCCCAAACCTGCACAGTTTAGGAGATATACAGTGTAATAGATGTGCCAATGTCATTTTGACACATGTGCAGGGAAGAAACGGCCTCCGTGCCATTTCTTCAATGATATTGTGCCAGTACTGATGGCTCCCGCGACTCTGGCCTGTAACGGAGCCGGAAATTGCAGCCCGGAAGGAAGAGGGGGCTGAAGATGGACACTGCCTCCACAGGGGACATCACTGGACATCGCAGGCTTCATTTGCAGGTAAGTGACACATAATGGGCTACTATGCGATGCATAGTAGCCCAGTATGCTTCTACTTTGCAAGGGGATATAGAGGAAGTAAACCATATCAGGGTTTACTTCCTCTTTAATGTTGCTAGCCGTGTCCATGCAGATCTTGGCAAACATTATCCATGGCATGAGTGATGCTCTCTACAGGGTATTCGGATTCACAGAGGTTCCCCAGAGTGTACAACTGTCTCATGAAGTATTCATACAGGGTGTTGTGTCAGTTGAACTAGTTCTTAAGGTGCTCGGTGGCTGCGTGGTAACTTGAGCCATCATTAATTTCAGTCTAATTCATGAGAATTTCTTCTGCCAACTCATCAGATTCTGTCACCACAGAAATAATCTTCACCGATTCCTTGATCAAGGCTTTGGCCTCCTGTAGAACCTTTATCCTGGTCAGTACCGGGCCTCAATAGCATAATTGGTAGCCAGGAACTTCCTCTTTTAGGATGACCAAGGCCCCCTCTGGGCTGGGGATCAGGTCCATATGTGTATGAGCTCCAGGATCATGCGAGGGGTCACTGTTGTAGGTCTACCCTGGAACTGGCTCACCTTCATCTTGGAAATTACTCTGGTTTCCGGCTTGACCGGTAACAACCATCGTTTTGTACTTCTTGTTGTCCTACATCTATTGAATGGTCTTGTTCAGATCCTTGACGTGGAGGTCATTGCTGGAAAAGGCCAGCAAATGCAGAGCTCTGTGATTAGTGAAGTAGATAAAGAAATGGTCATTTGGCCCATCTTAATCTTAATCACCTTCCCAGATCCTTTTCCCTTCACCGCCTCTTTGTCACTACTGTCACTGTCCTGGCAGTTCTGAGAGGTGACAAACTATTTTGTGTAGACCTTCAGCACTCCCACATAAACCTGTTGTCCTGTTGGACCAGTTTATGATGATTCCTTTGGTTGGATTCAGGTCATTATCTGCGATATCATCGTACATCAGCTGAACTCATAATTTCATACCTGCATGTCAGTCTGACTTTGGGGGTGATTTCAGATACATCTGCTGCTGCACATATGTCTATACAAATCGCACCCTGAAGTTGTCAAAAGTAGTACAGAAATGACTTTTGGGAATCGGTGTGGTGCTGCAATGTCAGCATCGCACCGATTTCGGATGGTGCTATTGTCAGCAATTGCCGCTGATTTGACATGTCAGATTGCATGCCAAATGGCATCAATGTGAACCTAGGCTAAAGGGGGTTTGGATGAGGCACACAAACTTGTTCACTGAACCCTGTTCAATCAACACCCATGTGTGGTTGGCTCACTACCCACTACTCTACAATATTATTGGTTGAAACTTTGTACATTTTTTTTAGAGATCTGTACAGCAGAAGAGGGACAACTGAGGAGAACAGAGGGATTTAGTTCCAAATAAGGGGTACCGTATATACTTTAGTATAAGCCGAGTTTTTCAAAACATTTTTTGTACTGAAAAAGGCCCCCCTTGGCTTATACTCAAGTTAGTGTCTGTGGGTGGTCTGAAGAGATTCACATTGCACAGAGTGCGCTGCTTCTAAGAGCTGCTCTGTGCATGAAACTGTCAGATTTCAACTTGATGTCGGGAGGTGGGCGGGACACGCGGGTGTTAGCTGTTCAGTCCTGCCCACCTCCGATCTCAGTGAAGATCTGACAACTCTCTCTGTATTCTCTGCATTGCAATGTAATTAGCTCAGTTTCATGCACAGAGCGGCTCTTAGAAGCAGTGCGCTCTGTGCCTTGTGAATCTACCATACTCCTCTCTTCTGCCAGTGAGTACTATCCAGTGCCAATCAGTGCCACCTGTCGGTACCACCCAGGGCAGGTGGTAAGGGCTACAATACCTGTGTTCTGGCTACAATACCTGTGTTCTGGCTCCCTGTCCCTTTGTTCTGGCTGCTGCATTTCCCACCCTAGGCTTATACTCGGGTCAATACCTTTTTCCCAGTTTTTTGTGGTAAAATTTGGCGGGTCGGCTTATACTCAAGTATATACAGTAATCTGTCTATATTCTTTGGATGGAGATTCCACACCTTTAGTAACACTGAAATATCAGTGGTTGATATAGTGGGGCAAAGAGTAATGACTACACACTTATTGAAGAACTGCTAGTGTGACCATAAAAGAGTGAACTGTGGAGCTGACTGCAAAATACATATAGAATATTCGGAATCTATTCAAATGATTTCTCCAAGAAAGTCACATACCTGAGAAATGCTGATCCTATGTGATGTTTCAGACAAGCCGTCACTCACCAATTCTTGGTTACCCAATGTCTACCTCAGCACCAATATGTAAAGACAATTCTTCTTCAAACATAATTGGTGCCTCTGGAATCATCTCAGACTGAGATCCAGAATTGTTTGTGGTCAGAAGGTAAGACAAGGAGCTGAAGCTGATCTGATCGAAACGCTGATCTCAGACTGGACTGAAGAAATCCTTTCAATGGAATCATCATCATCTTCTTGTGTTAAAGGAGACTCTGGAGTTTCTTATTTCCAGCTTTCACTCAGGTATTTCAAGACTTCCAAAGTTTTACTTCTCTTGGTGTGATCAATGCCAAAAGATCAATAAACAATCTTTGTATCCCAGCGGGAACCTTTTTCCATGCTTCTGAAGGATTAACCCCCCTGGAAATAATTTTGCCAGTCAACATACCGTTTGCACCCTTCATCAAGAACGCCCACCCACCAAGGAAACTCTCCTGTGAGTAGGCAGTAGATGACACCAAATGCCCACATGCCAAGGCTGCCATCTACCAGTCCATCTGAATTGGTCACATTACACATTTCTGGGGTCATGTAGGATTTGCTTCCACACCTTGTTCTAATAACTGTCTCTGTGACTTTAGTGAGGCCAAAGTCTGTGATCTTAACACAATGGCAGTCCTGGTCAAACACCAGATTTTTTCTGGCTTGAGATCCATATGTACAAGTCCTTTCTCCGATATGAATTCCAGAGCACTGGAGATCTGCATAGCACCCCTCTTTACTGCGTCTTTTGGAATTCCCACCTAGAAAAAAAATTCAAAACATAATGGATGTTAAATACAGTAGAGGAGAATATAAGGAGAATTGAAGATTCAGTTAATGCATACTCTATATGTATGGCCATAACCTTTTTGTTTTTTTATTTTAGGCTTCTATGGATTCTATTGTTGGATGTGTTACCTCCCAGGGAGGTTAACTTTCTCTTTAATGACAGTGGTCTCCAAGACAGTGATGGGAAATTTAAAAATATTATTATCTTTTTTTAAGCATTCATTAAAGATAGTAGTTATGGCCATAATTTACCACTTTCCGCCCAGCCTATAGACAAATGGCGGCCGGGTGGTGGTTCAGTTATCCTGATCGGACGTCATATGACATCCGGCTGGATAACCCGCCATCAGGGGTGCGGTGTGTCAGGCTGACACACTGCATTACCGATCAAGGTAAAGAGCTTCCATTGGAAGCTCTTTAACACGTGATCAGCCGTGACCAATCGCAGTGTAAACAAGAAGAGCCATGTATCAGCTTTTCCTCTACTCACATCTGCAGATGTGAGTAGAGGAGAGCTGATTGGTGGCACTGTTTATCATGCAGCCCCCCCAGGACTACCAGGGAATGCCTACCCTGACCACCAAGTAAGGGGCGCAGTGCCCAACAGGGATGGAACCCTGGACCACCAGGGAAAGTGCCATCTATCAGTGCTGCATATATGTGCCTCATCATCAGTGCCACCTCATCAGTGTCTGTCAGTGAAGAAGAAAATGTACTTATTTACAAAGTTTTGTGACAAAAACGAAGAAATTTTTTTTTTCAAAATTTTTGGTCTTGTTTTATTTGTAGCGCAAAAATCAAAAACGGCAGAGGTGATCAAATACCACCAAAAGGAAGCTCTATTTTTGGGAACAAAATTATAAAACATTTTGTTTGGGTACAGTGTAGCATGACCGCGTAATTGTCATTCAAAGTGCAACAGTGCTGAAAGCTGAAAATTGGTCTGGGCGGGAAGGGGGTAAGTGCCTGGTATTGAAGTGGTTAATGTACTTACATTTGGAAAAATCATGGAGAACGGATCTCCAACAGGACCCAGTTCTTGGGCAAACACATAGTTGTAAGTGGTTTTGAAGATATCGTCACAGCATTCAATGATGTTGGGATGAGACGAAAGAAAGGATGAAATGCTGAACGCCGGAGGAAAGACTCCTGACGGTTTCTGCTTCTATCCATGAACTTCAAAGCCATTCTTTGACCTGTGAAAAAAATAAATTTAACTTAAATCAATAATTGGAAATTTTTAGCTGATAATTTCCATATGTTTACTCTCAAAATCTCAATTGTAATATCTGCTGCTCCTGGATTGAGAATGTATTATGCTTCAAAGGTATACTTTTGCCCTACCAGCAATCAATAGAGACGTTTCAGTACTGGAGAGGTTCCTGTACAATTCTTACTCTGTGGAAATCTCACAGTGTGCAGTGAAATCAATGTGCATTAGAAGCTTCAGCAAGTCAGATGCACAGTTGTGCTCGTAAGTTTACATACCCTGGCAGAATTTTATGATTTCTTGGCCATTTTTCAGAGAATATGAATGATAACACAAATACCTCTCTTTCCCTCATGGTTAGTGTTTGTCTGGAGACATTTATTATCAATCAACTGCATTTACTCTTTTTAAATCCTAATGACAACAGAAACTACCCAAAAGACCCGGATCAAAAGTTTACATACCCTGGTGATTTTGGCCTGATAACATGCACACAAGTTGACACAAAGGGGTTTGAATGGCTAGTAAAGGTAACCATCCTCACCTGTGATCTGTTTGCTTGTAATTAGTGTGTGTGTATAAAAGGTCAATGAGTTTCTGGACTCCTAACAGGCCCTTGCATCTTTCATCCAGGGCTGCACTGATGTTTCTGGATTCTGAGTCATGGGGAAAACAAAATAATTATCAAAGAATCTGCGGGGAAATGTAGTTGACCTGTATAAAACAGGAAAGGGATATAAAAATATATCCAAGGAATTGAGTGGCAATCAGCAGTTTTCAGACTAATCAAGAAGTTGAAAGAGTCCTGAAGAAGTCACGTGAGCATCACCCACAGAACCACTCTGAAGTTATCAGTAGTGGTCTCACTACTGAGTTG
The DNA here is from genome assembly GCA_018402905.1 of Glandirana rugosa. Taxonomy (NCBI): domain Eukaryota; kingdom Metazoa; phylum Chordata; class Amphibia; order Anura; family Ranidae; genus Glandirana; species Glandirana rugosa. The sequence goes on from BLSH010043214.1 coordinate 58,336, forward strand.
TTTTTGCAAATTGCACACTTTATGCATGTTTGTTCACCCATTTGATTATATTATAATTATTACACCTGTGGGATCGTTTTTTACACGTTGTTGTTTATGTTTTATACTGGTAAGATTTATTCTTGAGGCTACGCAGTATCATTACTTTGTACTTGATTTATATAGTGTGATCTATATTAGATATTGCAGCAACCTGTTACGATTATTATTATTATTATTTTTTGCCTTACATTTGGGACCACGGTGTCATACTTGCTTTGCCATCACCATACTATTACACCTAGTGGCGCGAGGGCTCACAACACATTTCTTGCAGTGAAATAGTCTCTACCACTGGGCACAGGGTGGCAGGCTTGCGTGTTCCTAGCAGGTGGGGGGGGGGTGAAGACATGCACCTGCAGTCTTCCGACAGTCTGTGTGATGCCTACATCATGGTATCCCTCAGACATAGTACTGAGAGTTGGGCAATTACCACTGAACCCCCTTTTCTGCTTCCCCGCTAAGGACCAAGTGAACTTCCACGATCCATCCTGGTTTCACGATAATCACCTGGTCCTTATAAATTGATCTCCCTAGCGGCCATTTCTCCCAAATGTCTAAGAAATGGACCCACTCCACACTACTTGGCCCTCTATGTGGCAGGGAACTTTTCAAATAGTCCCAGACCAGGTCGTTTTCCCACTCCCTCCAGGAGTTTTTCGCTGCATCCATAATCTGGGAGGCTACTCTCCTTTGCACTTCTTCCTGCAACCTAGAAAGTTCAGGCATTTCCCTAAAGCGCCCCCTCTCTGGCAGGACACATGCTGAAGTAAACCGATTACCTGTCTCTGAAGAGTAGATGCCTTGGTCTGGGTAGTGAAGGGCCTGCGTAGGGGCAATGGCTGAGAGATGACTTTAATTCCTGAAGCCAGTGTGGTGTCAATCTTAGTTCCTGAACGTCTTCCCACTCCTCGGAACTGGACTCTGGGTCACTAGACCGACTGAAGGAGTGATCATTGACAAACTTGCCTAGCAGTCTGAGAGAATTCAAGTCAATGACCCGGCCCCCACTCTCTTTCTCCAGCTCATCTGGGCACATATTCCTTTCTTGCTCCAGCTCCTTATGTTAGAGTGAGCGAGGGGCTTATTATTGGACTGGCTTCTATCAACAGCACTGTCAGTCGCCAGACCACATGTCTCAGCGGTTTCCCCTGGTTTTTTGTCCCCTATTTCCATGAGGGAGCCACAAGGCTGCAGCTCTGCTCCACCTTCAGAAGGTGATGGGCCCGCTCCACCTTCAGAAGGTGATGGGCCCGCTCCGCCCTCTCAGGATCTCTGTCGCTGGGGGGACCACACACCGGAGTGCAAGTCTACTTGAAAGTACCTAGGATCCTAAACATACATTTTTCTGTATTATATTGTAGAATACACTTCTCTATACTTGTGGCCTTGAAGAAAGGACAAGATCCTGAAATGCGTCGGGCTTTGAGAAGCTCACTATATATGACCACATGTACAACGGTTTTTATGTATGGACTGGTTGTCATAGTCCATTCCTATGACTTTGTCTTTTAATTGTATCAATAAAATATGTTCAAGTTTTTATAAAATTTGATTGTCGGTCTGCCTTAAAAGTCCCAACCATTTGGGGGTATTGCTTTGTCTGACATTTTAAGTCCAGGGACGACGGCAGTCGGGTTTAGATACCCGGGTGGTCAACTTACCAACATAGACTGTAATGCATAACAACAAATAACACTGCGCTCACATGTCACTCTAACCAAAACATGTTGAAATGGCTCTCATACCACTCTGGCATGTAGAGGGTAGACATGGGCAGAGGGAAAGAAAGTCCCAAGGAAGTCCATGGGCAAAGTCCGGAAGAGGTGTGCAATTCAAGGCAGCCGGC
>BLSH010043214.1:69334-84536 GCA_018402905.1 Glandirana rugosa
CGTTGTGAATGCCCGTGACTATGCACCGTGATTATACGCCGTGACTACCTGTAAGTATCCGCCGTGACTATTCACCGTGACCCGTGACTACCCGTGACTGTCCACCGTGACTATCCACTGTGTCCACCCGTGTCCATATTGTTCGTGACAATCCCTACCGTGACCGTCCGTAGTATGTACCCGTGTCACGGTAGGGATGTCACGTGTTATTACGGGAATGGACCACCAGATCACCCCCGAGGGACCACCGGGAGGCTTTTCCTCTGCTCAGGTCTGCAGACCTGAGCAGCGCAGAGCCGATCGGCTGCTCTCCTGACGGGGGGGGGGCTGCGCTGAATGTTTATCAGCGCAGCCACCCTCAGGATCACCCCACTGGACCACCAGGGAGCCGGATCAGGGCCACCAGGGAGCCCCCACTAGACCACCAGGTAAGGGCATTATTGTGCACTGTAGGGATGGCACTGTGCCCATGTATGATGCCTGCCAGTGCCATCCCTAACAGTGCTTGTTATACCTGTGCCCACCTGTGTCACCTATCAGTGCCACCTGTCAGTGCCCATCAGTGCCCAGTGCCACTTATCAGTGCCGCCTATGAATGTCCATCAGTGCCGCATATTAGTGCCACGTATCAGTGCCCGTAAGTGTTGCTTGTCAGTGCTGTATATGTGCCCCATCATCACTGCAAACTTATCAGTGCCACCTCATCAGTGCCAATCTGTACTGCCTCATCAGTGCCCGTCAGTGAAGGAGAAAATGTACTTTATACAAACTTTTGTGACAGAAACAAAGAAAAATGTTGTTTTTTTTTCAACATTTTCGGTCTTTTTTTTTCTATAGCGCAAAAAATAAAAACCGCAGGGGTGATCAAATACCACCAAAAGGAAAGCTCTATTTGTGGGAACAAAATGACAAAAAGTTTGTTTGGGTGCAGCGTCGCTCGACCGCGCAATTCTCATTCAAATCGCAACAGCACTGAAAGCTGAAAATTGGTCTGGTAGGGAAGTGTCCTAAGTGCCCGGTATTGAAGTGGTTAAGAAGCATAAAAATGCCAACGAAAACCTCAAAACAAGTTACAGATAATACCTTTGGGAAGAAAAAGCACATAGGATGATTCACATGTATACAACCTACCTCAGATACTGCTGTCAGCTAAAACAACCTGTAAGAAGGTGGCCCAGAAGGGTCACTGCCACGCCTCCCCAGTCACCACTGAGCCTCCCAAAAGTTGGCCAGACAAAATACGACAGTCCCGACTCCTATGTGGGGATATGGAAATGTGAACCCCCATATTGGGACTTTAGCGGAAACCAACCTCCTAAAGGAGCAGAGCTCAAAAACCAATCTAAATATAAAACAATATATTTTATTGAATAGATTAAAATACAATGGTCAGACCTAAACAAAGAGGTCTGCCATCAAGGGGATAACATCGGTAGTGGTGTTAGACACTGACAGGGGTTACAGCAAGGAAGACATACACAAATAACAAACTTAAAATACAAAAACAACAGGGACCACTTACAATGCCACAATGTGGCTGATAAGCCCAACGCATTTCGATAGTTCTTCAGGGGCGAAGTGGTCACAATTAAAACCTCTATGTATGATAAAGAAGGAGAAAACAATATAAGGAAACATACACAATGTTATCAGTTATTGACAAATTTAAATACATTTGACAAATCCATACTGACCAGCTAGATGAGGTGCCAAATTGAAGGTAAATATAAATGTCAAACAGTCATTCCCTCCCGTCTCAGTCCAACATGAGCAAAAGGCGGGAAGAGATTGAAAGGAGTATCCAAAGGGATGCAGATATTGGAGATGGCCCTGGAAAATCACGGGACCAAGGACTCCTAAAAAAAAAAAAAAAAAAAAAAAAAGGGGGAAGGGGAAAGTGAGAAAGCGAAGTTATGTGTCTTGAAATGAGGAGAGGTGCCACTTAATTACAGAGACAGACAATCAAATTTATATGATTGTCGGCCTCCTATTTGGGTACCATAGAGAGACAGGTTTGATGCGGTCTGGGTATCCCCACCAGGTAATGAAAGCACAGATGTCTGGGCTATTCTCTTTCTTTTAAATTACAGACATCTGTGCTTTCATTACCTGGTGAGGGATACCCAGGCCACATCAAACCTGTCTCTCTATGGTACCCACATAGGAGGAGACCGACAATCATATAAATTTGATTGTCAGTCTGCCTTAAAAGTCCCAACCATTTGGGGGTATTGCTTTGTCTGACAAATGTAGCCATGTTCTCCCTTAGGAGTGGCTGGTAGTTGTTGTCCACCTGCCCGCAATCACACGATTTCACACACCTGGAGTCACTGAGCAGGCCAGTACTTTGTTTTTTTTTTGGTTTATTTAGCTCTGGTGGGGATCACCTTTCCTGGGAAAAGGCAGCAGAGACAGCAGTTTCTTCAAATCTGGCTTGCAGCCAAGTTTTATTGGTAAAAAAAAAGTTGCATTTAAAATAAACAAAACATAAAATGCATCCTTGCCATCCAAGCTCTAACTATACATCTCAGCAGTGTTGGGCTTCTCCCCAGCACCCACAAAACAAAGTTAGCACAAACCTTTCTCTAAAGGCCCGTACACACGGCAGCTTGTCCTGAAATTCTTACCGTTTAGTATGATCCTTTCGACAGCCGATTGACATTTTTCATCAGACAAAAGCTAGATGTGCAGACTAGTATTCTTTGTTACAAAATGTATTTTAAATTTTAAAAAATGTACAATTCCTGCTATCTGATTCAGACTGCAGATGGGGCCACCACGTCTGAGGAAATCATACCTCGACCTCCATCTGTCTCCACCAATATCAGGTCGGAGGAGGATGATGCATTCAGGATACCGGAGTTGGCGATGCATCCGATCCTGCTCTCCTCACTGTCAGAGCTGATGGAGATTATATTAGGTAGAGTAGAGATGTATAGAAGAAATTGTAAGTCTGACAGAGTAACACCAGCACCACATCCCTAAGAAAGTCAATAGGAACAATGGCAAAAAAGAAAGAAATTGGGACTTTAACGAGGCTGGTTAACCCCTTCTCTGAAGAACTACACAAAAATAGGATAAAACATACACTTTATTTCATTACATAAAATTGTGCATGGTGGAGGCTCAACAGAAAAACTCAGTGGCCCACCCATTTGTACAAATAAGGAGTATCATTAGAACAGTGACACTGTATGCAGTCCATGGTATAGGTGTAGACAAAATACCAAACAATCCTGGCTGTATGTCTGAGGGCAGATGGAGTTTATCGCCAGGGTGGTATTAGAAAACCCAAGATGGTCCGACGCGTTCTGCCCGACTATTTGTGCTTCTTCAGGGACTTGGATCGCAATACAGTCACTAAAACACAAACAAGTCAATGAAACTCCTACTCATATACACATCAAAAGTATTTCATAATCTGGTGGTCTAATTTGCCAACCAGTGATCATTATCATAAATTAACCTATGCTTATCATGGTAAAGTATATTCATATCAATAAATTGGCCCAAATTCCTATATAGAGGTATGTTACTATACATATACATTTCTTACATAGAAATATACCTTCTATTAAACTGTACAGCCATTGGACCGCATTCCAACCCCACTAGTGCATATTGTAGAGAGGAGACCCACTAGCGAACCAAGATAGACTTAATTTACCTGTTAAACGGGATACCCAGATGTCGAACAATAAAACATAAAACAGTGAGATGGATGGTATCAGAAAGGAGGTCGTGGGAGGTTAATTTGTACAGATTCCAGTCAAAGATGTTAACACTCTCTCCTTGCGAGGGAAGAAAAATAGGAAATAAGAATTCATACACAAAAAAAAAAAAGTTGGATAAAAAACTGGGGTCGCAAAAATATTGGGGATCTGGGAAAATAGGGAAAGTGTTAATCACCTCATGGGTTACCGGACCAAAACATACACCCATAGTCCCCTACATAACCCCCTCACAGAGAGAAGGAAAGGAGGGGAGAAACAGGCACAACCAAAGTGGGACTCTAATGGTATAACATAAAGCAGTGCTAAAAACCCCTATCGACAAAGTGCTGTTGTATGGATAACTACCGTAGTGTCAGTACAAAAAGAACTTCAGGATGTATCAAAAGGATTCATAGAAAACACTTACATTGAAAATGTGCCACATATGCTCAGGTATCGTCCAGCTGAGTCCATGGGCATATAGTAGGCTGAAATTAGAGTCCCGGCTTGTGTGGACAAAAACTATGGCGTCCCTTGCACAGCAGAGAAGGAAACCCCATATGGGGGGTCCTAAAGAGGTCAGTGTTATACATAGAAAGGAGGGGGAGAATTAGGATCTAGCTCGTTCTAAGTCAGCATAAAGTTTATAAACAGAAAAAGTCCATTAGTTATAGCCTACCCTGTATAAATGTCCAATGGAGTAGAGCTCTTCACAATAGTCCGTCTCCCCGACCCGCCTCAGCGTCTGCGGCGGATCGGGAGTACACGCTGCTTAAATATTGAGAAAAATGGTGCCAAAAATCCCCGTTGCTCTCACTCTGCGTCATATACTGACGTCACACAGGGTGTGCCTGGAGTGTATCAAGAAGAAAGCTGCACGGCGTGCATGTTAGCCACCCTATATCCATAAGATCATGTGACTGCTTGATATGCAGAGAACGCCGGATCCTGTAGTGACGGGACGTAGCGGAGGTCATGAAGGGAGAATGCAAAGCATTCATGTCTCCTGTCTCACTGGTAAATAATCAGGATAGAGATGGCAACCCCTCATCTATCTCTCAAAACTTACGGAGTGGATGGTATAAATAGCACATGAGACAAATCCCTGGACGACCTAGAAACTGCCCCTGTCCCGTCAATGCTGTCCTAGAGAATATGAAAAGTAAAAAGGGGGAGAAAAAGATGCGGTGTAGACCGCAAGGATTATAGAGCAATATTGTAAAGGTCATGTTCATAAAGATGACCATAGGATCATATTCAATAAAGGATCGTCCAATCGGACTATATACATCTTGTTGGTTTAACCATGTGTAGTTCACAGATAATGAGAAATAAAGACATCCGTGTATATACTGGGGTGGCATATGAATCTCATAGTAATAAATGCTCAACCAATAGAGTCATCCAGATCATTGGTTTGAGATAGACTAGAGAAGTCCGTATCTAGGGAAACCACATTACTTCAAGAGTTCCCGGTGTACTTACATGGGGTTGACCATAGGGGGCTGAGGGGAAGAGAAAAAAAAAACAGAGAGAAGGATAACTTCATATGTGTTGCTGTAGCAAGTTAGAGTGTGTGTTGCACAATGTTTGAACTTTAATTCCTCCATAGCAATTCACAAGAAGGGTTTGAAGCTTATGTTCTCGTTCAAACCAGGGGCCCTATTGGCTCTAAGTTGAAAAATCCACTTTGTTTCAAGATATAATAGTTGCATATCAATATTACCACCCCTTTCTGATTCTGCTACATGTTCTAGGGCAAAGAACTTGATATGGTTAAGATCAAATTTATGATAAAGGCCTATGTGTCTGCTAATGGCTGATTCTAATTTTCCATTCAAGATCTCGTACACATAATCCCTAATCCTATGATGGAAAGGTCTCTTAGTTTTCCCCACATAAAAGGATTTACAGAGGCATTCCATGTAATATACAACTCCTACCGTTCTGCAGTCAATGGAGTGTTTGGGAGTCCAGGACTGCCCATTGGGTAAGTGGACAGACCTGGATTGCCACACCGAACTGCAGAAATTGCAGTTCCCACATCTCCTGGTGCCCCTGTGTGGTCGGGCCCAAGGGATAGTGGCCGTTTGCTGCTCATAGTGGCTACAGGTGAGGCTATCCTTTAGACTTCTTGCCCGGCGGAAGGTGATTGAGGGTTTGTCACCTGTGTATTTGGTGACTATGGGGTCATCCTGTAGCAGATACCAGTGCTGTCCCAGGATGTCTCTAATCCTATCGCAACCATTTGCAAATTTGAGGATTATTTGCGTTTGTGCACGAGATGCCGATGGGGGACGAGAGAATAAGAGGGATTCCCGCGGTTTTGATTTTGTTCTGTTGAATGCTCATTTAAGGCATTTATGGCTATATCCCCTTCTCAGAAGGCGATGTTTCAAGATGCTAGCTTGTTTTAAGAAAGATTCATGATCACTGCAATTTCTTTTTAGTCTTAGATACTGTCCATAGGGAATGCTGTTTTTGAGAGATTCAGGATGGGCACTTCGAGCGTGGAGGATGGTATTTGCCGCCCACGGTTTGCGATAAAGGTCTGTGGCAATGTGGCCTGACGTATCCTTACGGATTGTGACATCTAGGAATGTAACCATGTCCTGGCTGCATTCAATCGTAAAACTAAGATTAAAGGTATTGGTGTTTAGGAAGGTCATAAAGTTTGTCAGATCGTCTCGAGTGCCCAGCCAAATCATAAGGATGTCATCTATGTACCTGTGCCGGGTAAGAACATGGCACAGGTACATAGATGAGTCCCCATAGAAAATGGTCCGTTCCCACCCCCCCCCCCAGGTACAGGTTGGCGTACGATGGAGCACCCTTGGTGCCCATCGCCACCCCCTGCACCTGGAGGTAGTGGGAACCATTGAATATGAATACATTACGAGACAAAATGTACTTGAGTAACTCTAAAACAAAGGCATTGTATTTGAATAGATTCCTATCCAGAGTCTTCAGATATTCGGCCACAATGCCAATACCCCTATTGTGCGGTATAGAGCAGTACAAGGCTTCTACGTCAATTGTTATTAGCCATGCATTGGTCGGGATACTGATGTCCTCCAGGACTCTCAGAAGGTCTCCCGTATCTTTGATGTAAGATGGGAACATGGTGACCAAGGGTCTCAGATAGTCATCGACCAATTGGCTGGCTTTTTCAGAGATACAGCCGATCCCAGAGACAATTGGTCTACTGGGGGGGATCTTGTTTTTGTGTACCTTGGGTAAGGAATAAAAAGTGGGCATAAGAGGATCAGGTACATTGAGATATTCAAATGTGTTTTTATTAATCAGCCCCCCTGGTAGGCCCTGCCCAGGATGTCCCTGAACTCCGAATAGAAATCGGAGATCAGCGGAATGGGTATTTTTCTATACCAATTAGTATTATTCAGAATGGCTTGGCACATCTCTGTGTATTGTTTACGATCCTGTATCACTATATTACCTCCTTTTATCTGAGGGTTTGATGATAACACTCTGATTCTCTCTCAATGTCTTCGGGGCCCTCTTCTGACCCTCTGTGAGGTTGCTGTTTAAAGTCTGGTTGTTTAATTCTGCAATATCATGTAGGACCTTTTGAACAAGTAGAGTAGAGATGTAAATTAGACTGTCTTCCACAGAAGTGCTGGAATAAATGGTCTCCAGATCCGGCAGAGGAGACAAGCTCCAGGCTGTGAGGCACAGCCATCAATAGACTCATCACCTTCCAGCTGCCTTTCCTCATTTCCTTCTCTGCTCACATGGCTTCCAGCAGAGCCCACCTCAGCAACACCATCTCCTTCTGGTGTAGGTGGTTGCTATTTGCAGTCCTCTCGGCTCTCCGGAAAGACCAGCACAGACTGCAGCTGGTTTTCTTCCTGCACATTGCTGAAGCCCACCTGTTCAACCGCATCCCCTTCTGGCGTAGACGGCTGCTCTTTGCCATCCTCTCTGCTCTCCGGAGACACCAGTGGTTTCTTGTAGGCCCGGAAAGCAGCCGCCCCGGCAGACATGCTGGCAGCCATCGCTACCTTCAGCCGCTTCCCAAAATACATTGAAAAAAAATACAGAATAAACCTCCTGTTCCTAGTGATCAGGAACATCGATCTCTCTCCTGCTTCCTTCAGCCCATCCCCCCACAGTGAGAAAGTACCTCCCAGGGAACACATTTAACCTATCACTGGGAACAGAAGATCTCTGTCATGTCATCTGACACAACGGGGATTCGCTTGTTTACACAGGTAGATCCCCATTCTGCCTCTGTATAGCACGATTCCGAGTCTGCCGGACCTGCGGGCAGACTCTCGTGGCACGCAAAGGGCACTGCTACGCATTAAAATGGTGATGGCTGGTTGGCAAGTGGTTGATTATTGTGTGGACTATTAGAGGTGCATTTATTTTATTCACTTCTAAATTGACTAAATGTTAATTTTAATTACTGACACAAGATTTTTCACAGGAGTCACAATAAAACGAATACTTTACTAATACCCCGGCCAAAATCAACATAACTCACATAACTGCTCAAATTACAAATATTTGCATTGTGTAATGCTAGGTCAATGTGTTAACGTATTTTCCAAATATATAGTTTTAACTACACCAATATCCTTTTGGATGGAAGGTGTCACATAGGACATTGTAAAATTATAGTAGTAGCAGAGGCGTAACTAGAACCTTCTGGGCCCCAGTGCAAGAAATTATGAAGGGCACCTCTGGCCAGGGCTCTTCCCACTCATCCTGGGGACCTTTTATTATGGTCCTGCAGCGGGACCCTTTCACAGATAATGCAGCGGGCCCCCTTTCTACCATCTTCAGGCCTCCCCATGGTGGTGAAATGCCATTGCCTGGTCCCAATTGCAACCTTTGCAATCCTGATAGTTCCCTCACTGATGTCAGTAGTTTTTCATTTTTATTTTAATTTTTTTGACTATTTTATTTCTTTTACTTTTTTTTTTTTTTTTTAGGAGCCCTTTTGGGGTGCTTTGACAAGATATCAGGGCTTTGAACAAACCTCAGCTCTCAATTTTCATCTGTGTAGCCTCGGCTGCACAGAATGAATGGATAGGAATAGCTGTGCACCGAGCCTCCCATTCATTCAGAAACTGAAGTATAGTAAAAATGGTTTACTAAGCTTCAGTTATGAATGAACCAATTGGTACCAATCACTGACTCTGTCCATTCAGAAAAGGAAGGAGCCGGTAAATGACAAATCTTTCCCATCTCTCGCAAAAGACAAGTAACCTGGATAGGAGGGGCGGCAGGGGCAGCACATAGAGGAACCAATCTCCTCCCATTAGGAGGAAAATGGAGGAGATTGGTTCCTCCTAAAAACCCCCACCACCATCCCTCCCTCCTATTCAGGTGTACAAGGTAGGCACACGGGCCCCCTGGAGCATGGGGCCCGGTTGCAATTGCAACCCCTGTAGTTGTGCCCCGGAGTACTAGTATTGCTGTTAAAACATTGTTATATAGTATTCTATAAACTAGAGGTGAAACAGCACAAGAGCACCACCTAGGGTTGCCACCTGTCCAGGATTCACCTAGACAGGCCGGGTTTTGAACCTTGTGTCCAGGTTTCAGACCATCTGAAACCCCGACACAATATTCGGAATGGACTGTGGCTTCAAAAGTAACCAAGTACTACAAATGTCAGGTGCATAGGTGTGCACACAGGCCCCACCCCCATACACGGACAGGAGAGGAGAGAGGGCTTGATTGCTGCTCCTCCTCCCACCCCAACCCCTCAATCTGCCCACCCACTCTCCAATCCCCGTCATTCTGTGCCTCAGGAAAGGGATGTGTGGGATGGGAGTTTGAATCTCAGCAACTCAGCTCATATACATTGTGGATGAAAGGTGGCAATGCCTGAGCCTCCATCCTCGGGTAAGTGAACTTCACCATCCACCGCCTATGACGGAAGTCTCCTCCCTTCCTTTTCTCTTCTGCCTCCAAGCGAGTGAGTGCACTAAGGTAAGGGCGACTCAGATGTAAGGGGTGCCCTGTGGACTCTGATGTAAAGAGGCCTTTAAGGACCCTAAATTTAAGGGGGGATGCTGGGAACTCTGATGTAAATGGGAGGTTTGGTGAGCAGAAACTCCCTTACATCAGAGTTCCCCTTTACACCAGAGCCCACAGTGTTACCCCTTGAAAAAAAAATTGCCATGAGCCGCTGAAGTGTTCGGGTTTGGCTTGAAGAAAAGGTAGCAACCCTAGCACCACCCGATGCACAGGAGGAGTAATGACAGAATAGTAAATGTTACTACACTATGCAGCTAGGTGAGACTTGCTGATCTCAGGCCCTATAACATAACTGAATTCAATCAATGTATCCAGGGATTCCTTACCCCATGCTGCAACAATGTAATTGAGGTCTTTATTTTAATAATTATGTCAATAATATACTTACTATACATGCCTGCTACAGAACTGAAAACCCACATTTTATTACATGTGACAATGAATAGTAAAATAAAGAGAAAAGAAAACCCAACAACAAATAAAAAAAGAAATCTATACATTTGTGATATATATAGCAGTTAGAGTTACAGAAGTAAGACAGCAGTCGTCTTAAATGTCTTACATTCACATAGGACATAAACCTTGTACAAGTCCCAGAGGAAATCCAACACCTCCGTCTTCTACTCAATAGGTGACCAAAAGGGTGCTAAATGATTTCCAACTCCTCCAATATTGAGGGAGATTATCTTTTGATCTAGAAGACATAAGACAGCGCTTGATGAGGCTCCAGAATGGACACCATGCACTCAGTTATGTTACATGTATTACCGTATTCCTGCTTTCCATGGTAGGTGGACATATTTTAAAATATCCAAAGCAGAACACCTCTCAGAGGCATTGAGGGTCAACATGTCACAGAACATCTGTCTGGCTTCAATGGAGAATTGTTCACTTTCTTGGTGCCAAGGTCAGATCCTTCTTTATTTGCCATCAAGCAAATTCCTGATTTACATGTGGACGTGACCCCCTGCTTCTTTCCAGGGGAAGGACCCGGCCATAGCTGTGAATACCATGACACCAAAGGCCCAGATATCAATACTTCAGTGCAGCAATAACTGTTCCCCTTGTTGCAGGCTGCACAGTTCCAGGGCTGTGCACGGTATAAACCAGGACATAATTGGTGATTGTGTTCTCCGGAGCATTGTCAGTCCAAAATCTGACACTTTGTTTATTACATTCAATGTCCATCAAAAGAATATTGTCCAACTTGATGTCCCGATGGACCATTCATCTGCTGTGCATAACGGCCAAAGCACTAGCTCTCTGTTGAACACAACGCTTCACTATATCTTCATGTAAACCAACCTGTAGGAAAAAAAAGACAAAATTAGTCACTAGGAACCAATATGGCAAAATATTACCCAATATGATATGTATCTACTATATAACAAGAGGAAATCCAGTGCCCCATGTATTTGATAATATGGGAAGGTAGCACCTGTTTGGAAGCTGCACTGATCCTGAATGAATGACCAGAAAATTGTTTCAGGTTTAGGCCTAATTTAGCGACAAATATCCTGACGTGCGAAACAAACAGCTTTAAAGTGAGAGGACGCATGGGAAAAGGAAACAATGGACTGTCCAGAGGAGCAGCTGCGAACTGATTGCAGAGAAGATCAAGCATGCCAACCGGACACCAGCTACTGTTCTGTAATTTACTATGAACCCCTGGCCTGTTTGTCTGTTCTTGTTATTGGGAAGTTTAAGAGTAATGGTCAAGGAACCTGGTGAGACTGGCTTTGAGCAGTGTAGGTGCATGACGGCCAGCCTGAGAGACCTCCCCGGTTCTGAAGAGACTCATGTAGATGGCTGCCTTGAGTACTAAACTGGGACCTAAGCCAAAAGGGGAAAGAAATAAAAAGTTTGACATGCCTCTGAAAATCTGGTCGGTGACTGGTAGGCGTGACAGCTGTAGACCGTCCCTGAGCTCTCAGAATACCTCTCAACATAGCTTTGAGAGGGTGAGCCGAAAAAATGGAAGTAATGCCAGGATCCTGCAGCGACCTAAAGTGCTGAACAACCAAGAGATATAACTTGATGGTATTGACAGAAAAGGACAGTTCACTATTCACTCTAAGAATACGCCACAAAAGCCATCAGATAATTGAGATCTCCCTGTAAGGGTATAGAGTCCTGAATCTGAGAAATGAATTCCAACCCGTGGTGTACACCTTCAATGTATTCCTGGATAACAAACCATTGACCAGATTGATCGCTTGTGCCCAGAATGTGACTAATCCATAATAATTGGAAGAAAGTAAGGTGGAACCAGCTTGCCCACTGGTTCTGCTTCTAGGAGCTATAAGAAAATTGTGGGAAGTTAAACCGAGATAAAACATCTGCTGCACTATTGTGATTACCACTAATGAATTCTACCAGGAAATGAAACTTAAGTCCTGCCTAGGCACGTCAGCCTGCGCACGAAGGACGTGATGAGAAGGGACCCAGATCTACCTTTTTATTGATGATTTTGGCTGTGGCCAAATTAACCATAAAGAAAATCACTGATTTTCTCTACCAGATCGGCCCCCATGTGACTGCTGCCATCAGTGTTGGGTAGATTTTGAACAATGCTGAAGTATAAGCAAACTTGGGCAAGTTAAATAGTTAAGCGGGCCAACGGCTGGACAACCCTTGGTGACCTATGGCATCTGAAAACAGTCTGGGGAGACTTGATAGTACTAAAAACTCATGTGCAGCGCCTATAATAGAAGCAACATCAAAGTAAGAGTCTTTCAATAGAATGAAGGTGATTCAATCTGTGACAGATGTCACCAGTAAACTTCAGCGGTGATAAACGACAATGGATGCAGGCTTACCAGATCCTGGTAGGACTAGCACAGGTGTTTATATCCCAACTAGGTAGTTGATCATCCGATCCTCTAGGGGCAAAGGAACCAATCCTGGGGGACCCTCTGATGGCTCCGGGGTGATGGTCCTCCGTCCCAGTGGTCCGCTCTTCCTGAAGGTGGTACTTTTAGACCTGAGCAGGCATCGATGGGAAGAGGTGTAGCTCCAACCCCTCTCGTTCGCTCGTCCAGGGATAATCCGGTGTTCAAAAGGGTATAATCGGGTAAAAGAGAAAAATCCAGAATCGTGTGATACCGTTTTAACTGATTTATTAGAAAACCAAAGGGATTAAACATACTCACATAATGTGAACAAAATAAGAGCTCATAAGAAATGGCAGGAAATGGGGAAAACTGACGCGTTTCGGCTCAACTGGCCGTCATCTGGGGTGTTCCCCCTCCTGCTTAACATGCCATTTACAATGTTTGTCCTGAATAACAATCAGCCCCCTGTAGGGGGCCATGGAAACGGAAGTCACATCTTGGGCGTCAAAATGGCGCCAATGGCGTGCGTTCCACGCCTCAGTATGGTAAAAAAGATAATTCCCCAAATTTTATTTAGAATATGACAAAAAAGGTATGAGAGATAATCAAAATATAAAAATAGACCCAAACACCTATGTATCGTGAAAAAAAATTTAAGATAAATATTGAAATAAACGTGCTCGGAAGTGAGCAAATGTGTGTCAGAAGACCGGGATCTAGGTCAGAGTAACCCGGAAGTGATATAAAAAAGAAAGAAATGCTTTCGGACCGGAAGTGACACTATGATACCCTTGCGTCATTTCCCTCTCTCTATGGAGCTGTCAGCAGAGAGTGTATATGGGTCACATAAAAGCTTATGATCCCAAAATCTTATAAATTGAGAAGTGTGAAGTGAATAATAAGAATAGATTATTAAAGTGCGAAGAAAACAGTGCCGAGGTATGAAAACTGGGCCATGTCTTGAGTGGCGATTAGAAAAGGGGGGGGGGGCGAAAATACGTTCAAATAAAAACAAAATTTGCGGGAAATCGGCCATTTGATAACCAGAAAAAAAATGAGTAAATTTAAAAACAGGAAAAGTAGGAGCCAAAAAACATACTAAGCATTAAAAATTAAATATTAAAAATTAAGACATTCAAAAGGTTTGAACCCGGCGGCCAGATCGAAAGGCCAAAATGGGACATGCGTTGTACAAAGTGTGTCAATTATTATTCAGAAGCGTATATTATATCAAAGGATTATTAGAAAATTAATACCACATAAGATCACATGTTACTAAAATAGGCGAGTACAATAGTTAAAATGTAAGTGATTAAAACACAACGAAGGATATGCGTTTCACGGATCAGCAAATATGGTGAATTTAAGAAAAAGGAATATAAAACGTAGCAACTTAACTACATATATAATTGGGAATGGAAAAATGGAAAGGAGGTAGTATTCGTGGAATGCATGTAGAACCTCAATAAAGAAGGATGCGCTTTTAAGACCCTAAGATAAACCATAAAACGAGGAAAGAGTAAAAATAACCATAAAATGTGGGGACGCAGGATTCATAAAAAAGGTATATTGAGAACTCAAGCTTTGTTAATAAAGGCGTTAATGTCCCATTCCACATTCATACCGTGTGGATAGAAACTCTTAAGCTGATATATCCAGGATGTTTCAAGTTGGGAAACGCCTCTTTTGGACCACTCCCCTCTCCAAGGGGGAACATACCTATCAATTACTTGGTAGAGGGTACCTTCCGGATTGCGAGCATGGTATTTGAGATAATGTTTAGGGACACTGTGATTAGTCTTCCCTTTAATAATATTGGTTATATGCTCATTAACTCTTACGTTAAAAGACCTTGTGGTTCTGCCAACATATTGCTTGTTGCAAGGGCAAGTTAAAGTGCTAAAACATTTCAAATCATATGTCCGCCCTGTAACTGTAGAGGAGAAGCTTGAAATCCTCTTATTTTTAAACTTATTGAGTTTATAGACTCTGCATCTCTGACATTTTATAAAAACCTTTCAGATCCTGAAAAAAGGTAAGTTTCCCTGGGGGGTCCACCACATTCGGGGCCAATCTATGCCTCAAGGAGGGGACCCCTCGGTAAACAACCTGTGGTTTCTCAGGTAAAAGGGGGCCTATAAGTCTGTCGTTACGGAGAACTCCCCAATGTTTATTAATAATTCTCTTCACTTGTTTATGTTGTATTGAGTAGCCAGTAGTGTTGAGCGAACCCGGACTGTAACGTTCGGGTCCGTACCGAACTTTAGGGTGTCCGTGGCACGGACCCGGACCCGGACATTTCAAAAATCGTTCGGGTTCGGTCCGGGGTTCTGCTATTTTACTCCACGTGTTGAGAAGCTGCAGGGCAGCCAATCAACAAGCGTTTCACTGGTTTGCCCTTAGAAGCCATCACAGCCATGCCTACTAATGGCATGGCTGTGATTGGCCGGTGCATCATGTGACCCAGCCTCTTTATAAGCTGGAGTCACAGTGCTGCAGTCACATGCTCCTTGGGTTAGTATAGGGAAAGGTAGCTGACGGCGTGAGGGACAGATTTTAGCCATTTTAAGACCTGATCCTGCATCCTGAGATAGATTACTTTACTACTGCTGTCTGTGCTGTTGCTCTGAGGACAGATAGCAG
>BLSH010043214.1:98084-111809 GCA_018402905.1 Glandirana rugosa
CCGTTTTCGTTTAGTGTCACCTACGCAATAGTGATCTCAACTCGCTTGAAGATCTTCAGGCTCAAGACGACCAAGCCGGCTTGAAGCCCTGTTTCAGGCCCAAGCCCAGGCCTGTCTTGGGCTTGAAACAGGGCCTGGGGCTTGGGGTAACTTTAGTTACCTCTGGGCCTGAAAATCCATGCTTTTTACAACATTTTATCAGGACCTTCCATTTCTTTGTAGGTCACTTGTCCCACCCTTACCCACATTTCCTTCCTTTTGCAGACCTCTAGGACCTTCCAGGACTATTTTACAACATTTTTCGTACCTAAAAGTCCGGGTCTCCATTGATTTCAATGGGGTTCGGGGTCCGGGACAAAGTTCGGGTTCTGTCCGGACCCGAACCCGGACTTTGTCCCGAAGTTCGGCCGAACCAGCAGAACTCGGACTTCTAGAAGTTCGCTCAACTCTAGTGATAACGCATCCACTGTGATTTGCTTTTGCCTTGGATATGCTTGGATATGCTTACGGGTATATAGAATGGTGGTTCGAATGGAGACCGACTTGAATCTACTTTTTTTTTACTTTTTTTTATTTTTTGCCGTAGCCTGGTTTAGTAGCGAAGACCATGGTTTGTCCTGTCTAAGTGTGGCCCCAGACCTTAGCAGCTGCCATGATTGGGTACAGCTCGAAAAGTCAGGATGACAGAGAAAACTAGAATTCACAGGATTTCTGGTGGCCAAAAATTGCAGAAAAGCCTGTTGAAGCTGCGGCTTCTGTGACTACCTGATGCAGCTGATGCCATGGGGATAACCTTAATATGCCGTAACAATTTGTGAGGAACTCATCCCGCATTGTTAAGTCGGCTATGGCTGCCGGGTCTAACCTAATGATTTGGTCAGCTCTTTGTACCTGAGTAAGGAAACAAGGAGCCGTTTAATAAAAGTAATTGAGCATCCCTAGCAATGTCTGCATCTGTTTCCTAGTACCCCCTGCGAGAGAGTAAAGTCATGAACGACCAACCTGATATGGGCTAGTTTGTCGGGAAGCAGGCTGGCTTGCATGTCGCGTGTGTCCAAAGTGACACTTAAGAAGGTGATGGCTTGTGCCGGTTTTCCACTTTGTGTTCAGCTATTGGAACATAGAAATTGTTGAACACCACTCTCAATGTATCGAGGTTTACCGGTGGTATGTCTGGTCGCTTGATGAGTAGAAAATCATCCACATAATGGATAACCATCTGACACTGGGCTCGGTGTGATAGGCTCTGCAAAAAAGACTGCTTGGATAGCTACGTCGTCTGATGTCTTTCAAGGAAAATTCCTTGAAAGGAATCAGGGAATTCAAGCTCGGAATGTGCGAAGAATGAGGTTCAGAAAAAATTGTGCCCTAACCAAAATTAATTGGAGAACTTGCCCTTGACAAGCCCAATAGGGCTGAGTCTCCAGGTTTGGAAGGTTACTGGGGGAAGGACCGATCTCAGATCCTTGTCTAGTTTGGCCTGTAGCAGGGTATCGATTATGTTTCGGTCTGTTGATTTATGACGCATGCTTAGTCTGCTTAACTCTTGAACTGTCAGCAAGTTGTTCTTCAGCGACCTTGTCTGTGAGGTGGAGAGTCGGTTTCCGAAAAGAGAGTGTAATGCATAGACATATGTGACAGTAACTAACGCCCAACCTTAGTATGCCGAATGGTGAATGTAAAATCGAAGATTTAGTGACAGAGTAATGCAGAATAATGTGACAGAAAAGACCCGTGAACTACACGGGTCTTTTCTGTCACATTATTCACATTAAAAGTTAACTCTCTTTTATTTCCCTACACGGGCTGTCCCACCCTTGCTATGCGGGTGGCCCTGATGAAGAAGTGATCCCTACGTTGGGAGGATTTTTTTTTTTTTTTCGGGGAAAACGTCCAACCTGATGCAGGATGCGACCTGAACTTGACTGACCTAAGGAGAAATGACAGAGAAAATGATGAGTGGCCCGTATGTTAATACCACTGGAGACGAGTGGCTGATTAAGTGCCACTAAAATGGTGTGCGCCACTGAGAATGTGCTTGTAATGGGGTGGTGTTTGTCCTTGCTCGAAGCGATTGCGAGGGATTGGTGATGATGCGTGCTCGCATCGGTTGCGAGGAGCTCATGTAAATGTGTGCTCGCAGTGATTATGTGTATTATGTTGATGCGTGCCCACAGCAATTGCGAGGAATTTACGTAAATACACGCATGCAGCGATTGTAAGGAGTTTGACAGTGAGCGTTCACAGTGATTGTGAGGGGTTTGCGATGATGCGTGCTCGCAGTGATTGCAAGGAGTTACTAAAATTAGTGTTTGCAGCGATTGCAAGAAGTTCAAGTTTAAAATGCATGCTTGCAGCGTTGCGGGGAGTGTCAAACGTGCTGGCAGCGATTTGCAAGGCGTTTAGTTAAGCATACTTGCAGCATTTGAAAGAAGTTGTGTTTGTACATGCTGACAGAGATCGCAAGGGGTTTGTATGGTTACGTGATCGCAGCGTTTGCTAGGGGCTTAAATGACAACACGTGCTTGCAGTGATCGCAATGCCTGCTTGCTGTAATGTATGGAGTAACACGTACCTGTGCTTCCAGCGATTTGCAAGATGTGGTGCTCGAATGCATGCTTTCAAGAGCCTGTACTGATAAATTGCTGCGATTGCAAAATTGACCTATAGATAGGTGAAAGATGAAGATAGTAAATAGAAAGGAGGGTGTATTGTGGCCAAACTAACCGTAACTGTGCTTGGCGTGGAACTTGAACCGATGCCATGGATCTATATGAATCGGTAGTAAGGAAAACACACGAACCGGTATGAAACGGTAGTGTGCTTTAGCAAAATGTGGGTCGACTTAAATTACTCGCTTCGATGCAAATCCGTGGTAGGAAATAACATGAGCCGATGCAAATCGATAGATAAATTGACGATAATTAGCAGCATGACACAAACCGTTTAGAATCGGCAGAACGCTAACAATTAATGCAAATTGGTAGTAGGAAATGGCATGAATCGATGCGACGCGGTAGTAAGAACTGATATGAACCGATGCGAATTGGTAGTAGTAACGGTCATGAACCGATGTGACTCGGTAGTAGGAACTGATATGAACTGATGCGACTCGGTAGTAGGAATGGTCATGAACCGATGCGACTCGGTAGTGGGAACTGATATGAACCAATGCAAATCGGTAGTTGGAACTGATCATGAACCGATGCAACTCAGTAGTGGGAACTGACATGAACCGATGGGACTCAGTAGAAGGAACTGGCATAAACTGATGCGACGTGGTAGTGGAAGGACATGAACCAACATGAGTCGGTAGTTGGAAGTGACATGAACCGATGTGACTCGATAGTAGGAATTGACATGAACCGAAGTGACTTGGTAGTGGAATGACATGAACCAACATGAGTAATAGGAAATTACATGAATCGGTAGTAGGAAGAGGCGTGAACCGATGTGAATCGGTAGTAGAAAATAAAAGGAAGAGCTGCAAATCGGTTGTGGAATAACATGAACCGACGTGTCAGCAATAGGAACTGACATGAACCGATGTGAATTGGTAGTAAGGAATGACGTGAATTGATGCGATTTGGTAGTGAAAAATGGTATGAACTGATGCGAGTCGGTAGGAAGGGTAACTGATCGGGAAGATAACATGGACCAGGTAAATAACATGACCGGCATGAATCGGTAACTTGATACATGTTGGACTGTGGTAAGTATCTGACATGGATCGTTTGTGGGGTAGGACATTCACCGATACAAATCGGTAGTCAAGAAAATAACATGAACTGATCGAAATCGGTTGAAGGGAAGGCATGCACCGATACGAATCAGTAGATAGGGTAATAAAACTTAGAGTGTAAGTGACATGGTCTGATGCGACTCGGTGTGTGTGATGCGTCCGATACAAACTGTTGTGACTAGGCTCGAATCAGATTGTGGTGAGTATGCAATGGATTTGCTGCAAATCGATTGTGAGGTGAATGGCATGATCGATACGAATTGGTAGTAGCATGCATGAAATTAATCTCATACGAGTTTGAAATGGCTTCAACTGAACACTAACCACCCAAACCCCAAGGCTAATTAAGTGCAGCCAAGGCCCAGGTGGGTCCAACTACCACCTCATCCAGCCACAGAAGCTGTGCAAACAACACATGCTAATCCCCCAATGGATGCGATGGCAACCACCATAGACAGTAAATGCTGTGAGCAACAAAGCCTGCATCGAGTGATATTGGATAACGGCCGACAGTTGCTCGGCTCTGCAAATGAATTGTAAAATAGGCAGAGTGAACCTTCAAATCTACCATGCCTGTGCCGTATAATGTCAGGCCACGAATTACCACAACTTGGAGGCAGCTAAGTACAAAAGGGGATGCAGGATAGGAAACATAACGAATTGTAACATCGCGTATGAAATTAAAGGATTCAAATCCTACCTGCAACAGCGAGCGAGAACCGCCGACCACAAACTAAGAAGCTGCAACACGCTGGTAACCGAACGCACAGACTCACAAACATGAAGTGAGCTGGGGAGAGCCGGCCCAGTAACATGTGCTATCGTGCACTGGAACTGACAAACAGCATGGGGGGTGTGGTGCTTTAATGCCCTCCAGGCTCCTCCCATAAATTCAGGCCAGCCCACTGGCCTTCTAACATATAAACAATTATGTATAAAGTGCTAGTGCTGTATACAGTCCAACTTGGTGCAAAAAAAAAAAAATCATCAAGTGAATCCACACTGATCATTCCTCCACCTGTGTCACCACGTGCAAATAAACACAAGTCAGCATATCTGCATCAAAGAGTCATAGCCTCCACCTTAAGCATGGATCCCTGGGATCAAGCAGCGTATCCTGGTGAAAAGTATCCACTCTTTCCACAGGTCCTCTCCAGCTCCGACATTCATAAGGGAGGTAAGCAGATAAAGGCTCTCATAGCGTAACACTTTTTTTTTTAAAAAACAGCTTTTATTATTAAAGGTATGCGCTTACATATAGGTAAAATCAATAGTCATTTGCAGCATATGAGTAGTAGTTACCGAACCGCGACTGAGTGCCTTCTCCTCTCACGAGCCAGCGTCACTCTCGGTCACTTCCTAGCTCCGTCTGGGTCGCCGTGTGGCCACGCCGCTGACGCATTTCGTCACTTCCGACTTGATCACAAGGGCTGGTCACACGGCGATCCAACTCATCCAAAATAGCGGCAAGCGTTCGCCACCAGATGGCCTCACTCCCACATTCCCACTGCTCAGCCACAAGTATACCTACACCCAGCCATTCATAGCATTAACACTTATGCAGCCTAGCTCGGCAAAGCCTAGAACGGCTGATCTTAGTACTAAATGGCTCATCAGGGGAGGTTTACAAAAATAAATGATTTGGCTCAGCCACACAAGCCGCATTTAACCATGCATCTAACAGTGCATTGTTGATCTAAAACAATAATCATGTTAAAACTTTAAATGAAAACTTTAAATGACCAAAATAATATTAATACCATCAATATAAATGAATATAAAACATACAATGTACTCTTAGATACCCCATCCAGATCCCAATGGACTCATTATATTACCACATTAATGGCATACATTTGGGTAGGATATCCCGCACATGAGTATATGGTACACACAAAAAGTGTTTAAAATATTTTTAATAATTTTAGCATTATATTTAAATATTCTAAAATACTCAAAATATTTTGGTAAACTATACTCTTCATGGCACTCATTTTAATTGAAAATTGGACACTGCAGTGCAGTTAAAAGGAAACTCAATAGGTTACATAAAAATATATATATATAATGACTACACGTGTGTGATTAAACTGAATGTTTGATAGCCCTGACCGGAAGAAAAATGAAACATTGAATTTCTATCCCTTCTGACAAGTGGCTAGCACATCAGAGAGTAGCACCATCCCTGCCGATATGCAACCACTGCAACTAAGGGACAACTACTGGATTTAAGCATTACTCAAAAAACTATTTAAGTCTAGTTCAATGTTTAGGCCCTCCGGATTAAAAGTCCTAAGGAGATGTATCCAACGGGTTTCCTTTCTCGAAATGTCTCTCACTTTATTAGACCCTCTCCAGTTGGGCACCAGTTTTTCAACTCCCCAAAATTGCAAACTTGAGGGATCTCTGTTATGGACCTTTCTATAATGTGCAGAGACACTGTGATACTTGAAACCTTTGGTTATATTGGTCACATGCTCTCCTATTCTGACTTTCAATGGACGTTTGGTTCTCCCCACGTACATTGAGGATGTCGGTCCGAGAATTGGGCTAGTGCCCTTACTAGCCCGATTCTTGGACCGACATTAGGACCCACATTAGGAGCACAAGTCACATTACGTCACAAAAACAATGATTCCCTATGAGAGCCGTCTTAACTGGTTCAAATTGTGTCTTTCAAAGTCGGACCGACTTTGAAAAAGGTTCCTGTACTATTTTTGTCCGACTTCAATGCCTTTCAATGGGCTAAAGTAGGATCAGAGTTGGATCATTGTCTTCACTGATCCGACTTTGGCATACAACTTGTGCTCAGCAGATCTTGAAGGGGAACTCCATGCCAAATTTAAAAAAAAAAAAAAACCCTGCATGGGGTCCCCCTCCAGGAGCATACCAGGCCCTTTGGTCTGGTATGGATTTTAAGGGTAACCCTACACCAAATAAAAAAAAAATGGTGTGGGGTTCCACCCCCAAAATCCATACTAGATAGATATCCAAGCATGCAGCCTGGCAAGCCAGCAAATGGTGGGGACGAGTGAGCACCCCTCCCCCCAGACCAAACCAGGCCGCATGCCCTCAATATGGGGAGTATGGATGCTTTGGGACAGGGGGGCTCTGCGCTCCCCCCCAAAGCACCTTGTCCCCCTTGTTGATTAGTACAATTGCCTCTTCCCGACAACCCTTGTTGGTGGTTGTCGGAGTCTGTGGGCGGGGACTTATTGGAATCTGGAGGCCCTCAGATCCCGGCCCTCCACCCTATGTGAATGAGTATGGGGTACATTGTACCCCTACCTATTCACCTGAAAAAAAAGTGTAAAATAAAAACCACACTACACAGGTTTTTGAAATCTTTTATTCAGCTCCGGCGTCTTTTCCCCTCCCCGGCTCTTCTTTCTTCTGCTCTTTTGTGGAGTCTTCTATCTTCGGAGGGGGTTTTCTTTCTTTTCCTTCTCTGCAGCATCTTTTGCCGGTATTGTACTCTTCCCTCTGTCTCCTGTGTGTGCTGTGCCTTATATTGGCATGGGGCGGGGCCACCCCCTGACATCACCTGGAGGTCCCGTCCCCTATAATGTCACAACCCCGCCCCATGATGTGACATAAGGGGGCGTGACCTATAGATGAAGAAGAAGAAGAGAAAAGGCTGGATTTGCAGGCTGTAAAATTGTTTTCATACGACAACTCAATGTCCGATTTTGGTATCAATAGTACTATTTGCGTATGAAAAAAATTGTACGGTCAAGACTATGTATGCTCAGAAACGAAAAAATACATACAAAAATATTCTTCACATTACGTCACTTCTGACGTTGAATTCGGTCGTATGAAAATTTTCGTATTGTTAGTACGCTCCTCACTTTCGACATTAGACAAGCATCAAACATTCGCATTGTGTGTGCGAGGCTTTAGCAAAGTCCCTAAATGTTGAGTCCCAACCCTCTTCTTCTTTCCAAGGGAACGACCCAGTCATAGCAGTGTACACCATAATACCAAAGGCCCACGTATCAATGCTTTGTTGCAACAGCAAACGTTCCCCTTTGTTTTATACTCACTCAGTTTCGGAGCTGTGTATGGAATGAACCAAGACTTGGTTTTTGAGTACCCTGGAGCCTTGAGTGCAAAATCTGCCAATTTGATCACATTACATCAGCAGAATATTGTCCCAATGGACCATTTTTTTTTTTTTTGCTATACATTAAGTCCAATGCACCTGGTATCTGTGGAACACGGCCTTTTACCATCATCTTCATTTAATCCAACCTATTGAAACCTATGTGATATAATGTTTACTTGTATCTTTGAAAATGTCATACCAGAGTATATTCTATAAGTCTGTTG
The DNA here is from genome assembly GCA_018402905.1 of Glandirana rugosa. Classification (NCBI taxonomy): domain Eukaryota; kingdom Metazoa; phylum Chordata; class Amphibia; order Anura; family Ranidae; genus Glandirana; species Glandirana rugosa. Next base: position 106,159 of record BLSH010043214.1, read on the forward strand.
ATTTATTAGGTGATCATTTGGGGTTATATTCTTTCCACCTCTTCAATAGTAATTGCGATTGTTCCATGATCTGGAAGAAGACACGAGGCAGCACTTGATGAAGCTCCAGAATGGACATCATTTGCTCTTAATGCCATATGTATTACTCTACTCCTACTAAGGTTTTTGAAAGCATTTCTGCTTTCCATGGCAAGTGAACATATTTTACAATGTCCACGGCAGAGCACCTTTTGGGGGCTTTGAAGGCCTAACATGTCCCAGAACATTTGTCTGACTTCAAGAGAGAACTTCCTTCCACTTTTCTGGTGATGAGGCAAGATCCTTTTTGATTTGCCACCAAGCTAAGTCCCTATATATTGGGTCACAACCTTCTGCTTCTTATCAATGGAAGGACCCAGTCATAGCAGTATACACCATGACACCAAAGGCTCACACATCAATGCTTGGGTGCAGCAGAAATAGTTTCCCTTGTTTTTATGTTGCACAGGTCAGGAGCTGTGTATGGAATGAACCGAGACATTGATGGTGCTAGAGTACCCTGGAGCCTCGTGAGTCCAAAATCTGTCACTTTGATCACATTACTTCCAAAGTACATCAGGGGGGGCACAAGTCGGGCATGTGAGCATTACTGCAACACAGCAGTCCGAAATGGGCCTTTAGGTTGTGTTGTTAACTGTCAGAATAAAAGACAGGATCGCATTTAAATATCAGAGACCAACACCACCCCAAAAAATTCAAAGAAATTAAAAAGAGAACAATACTTCAATAACTATAAAAAAAAAATGTTTAAAACAGATTTCAAGCTATTAACAGTCTATTTACAAGACACATCTTGGAACGCATGGAAAATATTAATACAGGAAACCAATATTTACAGCATAAAAATAAAATATTCATAATGATCATTCACAGAAACCATTAGTAAAAACCATGGCTTTACAGGAACCTCCTTTTTGATTTTATTTATTTTTTTTTGATTGGTGCTGGGATCACCAGTTAGAATGCTAATGCTTTTTGCATTACCACAATGTGTGGGGAAATCCTGCCTGCCAATAGCGCGAGGGAGGACCCCCACCGTGCCACCATCCAACATAAGTAGAAAAGGATTGAAGGAACAAATCCCTCAAATAGGCAGGACTTTACAGGCACATCAAAGACAAGTAATGTAATAAAAAATATAGCTTTATTCATTTTACACATAAATTAATTACATACATAACATATGTATGTGTGTGTGTGTGTGTGTGTGTGTATATATATATTATCACCCTACACTGAGCGAAATAAACACCCCCCGGTATATCCATCGATCAGGAGGTAGAGTTCTATATATACAGTGATTCAAGTGGACTACAAATATAGTCTGATTGGCAAACATAGGGAACTCTATAAATGTCCTCCACACTGGTGTGTCAATGTGTTTCGCTTCTCAGAGCTTCTTCAGGACACGTATGGGGGTGGGTGCTAGTATTCAAAATGAGAACACACATGAACATACTAATTTTAATCAATGTGTATACAGAGTATTTTGTCTATATAGTTTATACACCAGATAAGTGCATTGCTCGAGGCGGGCCATAATACTGTAAGTACAGGATCTAGGTCAAAAAATACATTTCAAACTGCCATGTGGGGATCACTATATTTGCCAAAATTTGACTGTTGAAAATATTATGCTTGCCTGTCTAGCTCTAGCATTGGGAAGAACATAGACGTACATCACTTAGACATCACAATATAGCCAGCACTGAAAGGTTTCAGTTTCAAGTAGGCTAAGGTGTAGTTGTGTTGTAAGAACCAATCAAAAAGGCAGGGTGTGACCCTAAACAGGAGAACAAAGGTAACGTAGTAAACAACATAAAAAAAAAAGGAATATGTAATTCTTATAGAGGTAGTTCAATATACCTGCGGTAGAATAAATAAGGGAATCTTGGATAGTATGTAGTGGGTAAGACTGACAATAGTATCCCTGGTTAGCCACGGGTATCTAGGAGGGAAATGTTCATAAGGATGTATAAAATATATGCACCAGGAAGCAAACACATGAAATAGATATCTATGTGTATATAATGAGCAAAAAGGCCAACCTGTATAAGAGCCGTGCTGGGTCTAATAGACCGCTGCCCCGAGCCCTGGATAGTGTAACCAGGAAAGGAAACTGTGTGTAGCTGAAAAACGTACAAGACATGGTAAATACCATGAGCCCAGGCCCTAGAGTGTGTTAGCATATAATACAGGGTAGTCAGTCCCTCTTTAGAACAAAGCCCATAAAAAGAGTGCGGCCAGGTACTTGTAGTTGGTGTCTCCATGTCCATCCCCGCCGGCTGCAAACCTGTGTATGAAATGGGACCGTTTTAAATAGGCCAGGAGAGCGCACCCAAATGCTCCAAATAGTTTGCAGGTGAGGGAGAGTAGCAAGGGGGTGTGTATGCCGTAATGTTGGCCGTACACTATTGGCAATAGAAGAAAAACACCACAGCACCAGGGCACCAGGGCATCAGAAAACAACCACGGCCCGGAAGTGTCAAAAGAAGCAACTTCTGATGGTTTAAAGCAACCAGAAGTGGCATGGGTTGCTCATTGTGCGGAGTTTGACACAACATCCACCTCAATAATGCTGCTTGTTTCAATCTTAAAATTCTCCAAAATATGAACCAATAAAAGGTGCATCTCCATTTCTGATATGCTTCTCCCAAGACATTGTCCAGGTACAAAATCAAAGCCAACACTCTGAAGGTGTGTTGATGCACCCCCTCCAACCAGCACTCTGGGGAGAACTTCTCAGGGTACGGGAATTATGCCATGGGTGGAAATCCAGACATACAGTCCAACCTGTACCAGTGTCCTCCGTGGAATCATGTAGTTTCTGATAACAGCTCCAAACATCTTAAAGTGCTTATATTCTAATGTTCATCAAACAATGCCACAATATTTAGATATTTATACATTTGTATGCACAATGGGCATATGTATTCGTCTTCTCCCTGTAATTGTTGGCCTATACAGGATAGGTGAAACCACAATGTACACTTCTCACATACTCCATACCAGTGTGTCCATACATCAGGATGAATATAGTAAAATGCCCCACTAAGAAGTACAGAGTGAAATATGATCATCAGTTGATTAAAATATTCTATGTCAGGGGTGGAGCCAACAGAAACTGAAAAATATTTAATATATTTTTCAATTTAGTTTATGATCTGCTGTAGCACTTGCTGTCCAATTAATACAATACACTCATGACATATCATTGATGACAAGTATGATATGTGACCTCTTCCCTTGTTGCCATGATTTTGCAAATGTTCAGCAAGGAATGGATCATATGCAGCTAACAGCTCAATACAGCCCAAATAATTCACAAGCTCAGAAAGCATTCCCCAGTCACTATTATTGTTGTAGCTGCTTCTATGAGTTTTTTTTTTTTTTTTTTTTCTGTCTGTAAACTCCCCTCCATGTTAGCCTATGTGTCTATGCACACACGTAATTTGGACCATGGTGGGGGTGAGGAGTTGGTAAATGGTGCTGGCCGGTATGTGAATGGAGCAGGGGATGATAAGGGAGTTGCTGTGGATGGAGCAGGGTAGCAAGTAAACAAGTGAATTAGGTTTATGACCCCAGTTCCCATCTCCACCTGTCGAGACTCTGGGACTTTGTTCACCAACCCCTCTGAGCTATAAGGCAATAAAAGGGCCTCGCTATCATCAGTTTTTTGGCTGAAGTCTAACATAAGGTCTACTAGTTTTTCATATCTCTGTGCCTGAGACCTGCCCCTGCTACCCAGGGATAGGCACGGACCAAGGCTGTGGCGGACATTTTCCAAAGTACTGACCTTAGTGAAGGACACCAAGGTACATTTCAAATTTAAACATTCCAAAAATCACGGTCTACTCTCTGGCCTAGTTCTACAAGTACAAAAACCATTTAAAATGACATTTATATGAAAACTGCTTGTGGTATACGGCATTGGTTATAAAATGTAAACGATTTTCAAAATTCTTACCTTTTTATATTTTTCGGTTGTATTGAGACGCAGCAGCAGCATCAAAGTCCTTTGTAGACGTGGATGAAGTAGCAATACGCAAACATGCGTCAACACGACAGTTCTCAAGGCGATTTCTTGTAGAGGTTTTGATTGCATTCATATGGCTGAAGCCTCGCTCACAGCAGCATGTGTCAGGGCTCAGTGTTAACAACAGAATAGAAAGTTTGGAGAGTTCAACGTATTCACCATCAATTGACTTGAATAAAGTACTCCATAGTTTTACAACATCACTGGAACAATTGTCAGAGGTGAACAGGGTTTTGACAGCATCATCTTCACAGTATATAGTGTACTCCTTTTCTATCTCTTTAGAATTAATGTGGTTTGAAAATTTGTCAAAAATCTTTTTCATGTCACAAAGAGGTGGTTTAACATTGCAGGGGTTTAAGAACAGCATACATTTAACCAAATTACTTTCTGGAAACCTTGATTTAAAAGCTTGTTCAAGTGTTTTGGCATATTCAATAAACGTATTTTTAACTTGAAGAATTTCATTTTTGGACAGGTATTGCTGTTCTTCACACTCTAAAAACATTTTATTGACTTCGTCACTAGGAATACACAGGTCTGAAGGAGAGATGAAATATTCCTCTGCAGACTCAAGACATCTTTTTTTAAAAGGTTTTAGAATAACCTTGCAATATTTTTCCAAACAACAGTAGGCACTGTAAAGGTCAGAGTTCTCTTTCTGTAACGATACATTCATGGATGCCAGAAGAGGTAAAACCCAATTTAGAAAATGTAAGTAAAGGATAAACTTTGGTGACTGTAACATTTCACAGATATTTTGACAGCTACTTTTATAACTTGCTGTCCCATTCTCAAATGATTCTCTCTCAAAATATTGAACTAGAGAGTCACGTAATCTCACAAATCTTTCAACACATGCTGCTAAGCTTAACCAACGAATTTTTTTGTATGTTATTAAATTTGTATAGTCTTCTTCATTTAATTCACAGATCTGTCTGAACTCCTTTTTTCTTGCAGCACCAGAGAAGTGTTTTAAGGTTGCTTTTATGGTATCCTCAACAAAGTCAGGAATGACGCTTTCAGCATCTCTAGCCATTAATGCTTGTCGATGAGTCATACAGTGTTGCACAAATAAATCTCCAAAGTGATCCTTCAGCTTCTTTGACACACTTTCACGTTTTGCTAGCATTACAGATGCACCATCTGATGTGAATCCAACAATTTTTTGGGTAGGATATTGATTTTGCTCTTTCTCCAAGCAATCTATGATGGCTGCAGTTAGGTTTTCAGCATTACAACGTTCTGATATCTCAATTAAGCTTAAAAAATCAGAACAAATTTCAGATTTATCAGTATCTACATAGCGGTGGTAAATAATCAGTTGACTTTTATCACTATGATCAGTGCTTTCATCACATATTAAATTTATGAAAGGGGCTCTTTTTACTGCTTTAATTGTCTCACTGAACTTATAGTCACCTATGTGTTCAGTGTTTCTTGCTACTGTTCTTTCACTACTGTGTAGTTGTTGAAACGGTATGGATTTTGGATCAATTTTTACTGCAATTTCTTTAAAAACAATGCCAGCAGTAAATGGTAGTTTGGCTTTAGCCAAACAAAAGGCCAGATTGAT
>BLSH010043214.1:141872-154949 GCA_018402905.1 Glandirana rugosa
CACTAACTGTCGTCACCGTCGGTTCACGAGGGTGAAGACAGAAACTGCTTTTATCTCCCAACCCCCACAACCTCTAATTAAATCTTCCATTTACCACATACATCTTTAATGTGTGTATATCCTGCGACCCCAACTAAATGATTTTCCGTTTAGGTGAAACGAGGTGTTCACGTGAACCTTTACGTCAGCAACCTCTAGGCTCCACCTGCACGTTCCTTTTATTTTTTAACGTAAAAACGAACATACACTAACCTACTATTTTAGTAGTCTCGAAGGGGAGTAAAGTCTAGAAGGGGAGTCTAGATGTCACTGACGCACAGGTTCACGTGAAGCCTCATGGTCGTCACGTGAACAACTCGTTTTACCTAAACGGAAATCATTTAGTTGGGGTTACACAAAGATTTTAACACTGAACATCGTAAGTGTCTAGACTATTGTGTGTCTACACTTATTTCGGTGTATCTCACTTGGACACGCAGTCACTGTAGATCTGAGGGGAAGATCTGAAATGAGGGGAAGCTCTGATGATTTTATCATCCAATCACATACAAGCAAAAATGCAATTTTTTATTTTCCTTGCACGTCCACCTCGGATCTCCAACGACTGCATTTCCAAGTGCACTTGTGGAGCAAAGTGGATTTGCCTTTTAGTAAATCAACCCCAGCGTCCTATATGTGTGTAATTTCTACATACACCATTTACCTTCTAAATTAATCTCCAACACCCCCAACCCTCTATTTTCGTCAAAGACAGAAGTGGGAGCACTTGGCTGCCACTGCTGTCAATCACAGCCACTGATCATACATAGAATGTGAAGATGGCCTGAGCTGCACTGCCTGTGTCATTGGACACAGGCAGAAAATCTAGGTAGTGAGCTTACACAAGTTCCCCCATAGCAAGCTACACGCTATGAGTGCACTCTGTTTGAATAAATCACAGGACACCTTAGTAAAAGGGAAATTGAACTGCTCTTTGCAAAACCATTGCTAGTAAAAAGGTTCAAATAGTTGACACTTACAGTCTTAAGTCTATGACCCGTCTTAGAAATTCGAGCATATTAAAGAATACATTCCTCTTTTTCTTGGGTGCTCCTGCACCACTACGGAATTCCTTTGCCTCATCTTTTAGGTCCCACCTGTATTGGTCCCTGAGCGAGCGCCATCTCGCAATCACTTTTTCCACTAGACACAATGAGCTAAATGAATTCCCAATACAATGCTATGTTCTTTTAAGTGTACAAGTGTCAGCGTGCCAAGGATGAGTTGTACGTGGACTAGAGGTGTCAGCATGCCAAGGATGAGATGTAGGTGGACTCATAGGCATGCACAGGGGGTGTACCAGGTGTGTCTGGGCACACCCTAATCACTGTGTGCGGTGCCAATTCCCCCTACTGCCCAGGCTTCCCCCATGTTGGCACTGCCCTGCAGTGCTGCTGGCTTCCCTCCTCTCCCCCCAGCTGCTGTGGAAGATGTTTCAGGATAGAGAATGGGGGGAAGGGGTAGTAAATATGTAACTTACCAGCACCTTGCTTTTCTAAATTAACCTACTGTGTTTGCTATGCTTCAGTTTATGAATGAACAGGAAGCCGCTCAGCACAGAGCACTTCCCATTCATTCACTGTCCAGTGCAGCTGAGGCTGCATAAAAAAAAACATGTGTGTTTGAACTTTTGGGTGCACACCCTAATGCAATAAGCTATGCACACCTATGGGTGGACTACAAGTGTCAGCATGCCAAGGATGAAATGTAGGTGTACTACAGGTGCCAGCATGCCTAAGGTGAGTTACATAGTAGTTCCAGCATGCCCCCAGTGATACAGTTAACAAATTTGAGCAGACACTTACCACTGTATTTTTGCTGCTTTGAGTTCATAGATGCCCAATTTGGCGTCACTTCTGTGCAGATTTCTTCCCACAGGTTATTCACTGTATGCCTGTCACTGTATCCAGGACATTATAAGTCCCATAACCCTGACCTGGCATGTACCAGGTTTATGAGCCTCTCATCCTTGGCCATGACTGCAGATATCACATCAGTTGGTAGAGCTCACATGGGATGTCACTTCCTTTATTTTTTATTTATTACTACCTGGGTCAGGGGGTTATCATTTCTTCTTGTAATTGCAGAAAAAAAAAAAATGTTTTGCTTAGAAAAAGATCGGATGTACGTCCGTTGTCGTCCATTTTTCAATCGATCTGTTTTTGTGACGGATGAAAAATAGGACTTTCATCCATTCAAAAAAAGGATGCTGACGGAAACGGATGAAAATAGCTGATCATCCGTTGTCATCCGTTTTTACATTGAAATGCATTGACGTCCGTTTTTCATCCATCAACGGATGGATGAAAAACGGACGAACGGTTCGTGTGTGTGAAATGACCCTTAGTCTACAATTAGTGACCTTTTGGAAAAAGTCTATCTTACAAACCACAACACTAATGCAGTGGTGTGGCTGCGTTTGGTATTAGATAATTATGTAAGCCTGTGTACCATACGGGTAAGTCGTGCTAGTAAGCCAAGGGCATATATATGAAGAAATGGTCCCAAGAGAGGGCAAAAGTGGCTACATGTGCGACTATATGTGTGACAGGTCAATTATTGGCTGAATGTTCTGAAATATCAAATTTTATTATGTAAGAAAAAATCTAAAATACAATCTAAACAGAACCCTCAGTATATGAGGCAATCAATAGTACACACAAATGGGGGGACTCAAAACATGTAGACCACTGACTAACAAACAGTACACAACAGATATACAGCGTCCGGATGCCGGAGGAACTTAAATATCTGGACCACCATATGGCGGGAGAAACTGATCTCTCTGTCCGATTTATATATAATACGTGTAGTAAGGTGGTTCCAGTTTTTCAGTGCCGCTATAGAGGCCAGACCAGCAGTTTGTGGTAGTGAGATCCCCTCTGGGGTATAATTGGCCAAGGGTATCCTTGTGCACCCTACTGCTGTCGGTCCTATGAAGTAAAGGTGGAAGGAAGATGGGATGGTGAGGTTGTGACTATCCTAGCATTAGTGTCCTTGGCCACGGGACCCGTAGTGAACTGGAACCTCATGTATGGGTATATGTCCCTATTTAGCTGGAACTGGGGTCCCGTGTCCTAGATGTTGAAATCCTTTTGGATGGTGAGAGCATAAGGCCACTCAATATTGGTTAAATCAGAATACACATTTCCGTATATAGTGTCTCCTTGTGCAGAATGCTATGATGAATGATAGCTTTAATTGTCAATGGAGATATATTCTGGGTACATACTTGTTTGGAGGCTGAGTCCCATAGATGTCTCCTAATGGAGTGGGAAACTGAATCAATTGAAATTGAATAGTGCTGTGGAGCCACTTGCAGGACCACGCTGTGATGGAGGGGAACGGAGGAGAACAAAGCTACCTCCCCACACTGTCCAGATCTATCCCTCTGAGCAGTTTTGTCTGCTCTCCTTCTGCTGCAACTCGATCAGCTGCAGTGACCACACACCATGCTCCAATAACCCGCTTGGTGTTTAAAGTGGTATATAGGGGGGAACATCAATAAAGATGCAGAGACCGGGAGGATCATGGCACACCAGAAGTTCAATAAAGTACACTTATCGCAATGCTTATAAGTGTCCTGCTGTTGGTGTATCTCATGGGCACAAGGTCCATTCGCTCACCTTCCCTAATGGGTCTCACTCCTCCTCCACTGAGCCTTGCGGTGGATGATAGGTGGATAGTGGGTCCTGTGTTATGTTCTCCACTGCCGGTTCCGTCCTCCGCTTTACCTCCCGTCTTTCATCCGCATTCAGGGCACTGTCCGGCGTCATGGACGGAAGTGACGTCAACGCGTTTCGCAACAGATGTACGTAGCTTCATCTGGACGTCAGGCCGAGTGTACGGGGGCTTCTTATCACAGTTCTCCGCCCCTTCAACAGTAGTATGTAATCAGAAGCTGATCACATGTGTGTCTCCAAAGATGATGTTTTATAACATCTAATGGTGTTGGTGAAGCTTGGATGATTTTTGAGGCGGGGATATGGACTGAATGTATATTCCTTTGAAAATACTTGACAGTACAGTGCATCTTATCCAGTCCTATAGCCCACGCATAGATTTAAACAAAATATCAATAAAATATATATATATACCAAAATGATCAGAGATGGCAAACGGTTTAGACAGCAGAACCAAACAACTTTATTTTAGGATGCTATTATATAAAACAACAACAAAAAAAACAAAACACAAGCAATCTAATACAAAATATGAGGCAAAAACAATCAACCATCTGGAAGAGACAAGAGCAACAAGAAGTCAGAAACCCTCAATGAAAAAGTAGCAGATAGGAGATCTAATCCTGATATGAAGGTAATCAACCTTTCCAGTTACCCACTCGAAAAAAGACATATTAAACTTTTACAAAAGGGGATGTCTTTTTCACCCACAGACAGGATAGACACATTTACTGTCTTTAAGGACATAGTCTTATTCGTTAGAAAAGTTTATTTAAGACTGCTGTATTCTAAGGAAAGGGTTCCATGCGAAACGGCAATGGAAAAAAGAACTATGAGGGAAAGTGACTTGGAGGCACTTGATATCCTCAACTCGCTTCTTGAGGAGAATGGGGAGCTGGAAGAGGAGGAAAACACCATGAGAAGACCATGTAATATTTACTTCAGGTCAACTAAAATGCCCAATTATGAAAAAAGCAAATGGCTTAGTACCTTCATTGATCAGATCAAGGCTGATCTACATAAGATAGACTGGACAGAAAGAGGTCAGGATAACCTTACGAGAGAAGAAAGAAGAGTGAACTATCAAAAAATAGAAATGTGGTTATAAAACGCAGTGATAAAGGCGGAAATGTCGTCCTGATGGATGACACCCAATATGAGGGAGAGGTCAAGCGATTGCTTTCTGATCATAAGACATATAGGAAATTAAAGGAGGACCCTTTCCCCACTCTGGTTGGTGCACTGAATGAAAATGTTAAAATTTGCTAGGGAGGAGGGCCTGTTAAACAAAAAAGAATTCAAGTACATGCGAGTCAATGAATATAATGTGCCCATATTCTATATAATACGAAAGGTCCATAAATCCCTAAAAAAAATCCCCTGGACGGCCAATTGTTTCAGCCATAAGGGGACCTCTTGAACGGACAAGTAAATATCTGGACTCCATGATCAAGGATACGGTGTCGAATTTGGAGTCATATGTGCAAGATACCAGACATGTCCTTCTGGAGATCTCAAAAATCCAAATCCAGGGGGAAGCCCTGCTGGTGGGGATTGACGTGGAATCCCTTTACACGTCAATTCCCCACCAGCATGGAATAGGAGCAGTAGAGGATTTTCTAGAGAAGCACTACCCAACAAATGCGGCACAAAACGAGTTCTTAGTAGATCTCCTCTCCTTCGCCTTACATAACAACTGCTTTCAATTTCTGGGTGGATATTATCAACAAATAGAAGGCACCGCTATGGGAGCCCCTTGGGCCCCTTCGTATGCGTGCCTCCACCTGGGACAATGGGAGGAGGAGATGGTCTACCACATGTCGATGTACCTTGACCATGCACAGACGTGGCTGCGGTACATCGATGATGTCTTCATGGTATGGAAGGGAAAGGAAGAAGATCTGGTTGAGTTTATCAACCAACTCAATATTAATGATAGAAATATCAGGCTAACATACACTTGTGATAGGCAAGAGATCTCCTTTTTGGACCTGCAAATAGGTATCGAAGGGTCCTCCTTGGTAACCCGTACGTACAGAAAGGAAATCTCGGCAAATACATTGTTGAGGGCAGAGAGCCACCACCCAAAGTGGCAAAAAGATGGCATTCCAGTAGGACAGTTCCTACGTATAAAGAGGAGCTGTTCAAATGCCAAAACTTACAAGGAGGAATCAGAGGAAATGTACAGAAGATTCAGGGAAAGAGGATACTCTCATAGCCAATTGAGAAGGGCCAAAAGAAAGGCCGCAATGACTGAGAGAGAAACTCTCCTTGAATTAAAACCTAAAAGACAATGTGATAATGTAGTTGGTGAGTCACAAGACCCTGTATGGATTATCACCCAGTTCGGTAAACAATGTGATCAAGTCAGAGAAGTCCTAAAGAAAAACTGGGACATCATGACCAATACCCCAGGAGTAGACGCAATAGTAGGCCCTAGACCAAACATGGTAGCTAGGAGGGCCAAGAACCTAGGTGATATACTCACTAGATCCGAATACATTAAGGTCTCTGACAGCATTTGGCTGTCCAATTTTCCCTGGTCAAGGGGTATGTTCCCCTGTGGCCATTGCCAAATTTGCCTTTATGTAGAAAGAACAGATACATTCTGGGATTCAGGTTGCGAAAAACAATATCATATAAAAGATTTAGGCAATTGCGCCACCAGCAAAGTAATTTATATGCTCACCTGCCCCTGTAACAAAATCTATATAGGGAAGAGAAAAAGACAGTTGAGGATACATATAGGGGAGCACATGAGAGAGATTAGAGAAAAAGACCCAGAAAAACCGCTAGCGAGACATTTTGCTAACTTCCATGGGGGCAATATGGAGGGGATGAAAGTGAAGATAATATATACCCTTAAACTATCTCCCCGTAGAGGGGATTTTGACTTAATACTGATGCAGAAAGAAAAATGGTGGATGTTTAATTTAAATACTTTGGCGCAAATAGGGTTGAATACGGAATTTAACCTCCAGGTCTTTCTGAAGCAGTAAGGCATATTCCAACCTGTTGACATAAAGCCACTTTCCATCAAAAACCTCATTCCCCTTACTATGATAGGGTGCCTTTTTTCCTTGCCTGTCACAACCCCCCCCCCCCTTATATAGGGGAATACATACAACAAAGATTGGTTATTTTTTAAGCCCATCATCATAGTGCCCTTCATCATACCCCCCACAGTCCCATGAGAGATTTTTGGAATTGTATTTATTCAATTCTCCCCCGCTTTTTCATCTATAACCAAAAATAATAGTCTATCCTGGAACAGCTAGTAGTTAGATAACCTGCTAAAGGGGGTTTATATAATAACATCCTAAAATAAAGTTGTTTTGGTTCTGCTTTCTAAACCGTTTAATGTATATATAATTTATGGGCGTAGCCCTGAGACATATATGTATCACATAAACACACGACAAGACTTACAACATACACTAGACCTGAGCTGTGCCTTGGTCGGCTGGTCGGTATGCCAAGAAAAGGGGGCAATAATACTTGAGTAGGGAAATACTTTATTGAAGCTGAGTAATCAATGAGCCAACTTAGCAGAGGCTTGTGCCATCTCTAACTGAGGACTTGGAATATACCGAGCGAAACAGGAGGACTTCCATCTGCCCAACTTCTTGATCACGTGGTCGGGTACCCCATGCCGGGATGCCGCTGATGCTGCTCCGATACGGAAGGAATGTCCAGAATATCGCCCAGGGTCAAGGCCTAAGTTGATCAATAAGATTCTCACATGCCTGATGAACTGGCTGCTGCTCAAGGGGCTGGATGGAAAAGGCAATAATGGGCTAGCCTCTGGTTGGCTAGGTAGGAGGGACAGCAACTGATCGAGTACCATCACTGGGCACCAGGCATTGTCGGTCTGAAAGAGGGAGATGTCATCTCCGGGGCCAGATTGCTGAGTTTTGGAAACCACAAGGTGGAGAACGTAGTGGTCTGAAAGGCGAGTCAGGTGGTGCCTGAGCAGTGTCCGGCCGTTGGCGCCACTACTGGTGAATTCGCTGGGCCGTAGGAAGCCGTAGAACGCCAAATAGATGGCTGCTAAAATGACTAAACTGGGCAGCACCCCGAAAGGGGAACGTGTGAGGATTTCTGACATGCCCCTAAAGATGACACTTGTGATGAGCAAGCGCTTGCTGCTGGCTATGGGCTGCTGCTTCTGAATGCCACGCAGGATGGTTTTGATCGTATGGGCAGCAAACAAAGATGGCTCTCCGGGGTTCTGTAGAGCCCAGAAATGCTGGATACCGGCCAAGTAAATCTTGATCGTATTTGGAGACAGAGCCAGCTGCGTATGACAATACGACATGAAGGCTAAGATGAGATTGACGTCACCTGCCTTCGCACCAGGGCATGTGGTTAGAAACTTATGATAGGCAGACCAGGCGGAGCGATAGGTTTTTAACGTATTGTAGGATAATGCGTTGTTAATAAGCTGGGTAGCGTTGAAGAGATGTGACTTTAATCCATTGTTAGATGAGACCAAGGTGGGATAGGAGTGGACGTTGGGTCGGCTCCAGGATTCTGCTGGAAGAAAGAGGTAAGGTTGAAACGGGACAGTGCATCTGCTGCACTGTTGCATTTGCCTGGAATATGCTTACAAAGAATATTGAATTGGTGACATAGTGCCAACTGAACCAGCCTGCGTAGGAAGGACATTATGGAGAGCGACTTGGACCTGCCTTTATTGACAATGTCGGCTGTAGCCTGATTATCTGTGGTGAAGACCACCGTTTGCCCTTACCAGGTGTGGCCCCAGATCTGTGCCGCTGCCAGCATTGGATATAGTTCGAAGAGTGAGGACGATTGAATAAAGCCGGGAATCAGGAGGATCTCTGGAGGCCAAGGTCCCGCCAACCAATGATGGCCAAAAATAGCAGCGAATCCTGTGGAGGCCGCTGCGTCTGTAACTACTTGAGGTGACAGAGCTGTCGCTGACGGAATGAACGTTGAAATGCCATTCCAACTAGCAAGGAACTCGTTCCACATTGTTAAATCTGCTATTGCTGCGGGGTCTAGTTTGACAACATGATCCGGATCTTGTACCTGCAAGAGGAGCACCAAGAGATGTGAAACAAAAGACCGCCCCTGAGGGATAATCCTCATTGCAAAGTTAAGCATCCCTAACAAAGATTGTAGCTGTCTCCTGGTGCACCTTCGCGAAAGAGTAAAATCGTGAATAACAGATCTAATACGGGCCAGTTTGTCGGATGGCAGGCTGGCCTGCATGGCACGTGTGTCCAAAATGACGCCTAGGAAGGTGATGGAGTGAGACGGACCTTCCACTTTCTGCTCAGCTATGGGCACATTGAGGTTACTAAACACCACTCTCAACCTGTCTAGATCTACCGGGGTTATGCCTGGCTGTTGGATGAGCAGAAAATCGTCCAGATAATGAATTACCATCTGGCACTGGGCTTGGTGTGTCAGGATCCACGAAAGGGACTGGGCGAAAACATCGAAGAGCCATGGGCTGCTTTTGGAGCCGAACGTCAGCTTGGTGGCAAAATAATAAGAATCCTTCCATTTGATGCCGTGCAACCGCCAAAGGGATGGTTTGATAGACAGGAGTTTAAATGCGTCCGCAATATCTGCTTTCGACAACCATGCACCAACACCTATTTTAATAATGGCCTGGATGGCCAAGTCAACAGACGCATATTTTAAGGAGAATTCCTCAGAGGGAATTAGGGAATTAAGACTGGGAATATGGGAAGTATGAGGCGCAGACAAGTCGTAAATTAAGTGCATTTTATTTGAGAACTTGCCCTTGACAAGTCCAATAGGGCTGACTCTCCAGCTCGGAAAAGGTGACTGAGAAAAGGGGCCGGTAATGAATCCTCGATCTAGCTCGGCCTGTAACAGAGTGTCTATGGCATGTTCATCGGCGGCTGCCGACCAGGAGATTCTTGCATTCGTGTGAAGAGTGGGGTAAGTTGATGAGGCCGGTATGGAATCCGGCTGAGAATGCGTCTATCAAGAAGATCGCCAGTGAGGGGTTGGGGTGTGCGGAGAGATAGAACTCCAACCATAGGACATCCACCCGGCTTAGTCAGGTCTTGTTCAGTTTCTTCAGCTGACATGCGACTTTTGGATGCGCCCTATGGCATAATGTGCAGACATGAAGTAGCCGACACTGGCTATAGGAGCATCCGCCATGGTTGAAGTTGTTGCATATGGGTGCCCCCCCCCCAAAGTCAGGACAGGCCGTCCCAACTTATCCACCTGGCGTGATGGAGAGGGGCCTAGCAAGCCCTGACTGATGCCGGAGGTGGAGGGAAAATTGAGAGGCCGCCCCATAGCTGCATTGGCGCACCAGTTCGCCGTATGAGCTGAGGACTGGCAGATAGCGCATAGTGGGGAGCAAAGCCCTGCAAAATGGCGACAGAACAGTTCTGTATCCACCATGCCCCAATTGGTAGTGACTTGCAACTGGGCAAGTCTGGCTGCTGCCTTGGCCGAAAAGGATCAATGGTAATCGTAGAACGAATGACCCCCGTACTTGTACCCACGTACTTGTACCCAAAGTCCACCACTCCATGCAGGTACAAGTCCAACTCTTCCCGTCTGCTGGGGCTGGCCGAGCAAATGACGTCTCGAAATATCCCAAAGGCCAAGACAAACTCTGGGACTGTGAGCTTGCGATTGAGCCTGGGGTCTCTGGACTTCGCCACCAGTGAGGCGTAAGATTTATTCTCAGCCAGATCATGCACTGATATAAGGAGGGAAGCAAGATTGATGTCCTTGCCTTCCAAGATGTCCTTCCTGATGCTGGCCGGGACCAAGTGAGCGGGAAGAATGGTAGGACTTGTCTCTGGTGTACCTGCAGGAGGAGATGTCAGGATGGGGACGGCGACTGGGACAGGGAGAGCCAGTGCTGGGCGTCCTTCCAAAACTGCCATTCTGGACTGGACATCTGAGAAAGCTGAAGATAAGGAAGCCACCAACGAGTGAAGCTGGGAAAAGGCCCCAGCGATAGACTGCAGGGACGCCTGCTGTGTGCTGGGCTCGGCTGCCGCTGACGGTGGAAAGAGCAGCCTAAAAAGCTCTGCTTTCCTTGCTGTAGCAGGGTAGGGAATGCCCCTGCGCCTCAGCTCCGCTGTGAGTTTGGGGATGGTCCAACCCCTGAGGGACTGCACGCTGCCGCTCTCCGAGCCCACGGATGGTGACAGGGGAGCGGGTGTGATGTCCTCGCTGCCGGCCTGCGACATTGCTTCAGCTATAAAACAAGAAACAAGGAGGTGCAGGTGTTGAGAGTAGAAAGACAGCAGGGTGGTATACTGAAAGGAGAAGCACAGGAAAGGAACGACAGTGTAGGTAGAAGCCGTTTTGTGTCCTGATGCGTTGGACTGTTGAGTGAAAATTTAGATAACTCTAAGAATGCATGGCACCCGAGCTGAGCCAGGAGGTGACTGGCCAGGTAACCAATAACTCGGGAGCCTGTTTGTGCAGTACACAAACCTGTGGACCAGAGCCCCAGGGCGTACTGGGGCAAGAAACTAAAGTCTGGTACGGCCTATATAAGAATGTTGCGATCTGTAGTTTGTGACGAGTGCTCGGCCTGCTAACGCTTACACTGTCAGTAAGCTCAACGTGTTGCAACCTTGACTGTGTGGTGAAGGGACACCCTTTGAAGATAGAGTGGAATGCAAAGATACATGTGACAGCCACTAACGCCCAGAGCATGTCAATTGTGTATGTGAAGTGAACGTTCGGTGAAAAAGGGGTGCGATGAGATTGTGTGGCAAACCAAAAACCCATGTGCTACCCACCTGACTAGTGTCCTAGTAACGAAGTCCTGGTGGCGTCCGAAAATTCTGCTGATCGGAATCTATAGTAAGGGTGACATGAGGGTTTTTTTTTTTTTTTCCTTTTCTCTTTTCCCCCGACCCACCCCTGTATGTGCGTGGCCCTGGTGAAGATGCAATCCCTTGTGGGGGTTTTTAATTTTTTTTTTTTTTTCCGAGCAAATGACGTCCAACTAGATGTGGAAGTAACAAGAACTTGACTGATCTAATGAGAAAAATTGACAGACAGAAACAGTGAGTGGCCCGATTGTATGCCACTGGAGACGTGCTTGCAGTGATAGCAAGAAGATGCGCCTTGAAAAGTGCCTGACGTGCCTGCACAACTGTTTGGCACTTGTGATGTAGCAACAATAAATGCGGCTGAATACGTGTTTGCAAGAAGTACGTGTGTCTTGCATATGGGCTCGTAGCGATTGCTAGACCTATGAGCGTCCGGTTGCGTATCTGCATCGCTTAGCCAGATGTACGTGCACCTGGACCAGTTCTGCCGACGCCACGAGGAGTGTGCGTCTGAGCGTGTGTTTGCAGTGCTAGCAATCCGTATGCCTCTGGATATACGTTTTGCAGCAATTGTGTGAGATTAAACCTCCGGATGAATGCGATTTACCAGACGCATGTGCATCTGGCCCCTTGTTTGCAACGACTGCCCGATGTTTGTGCGACTAAAGGTGCCCTTGCTGTGACTGCAAGATGCGTACGCACCTAGATACAGGCTTGCAGTAACCATACAAGTTAATGGGACTAAGTAAGTGCTTACAGCGATTGCAGATGTAGGTGCACCTGGGTATGCTTGCGATGATTGCAACAGGTCAATACATCTGGCTATGTGCTTGAAATGACAACTGGCGTAGGTGTAACCGGACATGCTTGCCATGATTTGCGGAACAAGTCGGTGCAACTGGATGGGCACATGCAGGTGCTATATGTTTTCCCAATAATTGCAAAATCTGCCTTCAATCTCGAATGTAGCAATTGAAAAGAGCACAGGCAATGGCCCCCAGAAACCCCCCCGTGAAATGGAAATGACTGGGACAGACAGCAGGGGGCCCTGGGAACTCTCCGGAGGGAGGAAATGACAGGCAGTGGCTGCTGGGAATCCCCCCCTGCACCTGGGAACCCTCCTGCCGATTAAAAAGATCATGGGCACCGGCCCCTGAGAACCCCCTTTCCTGGGAACACCCCCCTCCCCCCTGAGAGTGGAAATGAAACAGCAGCGGCACTTAGTGCATCTAGTATCCCTCCTGCGGAAGGGAGGAGGAAGAGGGAAAATTTAACCAAACAAACCATCAAGAAAGAAAAAACAAAAAAAAAAAAAATAACAGATGACAGGCAGCGGCTGCTGAGAACCCCCCTCTGCCCTAGGGACCCCCTTGTCACTTGTAAAGGCTGCCCGTGCAGTGGCACCTGGAAACCCCCCTTTCCTAGGCATCCCCCCCTCCCTGTGAACAATAAATCCCGATGCCAGCAGCGGCACTCCGAACCCTCCAGTGGAATGATTTGACCGGGAGATGACAGGCAGCAACCCCCCCCCCCCATTC
>BLSH010043214.1:154959-166662 GCA_018402905.1 Glandirana rugosa
ATATTCACAGGACGACAACCACATAGAGCACCTGTGTTCCAGGTAAGCGAGTGGAAGGGATACCCAGAGTGAGGAGGAGGTGACTCGGAACGTCACCTACTACCCACATACCACCCAGGACAAAATACAGGAGTAGACGGCCAAGGCAGGAGGCGAAATGGAGGGCAGAAAGAAGGCGTAAGTCCCGTGACAGGTTGTAGTGCCCACCTTCACTGCAGTTGCGCAAAGCGTTGTCTACATACATCGAAACAGACCTGCGGTCTCGCTCACATGAATAGTGTCAAGAGACGGGGCATTGTGAGGCGGGGAAGTTGTCATCATACATTAGTCTTCGACTAGTGTACACACAGATGTTTCTACTACAAAATATTGTAGATTACCACAACCACTTCGAAACTACATCTTTGTAGACACACATGTGATCAGCTTCTGATTACATACTACTGTTGAAGGGGCGGAGTGTTACGGGGCAGAGAACTGTGATAAGTACACTCGCTCTGGCGTCCAGACAAAGCTACATACATCTGTTGCGAAACGCGTTGACGTCACTTCCACCCGTGATGTTGGACAGTGCCCTGAATGCGGAAGAAAGACGGGAGGTAAAGCGGAGGACGGAACCGGCAGATGAGGACATAAAACAGGACCCACCATACACCCATCATCCACTGCAAGGCTCAGTGGAGGAGGAGTGAGACCCATAGGGAAGGTGAGCGAATGGACCTTGTGTCCACGAGATACACCAACAGCAGGACACTTATAAGCATTGCGATAAGTGTACTTTATTGAACTTCTGGTGTGCCATGATCCTCCCGGTCTCTGCATCTTTATTGATGTTCCCCCCTATATACCACTGAGCACCAAGCGGGTTATTGGAGCATGGTGTGTGGTCACTGCAGCTGATCGAGTTGCAGCAGAAGGAGAGCAGACAAAACTGCTCAGAGGGATAGATCTGGACAGTGTGGGGAGGTAGCTTTGTTCTCCTCCATTCCCCTCCATCACAGTGTGGTCCTGCAAGTGGCTCCACAGCACTATTCAATTTCAATTGATCCGGTTTCCCACCCCATTAGGAGACATCTATGAGACTCAGCCACGAAACAAGTATGTACCCAGAATATATCTCCATTGAAAATTAAAGCTATCATTCATCATAGCATTCTGCACAAGGAGACACTATATACGGAAATGTGTATTCTGATTTAACCAATATTGAGTGGCCTTATGCTATCATCATCCAAAAGGATTTCAACATCTAGGACACGGGACCCCAGTTCCAGCTAAATAGGGACATATACCCATACATGAGGTTCCAGTTCACCACGGGTCCCGTTGCCAAGGACACTAATGCTAGGATGGCCACAACCTCACCGTCCCATCTTCCTTCCACCTTTACTTTATAGGACCGACAGCAGTAGGGTGCACAAGTCTACCCTTGGCCAATTATACCCCGGAGGGGGTCTCACTACCACAAACTGCTGGTCTGGCCTTTATAAAGGCACTAAAATAACTGGAACCCCCTTACTACACGTATTATATATATCGGACAGAGAGATCAGTTTCTCCCTCCATATGGTGGTCCAGATATGTAAGTCCCTCCGGCGTCCGGACGCTGTATATCTATTGTGTACTGTTTGTTAGTCCGTGGTCTACATGTTTTGAGTCCCCCCATTTCCCCCATTTGTGTGTACTATTGAGTGCCTCATATACTGAGGGCTCTGTTTTAGATTGTATTTTAGATTTTTTTCTTACATAATAAAATTTGATATTTCAGAACATTCAGCCAATAATTGACCTGTCACACATATAGTCGCACATGTAGCCACTTTTGCCCTCTCTTGGGACCATTTCTTCATATCTTACAAACCACCTTTATATACATACGTACATTTTTGTAGAGGATATTGACATTGTGGTTAGATTAATCCACTGACCGGTTTTCCTGTGATTTGCCAAGAATACCCTTCCAATCCATCTTTTCCAAGTTCCTTCACCATGAGGAAGTATTTCTGTACATCTACCTGCTGTAGTCCTTGTGAATAGATGTAGACCCTTTTATCCAGAAAAACGTGTTGCCTAGTTTATTTCTTTATGTGCATAAACCTCAATCATTGTAGTAGTATGGACATATACACATCTGGATCTGAGAGATCTTATACAAAAGAGGTAGTTCCATTCGCAGTACATTTATTGATAGGGTTACATAATATATACAAATTACACACTAGGCAGTATGTAAAACACAATGAACAGTATAAATCCCCTGGCTTACATTATATTTACAAATGACCCACAGCAACCATATTTCCAATACAATGTACAAGTATGGAGTCGGTTTACCTTTCCACTTCTTCAGGTCTGGCATAACTGCTGTGTCCCCACACAAAAGTGAAAAATATAGCTTCCTCACAAAGCATTATATCCCCCCCCCCCCATTCCATTCTGTATTGTGGCTGATATACTTCTCCCTAATTGGTCACTGTACCTAATCAATGTATATTGGGCACAGCTTGATTGGATGAGTCAATGAGATGTTTACAGCACATGTGAGATGTGATCGGGGAAAACAAAAGGCAAACCTTTGAAGTGGAACAAATTACAGTAACACCAACATAACACTCATTTTTTTTCTAACTGAAATATATATTCTAATTACAATATTATTTACAGCTGTTAATGGAGATTTCACATAAACTCATTATTTAACAAACTTCCACATCATAGTCAATGGAGGCTGTATTTGTAGAGAAAATTGCAATGGTGGTTAGATTAATTCACTGACCTGTTTTGCTGTCATTTGCTAATAATAATCTTCCAAATCCATCACCATGAGGAAGTACTTCTGTACATCTACCTTCTTTAGTCCTTGTGAATAGAAGGAGACCATTCTATCCAGAAGAACTTCCACATCGTGGTCAATGGAGGCTGGAAGCATGGCTAAAATCTCCCTGACTAGTAAAATGTCAGCAACACTGGCCTTCCACTTGGGAGTGAGTGTGGGGGCACATTAAAGAGAGAGAGACTGAAAATCAGTTATATTTTTTTTTGCCACCTTGAGTACCGCTTTATAATGGGCTTCAAATCAGACAGCAGGGGTACAACATATATCGTCATGTCTCTCTGACACATTGAAGAAAAGCTTTTCCCTACAAGCCAGAGGGTGGAGGACAATGTGTTTTCCCTGTGTCCCTCTGACATATTAGGAAAACCATTTCCCCCCAACAAGCTAGTGGGTGGCAGGCAAAATATTTTCTAGGATGGGCTAGTGACAGGAAGACAACAAACCACCAAAAAATTGGTTTTGTGCAATCTTTAAAAAACAAAAGCCCTGACCAGTACATTGGTGATCCCCAGTATTTATTTGTACATCTTGAAATGCAGCTCTCAGGAAATGTTCCACTTTTCATTTAGTACTTTTCCCTAATCTCTGGATCCTGGTGGGATATCTAATTTTCTTTAAGGATGCATGGAGACACACACAGGTTCTTAAGGTTTTTGCTTGGATGCTGGTTGTATTGCTCAGAACAATTTGTATGGCTAGGAGAGATGTGTGGCAGGTGTCCATTATCACTTTCTCTCTATAACCCTGATCTGCTGTCAGTTTTATGTGCAAAAGATATTTAGCAAACAAGCACCTGTCAACATCCTCTTACATTGTCCACTTCTCACATACTGGACTGATGAGCTGGCTTGTTACATGTGGTAGTCTGAACCTCTCATTTCTCTTTAAGTCATTTTCCACATTGTAAATGTTCTGTCCCAATGATAATAAAAGGTGTGTGTTCTGCAGTCTTTTTTTCCCTAGCAATGTTGGTCTTACTCATTGAGAATATACCTTGAACCAGATTTCTTCTATTTCTGTCAACTTGGTTCATCAATGCCTATGCAGCTGAACTCCAATGATTGTACAAGACCCCGTGTGCTCAGAAGTGACATATTGGTGGCCCACACTCTTCTCCCACTCCTACTCGGTCATATTCTCGACCACCCCTGGTCACTGCAGATGTTGAAGTACCAGAACAGCTTCTAGATAATATATAATATCCAACTTGACACTCATCCACTATTTGGTCATTTTGGGCTTTACCGATTGCTTTAAGTAAGAGCTCCTTTGCTGCCCCCAGAAGCCTGTGGCATTTGGCTGGAGTTCTGGAGATTCTTATCAAGGATTCAAACCTTTTACCAACAATGTCATGATCTATGCTTTTCATTCTCTAATGTAAATCATTGGTGGCTTGCAAAGAAAACACAGTATTTAAAAAGTTGAACATCTTGCATAGACAAGTTTTGTACTTTTTGACCATGAAGTGTTGCATGTGCTTTAAGTGTTAACTTGTCATCTGGCTCTTGTAAGTATTTTATGGCATAAAAAAAATGCTTAACCTTTTTGATGTCCTTAAAGTTTAAGTTTAAATGTTTAGGGTTCATAAAAGATGAAAAGCTACACCTGTCCTCAAACTCCTGTCTATAGTTCCAAAATGTTAGGCTGCATTCACACCTGAGCAGAGTGAGGTTTTCGATTTATGTGTAAGCATTGAGTTAGGCGTTCTGACAAGTGGCATTTTTTTTTACATCATCGGAGTGATCCTTCGTTTCCTGGTTTTGTGGTGTTCTTGTTCTCTTGTTGTCACGTTCTTCTTCACTGGATATGTGCAACTAAGGACATGTTGTTAGTGTTTTGGAAATATATTCCATTTTTGCTCTTCATTATTTTATTTTATTTGTTTTCTTGAAAACACAGCCTAGATCATTTTATTCTTGCAATGGAAAGACAACCAAATACAAGATATTGAAATCCAATATAGTGAAGCCAGCACATGCATTTAAGCCTTTACAAGGCCTTACTCATAGCTAGGTATGGAAATGATATCCAGCATTTCCACTCTCACACAATCGGATAGACACAGTAGTGGAAGATTCCACAATGGTTGCCACAATTTATCACCATTTTCACAAACCCTTCTTCACTCCAGCCTGTGCCACAGCTGTTTTTAATCAGCCAGTAGGCATTTTCTGTATTTGACCATGCAGTACTGGCAGTTGGATACAAGTTCCCTGGATGGCAGGTAGGGTCATAGTCCAGTCCTGCTGTGGTGGAAACCCAAAGAAGCTCCTGACAGTGCTGGCGGTTCCCAGAGCTTCCTGGTAGGTTTTCCTCGTTCTTTAAAGCATTATTATTGGTTTGTGTTGCACTTCTTTTCTTTTATGATTTTTAAACATTTTGGATCAGAAACTCAAAATAGTGACAGGTGGCCACATTTCCATGCAGAAGAGGGGGCAGCATCTCTTATTAGACATCACACACCCTTCCATGTCTGGACATTATTGTCATAGTACATGCTGGGCACATTTTCACTATGGTGACAGAAAATACATCCAAGGACCAGACCAATGATAGTTATTTTCTTTCCCCAAAGATGAATATGAGGGTGTTGCTCGGGTTAACAGACATGGACTGTATGCAGGGAACATTTTTTTTTGTTCCATATGTACAGTATATATAATGTACTGTATATGCAGACAGCCTGGATAAATCCTGTTCAGGATTTACAGATCTCCCAGGCATCAAATACTCTGTTCTATTCTAGGTTTTCCCTTTCAGCCAGTTTAGTCTCACCTGGGACACCCAGTCAGTACTCTGCAGCCTGGAGAGGAAACGGGTCTTCTTTGTTGGAGGTAAAGGTAGGTAGAACTGTGTGTGCGAGGTTGACAGTCAGTAGGGTTGGTCATCCTGTTAGGATTACTGAATGTGTAGATAGAGCCGAGACACGGCTAGGTTTAGTTTTGTTGAAAGTTTTATTTTCCCTCTGAAGCATTGTACAGCACCTAGGAATGAACCGGTAGCATCACCACCATTTGCCATAACATTACTGGACTGGTAATGAAAAGCACGCACTCTCATTGAACAATTCCAGTATCCTCTGAAAGGAGTGGACAGCTTTCATAAATCAAATTTTTCTTGCCCTGCAGCTTTAAAGCTGATCTCACCCTTTACTGTCACAGTGACTTAGTTAAATAAACTAGGAGTGAAGGTTCACATCCAAACAGCGGTCACAAAAAAAACACTACGGTGCTAAAAAAAAAATTACACTTTATTGAATATCAGCACAATATACATAACAAAACAAAAAGGGGTAAAGATGATAGACCTTCACCAATTAAAAAAGACAACATTGTCTGTGTCTAGGGGAGAACACAGATGCTCACACACCTATCTCATACATCCAGACACACATATCCCCATATAGTGAATCCTCTGAACACAAGTAGAATTTGGGAAATGTTTGGGTATTCTGGATGGTTCGGTGCTGACGGGTTTGAGAAGTACTTAAATTCATAGTTTCTTCCACACTGTACCCAAAAGTCCTTAATAGTTGGGATGCGGGGGAGGGGTGCAGTCCTGGGAAATGAAAGTAGATGTGTGCTTACCAAGGTGAGGTTAATTGCGCTGGGTGGTAGTGAGGGGAACAGGTAGCACTGTTATCATCCCTTTACAGCAGCATGATGGATCGGTCTGGCACGGTATCTCTAAAGCAGTTGGTTTCAAACAAAAAGTATCTCACCCTTCCTGCCGATTGTCCATTCACCGTTCATCCTTACTCAATGCATCACCAGAGTCCATACAGCTTCTTGCGCTGATCCTCCGCTCAGTAAACATTCCAGTGGATCACATGGCACCACACTCCCCCGAGTGTAACTTCTGCTGCGTCTCCTCCCACGTCACATGTGTATGCTGACGCATTTCATTAGTTGGTCAAGTCCAGGAACAAAATTAAATCCAATATATCTCATTCCTCCGTTTCATCTATTCATCTTATTCCTATTCCTCAAGGAACGACTGTAAGCTACAGTCTGTGTTTAAACCCTGTGGGACTAGGGTACCCAAATTATACACCCACATCTTTTTGAAGGAGAATGAGATCATAATCTCCCCTTCTCAATGAGAGATTGAGGGCATAAATTGCTTTTACCATAAGCCCCTTAGAGTCACAGTCATGGAATTGGGCGGTCATCATCCTTCTTTTTTGATACTTGATATATGTTCACCTATCCTTGTACGTAGGGACCTCTCAGTTTTTCCCAGGTAATGTGTGTTTACAAGGACAGGTCAAAATATATATAAATTACCCTTGTGGTAAATCAATTTATGAACTGTCATATTTGGAACTTTTTGGATCCACCAAAGTTGAAAAATTAATTTGTTTTATGTACATATTTACATATAAGGCAATGGCCACATGGATACATACCCTTTAACGGGTTTAAAATTAGTCAACCAGTTACCCCCTCTAGATGATCTCTGATATTCAGAGTGGACCAAAATGTCATTTAGATTTCTTGCTCTTTTAGCTGTTAGTAAGGGTCTGGTTCCAACAATTTCACGAATAGAGGGTGATAGTGGTAAGTACCGACCAATGTTTCTCCAAAATGGATTTCACTTGGTTCCACTGGGACCCAAATGTGGTTCTAATGCGTGGGTGTTGATCAGTCCTTTGCACTTTTTTATTATCCTTATTAGACTTCATGAGTAGGTCCATTCTTTCTTTCTGGGCTGCCTTTTTTCTGGCTGTTTTAATGGATTTATTGATATACCCCCCTCTCTCTGAACCTTTTATACATTTCCCCTGCCTCTGCATGGAAGTCACAATCTCTGGAACAATTCCTCCTGGTCCTCTGTAACTGCCCCGTAGGAATCCCATGGATCAGGAACTTTGGATGGTTACTTTGGGCCTCTAAGAGTGTATTTGCAGCAGTCTCCTTTCGGAATGTTTTAGTGATAATCCTAGTGTTTTCCATTGCTAACTGCAAATCCAAGAAGGGTAGTGTGGTCTCATGGTGCGAGTAGGTCAATTTGGTATTTCTGTTATGATTCAATATTTCAATGAACTCCATCAATTCTACCTCTGACCCCACCCACACCATGAGATCGTCATCAATGTACCTCAGCCACAGGAGACAGTGGCTGAGGTACATAAAGGACTCAAAAACCACCACCTCCTCCCAAAGCCCCAGATGTAAACCCGCATAAGCTGGGGCCCAGGGCGCCCCCATACAGGTGCCCCTGACCTGTCAATAGTTAATCCAGGAATTGGAAACAATTATTTTCCAGCAAAAAGCTCAATAGTTCACAAATAAGTTCATTATGGGCTGTGAGGTTAGGGTGTTCTCTTTCCAGGAAGCGGGCCACCGCCTTAATCCCCCAATCATGGAGGATAGATGTAAATAAGCTCTCTACATCTACAAGTTTGGCACCGTTGGTTACATTCACAGAGAGCAATTTCAATAGGACCTCGCTAGTGTCTTTTAAATAAGAGGGGAGTTTCACCACCAAGTTTTTAATGAGAGAGTCCGCATACTTCCCCACTTTTTCTAGGTGGCCTTTTACGGCAGAAACAATAGGTCTTCCTGGGGGTCGGGTTAGCGATTTATAAGTACTTTACTGTAAGCAGGAGTTGTAGCAGAAATTTGAAGATGCACAGCTTTTGCAGATCCATGGGCACTGTCACCCGGCATGGCTGCCACAGGTAATGAATGACACATGGTAACAAAGTCACTGATTTGCAGGATGATGCAAGTGTCCGCCCCAGCGTCGATTGCAGTGACTGAGTAGGTCAAGAGCGGCAATTGACAACCGCTCCCACTGGTTGCTATGGACAACGACACACTTGTGAGAATTTACTATTTAGCAGGCAAGCACACAAGTTCTTTCCCTAAGTTCAGTTCACTTTGGCAATAACACAATCACAGTTCCTGGCTTGGTTCTCTTTTGGTTGCTAAGGGCAATGACTGGCAGCCTTGCTGGTGAATCCCAGATGAGCCCTCAAATGTAGCCATGTTCCCCCTTAGAAGTGGCTCGTAGTTGTCCACCTGCCCGCTACCCTCAATCACACGATTTCTACACACCCGGAGTCACTGAACAAGGCCGGTACTTTGTTTTTGTTGTTAGCTCTGGTGGGGATCACCTTTCCTGGGAAAAAGGCAGTGGAGACAGCAGTTTCTTCAAATATGGCTTGCATCCAAGTTTATTGGTAAAGGTTGCATTTAAAATAGAACATAATATATCCTTGCTATCCAGGCTCTAACTGTACATCTCAGCATTCCTATCTGAGCCGTGTTGGGCTTCTCCCCAGCACTCACAAAACAAAGTTAGCACAAACCTTTCTCTAAAGGACTGTATACACGATAGCTTGTCCTCCCGAAATTCTTACCGTTTAGTATGCTCCTTTCGACAGCCGATGGACATTTTTCATCAGACCAAAGCTGGATGTGCAGACTAGTATTTTTTTATTACAAAATGTATTTTAAATAATTAAAAAAAATGTACAATCCCTGCTATCTGATTCAGACTGCAGATGGGGCCACCACGTCTGAGAAAATCATACCTCGACCTCCATCTGTCTTCACCAATATCACATCCGATGATGCGTTCAGGATACCAGAGTTGGCGACACATCTGATCCTGCTCTCCTCCTCACTGTCAGAGCTGATGGAGATTATATTAGGTTGAGTAGAGATGTAAATTGGGCTGTCTTCCATGGAAGTGCCGGAATAAATGGACTGCAGATCCGGCAGAGGAGACAAGCTCAAGTCTGGCCGCTCCAGGCTGTGAGGCACAGCCCTCATTAGATCAATAGACTCATCAGAGTCCAGCTGCCTTTCCTCATTGCCTTCTCTGCTCGCATGGCTTCCAGCAGAGCCCACCTCAGCAACACCATCTCCTTCTGGTGTAGGTGGCTGCTCTTCGCAGTCCTCCAGGCTCTCTGGAGACACCAGCACAGACTGCAGCTGGTTTTCCTCCTCCTGCACATTGCTGAAGCCCACCTGTTAAACAGCATCCCCTTCTGGCGTAGATGGCTGCTCTTTGCCGTCCTCCCGGCTGTCCGGAGACACCAGTGCTTTCTTGTAGGCCCGGAAAGCAGCTGTCCCTGCAGACATGCCGGCAGCCAACACCGCCTTCAGCAGCTTCCCAAAATCCATTGCAAAAAAATACAATAAAAACCTCTCCGCTTGTAACATTGAACCGGACTTTGACTAGTAAAATGTTGTCGTACGACAACGCCATGTCTGATTTTCGTCCCATTAGTATGGTTTTCGTACGAAAATAATTGTACGACCAAGACTGTGCATGCTTAGAAAGAAAAAAAAAAAAAGCTGCAAAAATATTCAAAAAATTACATCACTTCTAAAGTTGAGTTCGGTCAAACGAAATTTTTTTGGATAGTCAGCATGCTTTACAAAATCATGGACATGCGCGTTTCACAAAAATCAGAAGCGTGGTCATACGACAATCAAACCGTGTGTATGAGGCTTTAGTCCAAAGCTCTGAGAGTGATCAGCCTAAGAGAGCTGACACACAGAGTCTCATGGTAGAGCAAAGATTTGTAAGTAAGGACTTCATTTAAACCTTGAACTTTGGTAGCTTCCAGGCGTTCAATCCAAAGTGTTTCCCTCTGGAGAATGATTTTGTCCCACGGGTCACCCCTAGGGTTAGCAGGAATAGTTTCAATGACCAGAAACCTGACTACCTGTGGTAAAGGTTAAGATGGTGACTGACAGGTGTAACCATCTTGCCATTCCCTGAATAATAAATGTGGTCGCCTATATGTTGGTGTATCATTTTGCCTACGTAAAATGCTCCACAGGTACAGGTACAGATCATAAGTTAATCCAGCCCTTCAGTGTTGCAATTAGCAAAGAAATTGGGGCAGAAAATCTCCCCATTAGGGAGTACAAATTCAGTGCCCTCTATAATCCAGGGGCAAATGTCACATGTGCTACATTTTGAGATGCCCCATCTAGGCGTGTCTCTGAGGCGTGCAGGATTATAGTGGCTCTGTGTGAGTTGGTCTCGTAGGGATGTGTTCCTCCGAAAGACAATTTCCGGATGAGGTCTGACATACTTGACCTAGGGTCCTAAGTAAGGAAATGCCAATGTCTGTGAAGAAGTTGACGTATTTGGAAATGCTGAGAGGAAAATTTGGTAATGAATTTAACCGTGGACGTAGGGTTTTAAAAACCAAATGGTGTCTATCCTGTGAGAGGGCTCTATGAAAGGCCCTCTTTAATAAGGATTTACTGTAACCACGTCTGGCAAGTCTCTACCGCAAAGAGGGGGCCTGGGTCAAGAAATCCTCCAATTTGGTACAATTTTGTTGTATAAGGAGGTATTGAGCATAGGGTATATACTCAGTTTAAGGTGTACAGATTGTGCACTGTGAGCATGCAGAATTGTATTACCGGCCATCTCCTTGCGATAGAGACTAGTTGCCTGACAGTGGTGTTGATCTATATATATATAAAGAGGTCCAGGAAGGTAATATGATGTGCATGAAAATTCAATGTGAGTTTCAGGTTGTAAGTGTTATTCAGACAATTGATGAACCCGACCAGGGTCTCTGCGGTGCCGGTCCACACAATAAAAATATTGTCAATGAACCGGAACCAGCAGAGAGTCTGGTCGGTAAATTGGCCTAACCTCTCATCAGCAAGGATATCTTGTTCCCTTCCCCCAGGTACAAGTTCGCATATGAGGATGTGCAACGAGTCCCCATTGTGACCCCCTGTATCTGGAGGTAGTGGGTGTCGCGAAAGCATAACCAGTTATGTGTTAGAATAAATTGCAGTAGTTGTCTGGCAAAATCGTCAAATTTCCACAAGTTGTGATCAACTTCCCTAAGGAACGTCTGGGCTACCTTGATGCCCACTCAT
>BLSH010043214.1:189470-202275 GCA_018402905.1 Glandirana rugosa
TGATGCAAAAGAAGGTAGGTGCTACCGTCTTGAATAGTTTAATTCAGAAAATAGAGCACGTTGTGATTTTTACAACAAATCAATAATTAAACAGGTACGCCAAATATAATACAACCTGCGTGATATGCCTCGAAAGTCCAATCTCAACCGCTTGTAGACCGATTGTAGGCCTTCCCTAAGGGATTAGTGTCACAAAGTTTTGTGATACTATGAGTAATATCCTCCCTGGGAAGCCCATGATTCCACAATCGATAACTGGTAATACATGGTAGTACCTCCCCGTTATTGTGGTTCTCCCTCAATAATATCCAGAAGGTTTCCCATCTGGATAACTCCCTCTTGGTGTTATTGCCCCTCCATGATGGTACATAATGGTCAATAGCTAACACCTTAGTACCCGAAGGGTCCCTCCTATAATGAGTATCATAGTGTTTTGAAACACTGTGATTAGGGAATCCCTTCCGGATGTTAGCCAGATGTTCGCCAACTCTAACCTGAAAGCTCCGTATAGTGCGTCCAACATAATATAAACCGCATGGACAAATTAATAACTAAACAACATTTTTAGTGTTGCACGAGATAAAAGACTTAATTTGATAAGTTCTGCCATCGTGGATGGAAGAAAACGTAGTACATTTTGACTTGACACTGTTAACCCTACAGACCTTGCACCTCCTACACGGATAGAAGCCTTTCATGTTCTGAAAGAACATGGTTTTCTTACTAGGAGGCTCTATCACATTGGGTGCAACTGATAATCTTAAAGGGGCTACACCCTTAAATAGTATAGTAGGCCTCTCCTCTAGGAGAGGCCCCAAGACCCGGTCATTCTTTAGTATTCCCCAGTGCTTATTAATGATTCAATTAACTAGTTGGTATTGATTGGAAAAGATGGTTATCATGGGGCAATTGAAATTACTATCAGTGCGTCTCTGTCTAGGGGCCAAGAGAAGCTGCCGATCCGTATTCATTGCTCCATCAAAAGCCTCATCAATCACACCTGGATGATAACCCTTCTCCAGGAATTTGCCTCTAAGGGAGATGGACTCCTCCCTGAATGTGTCCACATCCATACAATTTCTCCGTAGGCGGATAAACTGTCCCTTCGGAATGGCTTTAAGCCAAGAGGGGTGATGGCAACTTCCCATCTCAATGAATCCATTTCTATCCGTCTCTTTCAAGTGAGTAGAGGTGACAAGGTTACCATCCTTTACCTCAATATTGAGATCCAAAAAATGGATCCTGTTTGTACTCCATGTTGGCGTTTGATACCCCTATGGTTTACATTCAAGGTGGCTATAAAAGAGTCCAGAGACTGTACATCACCTTCCCATAGGAGGAGGACGTCGTCTATATACCTGAGCCAAGCCAACAAATATATGTAGAGGAATATGGTAGTTGCGAGTCCTTACCTTTGATGACTGACCCATTAGGTCTTCATATGGAGTTACTAACCAGATCCTCACTCTGTCCTTATTCTGTATTGGTGGCTAAAGCCACATTCACACGAGGCTGTTGTTGGGGGAAGTACAGCACAGAAGTTGACCAGAGGGAGTATTGTGAGGAATCTCTGCTGGTTCATGCTTTTCAAAGTCTCATTGAAAGAAAGTTAATTTTGAATGGAGAGCCGATCTGCTTCTAAAAGAATCAACATTTGTCCTCAAACTCATTGAAAAAATGCTTTGCAATTATATGCAGCTCAGTCAAACCAAAGTTGAGGATGTGTGCTTTGTCTGGCCAGGACAGGCTGTCAAATATATTTAAAAATTGCACAATGTCTGAAGAAACCAAAGAAAGCCTCAAACTGATATATCTTTCAGCTTTAGCCAATCCAGTTTGGCATATAGACTGAAATTCTCTTTCAGCTGCAGCTCAGAAAGTGTTCCATCACCTGTAAGGCTGGGTTCACACTGCAACGATCTCAGAGATCGCATATGATTTTGCACCGCACTGCAGTGTGAACCATATAGATTGTATGGCTGAATTTGCATCGCAATCGGAGCAAACTCGCACAGGACCCTTTTTTTCACAGGGTTAGAATCGGATCGCATGGTGGTTCACACCATGCGATCCGATTCCGCAGTTTGCAGTGCGATATGCGTACTGATTTGGGGGTGTCATTAACATTGTATTGACACTCCCCAGAGTTCGCATATAGCAGTGTGAACTGCCGTTCAGAGACATGCGATGCAGGGTTCCTGCATCGCTGCAGTGCGAACCGAGGCTAAACCTATCTAAAAATTCAAGTTTGTTGTTTCTTCTCCCTTAACAAAGATCCTGAAGAGTTTTAACTGCATTTTCTAGTTTGGTTTTTACATGACAGATCATAAGTTCTTTGTTTTAAAGACCCCCTGACACCCTCTGAGAATGGTTTCAGCGTGCCATAAAAATCCAGTAGGAAATACAAAAGCTTCACACAATTCAACTGTTTTTAGGTTTCAGAATGCCTTTAACCTTAGCAGAATCAATTGATATCTGCTCAAAATGCCTCACCACTGTTTTCAGGTTTTGAAGAAAAACATGAAAAGCATCAACTTTGCTGCATAACCAGCACACTGTATATCTTTCAGGTTCCCCAATTCCCTGGAGAACAGGAAACGTTCCGTCCATAAGGAACTACAGTTTTACTGCACAGAGGACTCAATGTCTCCACTTGTATCTGTGTGTCCTGCAGGCTGGATGGAGAACATCGGGGACACCAGGTGGAAACTCTGGATGAGGCCTCTGAGATGAAGAAGAAAAAATGAAGTGTTCAGCAGAAACTGATCACAGAGAGAGGGGAAACGAAGAAGAGAGTCCAGAGTTAGACATATTACTGGATGTGAGCACAGCTGGCAATAATCTACATATCAGACGACAGGAAAATTGCATCTTGGTCATCACATCAGAATCGCCCAGAAACAGTACAGTCATGTGATAAGACATCACTTGATGTTGGGAGGTCTATGTACTGTAGAGGTGTCTATGGTCCCATTTTTGGGTTGTGTTCGATATGTGCAAAGAGACATCACACAAATACTTAAAAGTATAACAATGTTCAGTGCAGTGCTGAATAACCCTTTACAGTATCTCGCAAAAGTAAGTACACCCCTCACATTTTTGTAAATCTTTTATTCTATCTTTTCATGTGACAACACTGAAGAAATGAAACTTTGCTACAATGTAAACTATTGAGTGTACAGCTTGTATAACAGTGTAAATTTGCTGTCCCCTCAAAATAATTCAACACACAGCCATTAATGTCTAAACCGCTGGCAACAAAAGTGAGTACACCCCTAAGTGAAAATGTCCAGATTAGACCCAAATGGTGTGGTCACCATTATTTTCAAGCACTGCCTTAACCCTCCTGGGCATGGAGTTCACCAGAGCTTCACAGGTTGCCACTGGAGACCTCTACCACTCCTCCATGGCGACATCACAAAGCTGGTGGATGTTAGAGACCTTGCGCTCCTCCACCTTCAATTTGAAGATGCCCCACAGATGCTCAATAGGGTTTAGGTCTGGAGCATGCTTGGTCAGTCCATCACCTTTCCCTTCAGCTTCTTTAGCAAGGCAGCAGTCATCTTGGAGGTGTGTTTGGGGTTATCATGTTAAAATACTACCTTGCGACCCAGTCTCGGAAGGGGAGGGGATCATGTTCTGCTTTAGTATGTCACAGTGCATGTTGGCATTCGTGCTTCTGGTGAGGGGTACGAGACTTATGTTTCAGTTATGGAGGCAAGTTTGCCTGAGGCCTGCTGCAAAGTAGTAGCTGACGAGGCTTTCAGTCGGTTAATGTGTCTAGTGAGAGTAGAACAAACATGCAATTTGAAGGCTTCCCAAATATTGCCCACTGTAGCTGTATCACAGTTTGACCTAAAAAGAATTGCCATTCATCTTTTGTATGTCTGCCTGTTCAGCTAGTGCCGTCAGCCAAAAAGGATGCAGGCGCCAGGTACAGGGCTTGGACTGCAGGTCAAGGTGGAGCCTCTCCCAGCAGGGGTCGTGGTCTTACAAGGACCTCGGATGAAATCCCCTCCTCCTCCAGTCATGGAAGCAGTATGTTGGATGCTATAATAAAATCTATTCTTGACATCGTTGCTGAGAAACAGGAAAAGGCTTTGTTATGCGGATGTTTTTTGTATCGCCACGTGTCTGTTAGGGAAAAGTCAGCGAGTAACCGACTCAATCTCGTGTTTGGGGGCGTATGTGGGCAGATCTGGACATAATTTATCCAGTGCCGGTTGGAGCCCCATATTGAAATCCCCTAGCCATATGGCAGGGGTTATCTGGTGTTGAGCCATGAATAGGAACCCCTCACTGACAAACATGGAATTATATTGAGGGGGGATATAACAGGCTATGATCAAGTATGGTTTACCATGAATAGTGGCATGCAAGAAAATGAACCTGCCCTGTGGGTCAGTGTGTATGGAAATAATCCCAAATTGTATCACTTTTGCGACTAAAATCGAGACTCCCCGGGAGTAGGGGGTATGGGTGGAATGGTACGTCTATCCAATCCATGGACGTTTAAGAGCAGTTTGGAGTTGTCCAGTGATGTTTGTCTCTACCAGGATTGTAATATCTGCTCTATGGGACTTGAGATAATTGAGTATTGCATTATGCTTCAACTTGTCCCTAATCCCACGAACATTCCACATAAGGAACGTTAAGGAGGCCATAGCTCATGCTTAAAAGTAATACACGACATTAACGGTAAGTAGGCTCCCAGGGCAGGTTCTTGTACGCTATATCAATGCACATGTGGCCAATATTCTGGTTGTGTCTCACCATGCTAATATCTGCAAAGCCATATATATGCCAATGTAAAGAAAATAATAAAATGCATCACAAACTTGTTAACATAACCCATCCCCCTCCTAACCCTCCGCTGCCCAAACATAGGGGTCCGTTTATGAAACAGAGAAGAGCTGAGATCCTGAGGATCACGGCTGATCTCTCAGGTGGACCAGTTCATGAAGCTGAGATGAGGAGTGGAAAACCTGTTCTTCACTTCTCATCACAGGACGCACCCTTCTGTCATTCACTTTTACAGAGATGGCCGGTTTATGAAGGAGAAATCTGAAGATCTCGCTGGCCATCTCTGTAAAATATCTCCGTCCCACATTGTCCAGCTCAGAGGTGGAGAATTTGGGTGTGAAGCTGCTGTGATGTGAGGAAAAGGGTCTTTTTCTTCCTAATATCAGCACCAGCGAGGTTAAGGATTGTTATAAATAATAACTATATATGCTTATGTGTATAGTTGTGTTATATATACAATATATACACACACACACACTATAGTTATAATATGTTGTCTTTTAGGACTCATTCACATCTGAGCAATGCAGAATTGTTGGCAGAATTGGGCAATTCATGGCGTAGTTCCAAATTGCACTAAAATTGTATCAAAATATGTAGTGCGTTTTTGGGTGCCATTCATTGCTAATGGCACCCCAAATGCAGCTAGCAGACACGCATTTTGCCACACATTTTGTCCTTTCACAAATATGCTACCAACGCTCCAATATGCAAAAACGCTTAACGCTGCATGTCCGAAAAAGATTTAATTTTGCTTCTTGGGCCTGTCTTTATGTGCATTTTGGTGCACTTTTTAATGTGCATTTTGCTACTTTTAACAACACACATTTTGGCGTGTTTTTTAAAACACATTTTAGCACATTTTTCTGTGCATTTTGGTGTTTTTTTAACTTCTATTTTGGCTAATGTTTTATCTGCGTTTTTGTGTGCATTCTGGAAATGCATGCAAAATGCATGTTATGCTTGTGGTGTTAATAGCACCCCAAAAGTGGCTAGCAGATGTGCTGTTTGCAACAATACACATAAAAACTAAATCAAAATGAATTTTAAAACAACCTGTGCCAAAATGTGTGTTAAAGCACCAAAATGTGTGTTTAGAAAAGCGCCAAAATGCCCAGTAAAAAAAAAAATCCACACCAAAACGCCCTGTTAAAAAGCAGCAAAATTTTCGTAAATAATGCCAAAATGTGCAACAAAAATGGGCCAAAATACACATTTCAAAATGTGCTTAAAAACTGTTAAAAAAATCACCAGTGATCAGTGCTTATTATTTTCATGTATTTACAGAGTCTTTTTAGGCCCCATTCACACAGGGGCGACTTGCGCTCCGACTTGAGTCTCCTCAAGTCGCCCCAAGTTGCTTAACATCTGAAATCCCATTGAAATGAATGGGAGCCGCCTTAATGTACACGACTAAGTCGCTCCGACTTCAGAAAAAAGTTCCTGCGCGACTCAAGGCAAATTCTATCCGACTTGTGCCCATAGAAATGAATGGAAGTCACCTCCAAGTAGGATCCCCATGTTAATGCAAGCGACTTTACAGTGAAAAGAATAGAATTTATGTTTGGGGCAAGCCCCTCCCTCCCTTCTCTGATTGGCCACAGGCAAAGTTGCGTGTTGTAAGTCACGCTGAAAGTCGCACTGCAATTGCCTAGCAAATTCGCGCCAAGTCGGATCGCCCCCGTGTGAATTGGACCTTAAACTTTGGTTTCACCTATTAAACTCAGCTGCTCTGTAATCACACCCAGGTATCTCACCCAGATCACAGGCACCCCTCCACCTTCTATACAGATCTCAGGTGTTCTCCGAGGAAAAACTTCTCCTCTCTTCTCCTTCTGAGAAGAAATGTTCTCCGCTTCATAAACAGGGTGCCAGTGGAGATGATTTTTCTCAGAGAACTGCTGAGAAGTGAAATTAGATAAATTATCTCTGTTTGATAAACGTACCCCATATTGGGGGTATATATCCCATAACTCTGACGGGTCTGGCCAAACAAAACACAAAATGTCAGACCCAAGTGTTCCATCCTGAATCCAGGAGAGCCCTCCAGTGCAGTATAGGAGCAAATTATCCTATAGAGGCGAAAATCTACTGGGAAAGGAAACAAGTAGGACATAACCTGTGTTTGAAATCTTTCAATGTTCCACAGGGAGATAAAGTCATTGTGTAGGTGCGCTCCTCCTGGGGATTCATCAAAACTATTTCCTTCCATGTTTCATAAAAAAGGAATTGTTGCTCCACCAAGTGGTGGGAGAACAGTAATGTAGTGCTCAAAGGGATAACCTTTAACCACTTCCTTACTGGGCACTTAAACCCCCCTGCTGCCCGGACCAATTTTCCGTTTTCAGCGCTGTCGCTCTTTGACTGACAATTGCGCGGTCGTGCGACGTTGCACCCAAACAAAATTGGCGTCCTTTTTTTCCCACAAATAGAGCTTTCTTTTGGTGGTATTTGATCACCTCTGCGTCATTTCTGATCACCGCTATAAACAAAAAAGCGCGACAATTTTGAAAAAAAAAGCAATATTTTTTACTTTTTGCTATAATAAATATCCAAAAATAAAAAAAATAAAAAATGTATTCATCAGTTTTGGCCGATATATATTCTTCTACATATTTTTGGTAAAAAAAATTGCAATAAGCGTATATTGATTGTAGTCGCTATAACTTTTGCGCAACCCAAACTATGGACATTGATTTATGGCGTTTTTTATAATTTTTTTTTTTTACTGGTAACGGCGGCGATCTGCGATTTTTATCGGTACTGAGATATTGGGGCGGACATGTCGGACATTTTTGACACTTTTTTGGGACCAATGACATTTATACAGCGATCATAAATGTAAATATCCACTGATTACTGTGTAAATGTCATTGGCAGTGAAGGGGTTAACTATGTTCCCTGGCTGTGTTCTAACTGTGGGGGGGCGGGGTTGACAGGGGCATGACAGATCTTACTGATCCCAGTGACAGGGATCAGTAGATCTGTCATGCCCCCCCTCACAGAACGGGGAACCGCCGTGTTTACATTGGTGGTTCCCCGTTCCGGCTCTCTAGAAGGAGATCGCAGGTCACCGGCGGACATAGGGTCCGCCCGACCCGCGGGCACGCTCCCGCAGCGTGCGGCGGCATGTGCGCCCGCGGGAGCGCGACCAGCACGAGCCAAATGGGAGGATGTCTATAGACGTCCTCCCGGCATTTTAGAGCCGCGCTGTAGCCGTCATTCGGCTATGGCGTGGATGCGAGGAGGTTAATCCTTAAGTGTTGGGTGAATTTGTAATCCCACAAAGGATACTTAGGCTTGTCAGCTGCTGTGGTTTCTGTGGAAAGTGCAGGAGAGGGGAGGAGAAGGACAGCAAACAAAGTGTGGGAGTTCTCCTGCCCAGTCAGGCTGGAGTAGAAAAACAAGTGGGACTTGTGGGGGTCCCCCCTTTTGCTATATAAGGTAATGTGTTAGCATGGCCATCAAAGAACTAGGGCTGACCCACACAGAGAGATTGACCCAGTCCCAGTCAGGCAGGGCGGTTTCTTTCTGCATCGCGCTGATCCAGCCAGGTAGAGGCCAGCCCAGGATCCTCAAAGAAGTGCACACGGTCATCGCCTGCCATGCGGAGCCGAGCTGGAAAGAGCATGGCATACTTCAAATGGTATCTCTGAGGCAACGCTTAACATCTGTGAATCTGGAGCGCTGTTTCTGACCTTCAGTGGAGTAGTCAGGGGAATGCCAGGATGTGGCCGCTGCGAAAGGGAATATTGCCTCGGTCTCTTGACAGGAGGTGGAGCCCCTTCCGGGGTGGTTGCACTGGCATGCGGTGCACGCACTCCACCACAAACGTGGCCGAGAAGGCCTCTCTCCCATAGGTGGTGATGAGGAGGTTTTCCAAAAAAGTGTCCGGGTCTGTGCCCTCCTCACCCTCCGGAATTCCTATGAATCTTCGATTCGACCTGCAGGTTCTATTCTCCATGTCATCTTGTTTGTGGGCCAGTTGCTGAATCTGACACTGCATGGAGTCAGAAGAGTGTTGCAGGGGGTGTATAATGTCCTCAGCATGGCTGATTCTGGCCTCCGTCTCTAAAGCCTCGTACACACGGTTCGACGATCGCACGTACGATCGTGTCGAATCGTATGTTGGCTGTTGTATGCAGCATACTGACTGCACTACACGATCGTACGACCGGGGAGAGAACGTTCAGGTGCATGTAATTAGCATCTGGCCATTCCTGACTTCGGAGCATGCGTGTTTTGCACAATACAACTTCGTTGTACCAACTGCTCTGTACACACGATACAACGGTCGTATGACCGCTTGTTGGTACGACCAAGTTTTCTAGTCTGCTCATACAACTCCCTTGTACGACCGTCGTATGTTCGACTGTTCAAATCGCGCATACAACGGTCGTGAGTACGACCTGTTGTATGCGATCGTCGTCCCGTGTGTACGAGGCATTACTCTCTCTTAGTTTGGTTGCATCCTGTCTGATCAGCGAAATGTCCACCTTAATTTCCTCAATTCTAGACATTAGGGTGGATTGAAGGGTGCCTATAGCGTCCAGCACTTTGGCAGTCTCGGCTGCAGTGTGCTCTGCAATCATCTCCACAATGGCACCATCTTCCTCCTGGTTGTCCCTCTTTTGTCAGTGGTATTTCTCCAGAGCCGCAGCCACGACTGTTTTTTTTTTTTTTTTTTTTTTTTTTTTTTTTTTTTTTTTTTGGCGGTGGCATGCTGCCAGGTACACAGGCAAGAAGGACAGCTTGTATTGCGGTGGGTAGTTTGTGTTGAGTACGCAGGATGTCCCAGGAACGGAGCTCAGCTCACATGCGTCCTACTCCATTGCCGTCCAGGCCACGCCCCCCCCCTTGTGCATCATCTTTAACCACTTCAGCACTGGAAGGATTTCCCCCTTAATGACCAAAGCACTTATTTTGATTCAGCACTGTGTCACTTTAACTGACAATTGCACAGTTGTGCGACATTGTACCCAAACGAAATTGACGTACATTTCCCCCCCACAAATAGAGCTTTCTTTGTTGGTGGTATTTGATCCCCTCTGTGTCACTTCTGATCCCAGCTGTAAACAAAAGAAGAGCGAGAATTTGGAAAAAAAATATATATATTTTTTTACTTTTTGTTATATTACATATCACAAAATATAAAACAACAAATGTATTGATCAGTTTTGGTTGATATAAATTATTCTACATATTTTTGGTAAAAATTGCGATCGTGTATATTTGGCTTGTGCAAAAGTCACCATGTTTACAAACTATGAGAATTCATATATGGTGTTTTTACTTTTTTTTTTTTTCTTACTGATAATGGCAGCAATCTGCGATTTTTATTGGGACTGCTATATTGCAGCCGACATATCGGACATTTTTTACACTTTTTTGGGACCAGTGACATTTATACAGCGATCAGATCTAAAAAATAGTCACTGATTATTGTGTAAATGTAATTGGCAGGGAAGGAGTTAGCCTGCAGGGGGCAATCAAGGGATTAACTGTGTTCCCTAGGCGTGTTCTAACTGTGTGGGGGCTGGCAGGGGCATGACAGATCTAACTGATCCTGAGTACAGGGATCAGTAGATCACTGGCATTCCGCCTGAGAGTGAGGAACCGCCGTGTTTACATCGGCAGTTGCCCTCTTTTCTTGTGTACCAGGTGACCGTGGGTCACCGGCGAATATCAAGTCTGCCTAACGGGCATGAGAGTGTGCCGCCAGTGGCGTGCGCTCCCTGCTTAGCTGCCAGTGCACAAATAGCCATTTTATAAACACGATTCGCGCTATGAAGCCACACTGCCGCAGTAAATATATGTGAGCCGGTCGGAAACCAGTTAAAAGAGGCTTCTGTCTGGGCCAACAACCATGCAGACCAATTAGATGCAGTGTGTGGCGTATGGTCTGAGCACTGACAGGCTGACCCCCCACCCCTTCAACCTCTGAAGTAATGCTGGCAGCACTCATAAATCTATTTCCCAGACAACCTCTGGATATGGCGCTGAGCACATCGTTTGGTTGACATTATTTGGATCTTCCTTGTAGATTTCCATCCACTCGAATCCCTAAAATCTTGGATTCTAAACTCATTTACTGCTATAAATTGTTGTAGTTTAGTGTCATAAAGCCCTGATGGAAATTCAGGATTTCCAATCACTGGTGACATATTTGACACTGATACAGAGTTTATCATCCTTAATTTAATTGAGAAAGCAATGTTATAGGTGGTGCCTAGGATAGGATGTACATTTACTCGATTCGGGCATTTATTTTTTAATCAAGGTAGGGGGATTGATGTAATAGATTTTTCAATAGGTATCCAACTATTTACTCTTGTATGATTACACCAATCTAGATAAATGTAGTAGTATCGAGTTGGATCTGAAAATCCCATAACCCCATATTGTTTAGGCATAGTAAACATGTCTGCCTTGATCCTAGGTGGGCAGTCCACCCATAGAAATGTTATAAACTCTCTCTTAATATGTTTTAGAAATTTTTTTTTTTTTTTGGATGCAATTTTTCACAAAACATGTATGTGCCAAGCTCTGCCATCACCTAAGGTCACTTTTAATATTATTGAACAATTATGGAAAATTATACTGAAATGTATTTGTCACCGAGTGTGTGAGAAATATTCATTGAGAGGGAAAAAAAAAAAGTCTTTATTTTAACCACTTCAGCCCCGGAAGGATTTCACACTTTAGGACCAGAGCCCTTTTTGCGATTCAGCACTGCGTCGCTTTAACTGACAATTGCGCGGTCGTGCAACGTTGTACCCAAACGAAATTTGCGTCCTTTTTTTCCCACAAACAGAGCTTTCTTTTGGTGGTATTTGATCCCCTCAGCGTCATTTCTGATCACCGCTATAAACAAAAGAAGAGCGACAATTTTGCAAAAAAAACCAAATTTTGTACTTTTTGCTAAAATAAAAATACAAAAAAACATTTTTTTTCACCGCTTTTTGGCCGATTTATATTCTTCCTCATATTTGCGATAAAAAAAAATCGCAACCGGCGTATATTGATTGGTTTACGGATGATGAGAATTCATTTCTGGGGTTTTTATTTACCTTTTACTAGTAATGGCGGTGATCTGCGATTTTTAGCGGTACTGCGATATTGGGGCGGACATGTCGGACCATTTTGACACTTTTTTGGGACCATTGGCATTTATACAGCGATCAGTGCTATAAAAATGCACTGATTACTGTGTAAATGCCATTCGCAGTGAAGGGGTTAACCTACAGGGGGAGCTCTAAGGGTTAACTGTGTTCCCTGGGCGTGTTCTAACTGGGGGGGACTGCCCTAGCAGGGGAAGGGAAGTGATCACAGCTTCCATGTAGAGGAAGGCTGTGATCACAGCCCTTCCCCCTTCACAGAACGGAGGTTACATACACGGACCTCCGTTCTTTCACTCCGGGGGGGCATCGCGGGTAGCCGGCGGCGATCGAGGCCGCCGCACCCGCTCCCTGGCCCTCCCCAAACACAGTGAGCGTGCAGGCTCGCCTCGCGCGCTCACAGTGCGTGATCTCGCAGCCGCCGTCAGATGACGGCGATTTGCGATATCGCACCACTTTGTCGCCGTCAATCTGCGGTTGGCGGTCGGCAAGTGGTTAAAAAAAACAGATGCAAAGGTCATAATAAAACTATAATGGTATATACAGTCGGGAGCTCTTTCTCATTATGTGTATGACTGATAGAATCCTATTCATTCTTTGATATTGTGCTGCTAGAGAGGAGAGATCCAGAGAGGAGTTGGCTTTAGGTAGACTCCTCCTGGATTACTGAAAAAAAAATGGATTATTTTAGGAGATTGAGAATAAACGCTAATACTTTTTATGACACATAGTTAAAATAACAATGATTTCAACTACTGTTGATTAAAATGGCTGTTTAACATGGTAGCTAATTGGTGGATAGGGATGTATGGTGGTTTCTTTTTTGTTTTGTTTTTTTTGGAGGGGGGGGTTATACATAACTGCTTTTTTTTTTTTTTTTTATT
>BLSH010043214.1:205575-223303 GCA_018402905.1 Glandirana rugosa
ACGAGTGGGGTAATTTCGATAAAAATTCCCAAATGTTTTCTTAACGGGTGGACGATGTCAATTGTCTGCGGGCCAGTACCCTGTCGATAAAGCCCTGTACAGACTGTACGAGAGGTGTCGTGACAAGCCGTCTGTTCGGTCGGACTAGTAGTTCCGTCGATATATAGACCGAAAGATGCCCAAAGACTCCGTCTCGCTCAAAAGGTACAGTCCAGGAGATAGGTCGGGACAAAACAATTTTGTAGAGTGAAGTCCAATGTGAATCTATGTACATTCTCATCGGTTTGTCCGTCTCCGAGCCTGTAGTCCATAAAACGCATCCAGCACCTTGACCGGACACCAGGCTGTGTTAGTTTCAAAATACCTGATGTCCGAGCCTCTGCCTGTTTGGCTACTCTTACATGTATCTAAGTGTAACCTGAAGTGAGATGTTTTAACAAAACAGGGCTGGATAGAGGACCTGACATGGAAAACTCGCTCTGCCTCAGAAACCCGTAGAAAGCCAGATATATAGCTGCCTTGATGATCAGGCTGGCTTGTCTGCCGAACAGTGCTGTGGAGAGCATGTCAGACATGTCCCGAAATAGCTGTCCCATGACCGGGCGTCTGTTAACTGTAGCAGGTGGGCAATTCTTTTGTAAACCCTTAAAAATAGCTTTAATGGGGTGAGCAGAAAACAAGGAAGGATCGTTTGGATGCTGCATGGACCTAAAATGCTGGATCCCTGCCACGTAAGTTTTGATAGTAGACAGCGTTAGTTTCAGGTTAAAGTGGCAAAAGGAGATAAAGGCCAAAACACATTCCACGCTGAATCGGTCTGCGTGGGGAAATTGCACTAAGAAGGAGAGGAAGGCTTGCCAAGCCGTGTTGTATGCTTTTCTGGTATTAGCTGCTAATGAAGAGGTGATCAGCTCCCTGGCCCCTGCCTGCAGGACACTTAGTCCATCCTGAGCATTGAGTAACATGGGCATGGTGTAGCCTGAAGGTCTGCCTCCGGAACCTGTTGGAAAAATAAAGGATAATTAAAACATGACAAAGCGTCGGCTGCCACT
The DNA here is from genome assembly GCA_018402905.1 of Glandirana rugosa. Classification (NCBI taxonomy): domain Eukaryota; kingdom Metazoa; phylum Chordata; class Amphibia; order Anura; family Ranidae; genus Glandirana; species Glandirana rugosa. The sequence continues at coordinate 206,628 of BLSH010043214.1, forward strand.
TTCCCTGTACCTTCGATGAAAATGCAATTGATGTGGAAGTTCCCTTGCAGGGAGAGCCAGGTTAGCTTTCTTAAAAAGGCCATAATAGCCAGTGACTTAGATCTACCCTTGTTAATAATTTCGACTGCTGCTGCGTTGTCTGACCACCCCACAAGTGTCCCCAGACCTGAGCTGCCGCCACAAGAGGATAGATCTCAAACAAGGGCAAAGTCTTGTAGAAACCGGGTATGGATTTTACGTCATCCGGCCATTGCCCCGCCAGCCAGTGACTACCGAATATGGCCGCGAAACTGGTGGATGCTGCCGCATCGGAGACCACTCTGGGTGATGATTCGGAAGCGGCTGGGATGAGCATAGAAACACCGTTCCACTGACATAAAAAACAGTCCCACATGTTGAGGTCCGCCAGTGCGGCACAATCTAGTTTGATACAGGCATCGGAGTCCCCTGCTAGAGGGAGGAGAGACAACAGTCTGGAGACAAAGGACCTGCCTTGAGGAATTATCCTCATCGCAAAATTCAGCATGCCCAAGAGAGACTGTAATTCCCTCCTGGTACATACCTGAGATCTTGCACAAGCATGGATGCGTTCCTTGATCCTAACTAACTTATCTGCAGGAAGACTGGCCTGCATGGACTGGGAATCTAACCTGATACCCAGAAAATTTAAGGCCTTGGCTGGCCCCTCAACTTTTTTTTACAGCTAGAGGCACTTTGAGTGCCGAAAAAACGGAAACCAATTTCCCAAGATCAGAAGGTGGTTTGTGGACCGCTTCGATTAGTAAGAAGTCATCCAGATAGTGGATAACTTCCTGGCAACCTTCCCGGTGTACTAAAATCCAACTAAGGGCTTGGGCAAAAGTGTTGAAGAGCCACGGGCTGCTCTTAGACCCGAACGTAAGCTTCGTGGCGAAATAGTATTGATCCCGCCACTTGATTCCATGCCATTGCCACAGCGAGGGAAGAATCGGCAATAGTTTAAAAGCATCAGAGATAGCTTTGGACAGCCAGGCCCCGACCCCCAAGCTGATGATACTCTGGATGGCTTGATCTACGGAAGCATATTTCAAGGAAAATTCATCGGACGGGATCAATGAATTTAAGCTAGGTACCTGTGAGGAATGAGGCGCTGACAAATCGTAAATCAAATGAAATTTATTATTGAATTTGAAAGCTGGAGGGTCAGTCCAATCGGGATAGCTGTTGGCAAACAGTGGCTCAGAGAACGGGCCTATTACGAACCCCTTCTCTAACTCTATTTGCAGTAAGGTGTCCACCGCTTCCCAGTTGCCAACTGCGGACAGCAAGTTGGGGCATTCAAAAGTCGTCTGCGGGAGGGCAACAAAACCGGTATGGAAACCTGACGAAAAACCTGAAACCAGAAATTCCCTGACTGTAGGTGAAGGGTGTTCCGCCATCCAGGCTGCCAACAAGGGAATGTTAACCCGGCTTAGTCAGGGCCTATTTACATGTTTCAAGGAGCATGTTGTTTTAGGATGAGCCCTGAAACAAATGAAACAGATGTGTAGTAACCTGCACTGGTTGTAGTTACAGGACCCCAAATTATAGTTGTTGCAGATCTGGGCCTTACCTAGATGATGTATAGGCCGGCCCAATTTGTCTACTTGCGATGAGCTGTTGGAGCTGGTAGCGCCGCTAACACCTGGCCGGGGAATCCCAGGCAGGGCAGCGAGATCCGCGTTTGGGCACCACGAGGTCGTGTGGGAGGACGATTGACAACTTGTGCGTACCGGGGCCCTAAGACCAGCAAAATGCCTGCAGAAAAGCTTGGTATCAATGTTCCCCCAGAAAACCGTTACTTGATATTGGAGAAGTGCCGATGCCGCTTTGGCTGAAAAAGAATGGTGGTAGTGGTAAAAACTAGTACCACCGTACTTGTGGCCTAGTTCCACTATGGCGTATAAATATAGGTCCAGCTCTTCCCTGCGCCCTAGCTGCCCTGAACAGATAATGTCTCTATACATGCTGAAAACTAGGACAAACTCCGGTATGAATAATTTGCGACTAAGCCTCTGATCCCTGGTCTTAACAATGACCGACACATCCCCGCAAGCATAGGAGCGGTTGTCGGCTACATCGTGTGCTGCGATCAGGAGGGATGCTAGATTGACGTCTTTCCCCTCTAATATATCTTTCCTGACGTTAGCAGGGACTAAATGGGCGGGAACGACAGAGGGAGTGACTGAACCAATACCTGCCACTGCGGAAACAAACGCGGGTACGGCCGGGGCTCCGGGCCCTGCTGGGGCTGGTACCTCTGGCGACAAGAATGGTCTGGCTTCCAACGCCTCCACCCTGGTCCTCAGATCCTGCCCTGACGTGACCAGGGAAGCTAACGTAGCATGAATTTGAGAAAGTGAATTGGCGACTGTACGAAGTGTCACCTGTTCTGCATTAGAACCAGAAGTCCGAGGAAATAACAATCTGAATAATTTAGCCTTTCGTGCTGAAGCAGGATACGATATGCCCCTGAGTTGAAGCTCTGCCATTAACTTTGGAATTGTCCGTGGCCTTAAAGAAGGGGAGCCTCCATGTTCGGAGGGTTGGATGGAAATTCTCTTATGTCTTCTGCTTGCGACATGACCTGTATGATCAAGAAAACCTACATGAGAAAGCTGACATGAAGGTGACCGAGAGGGATGCCAACATGGTGTCATCTAGTAAGTGGCCCGAGCAAAAGATTGCACTGTGCTGACCACTGACGTTGTTTAGCCATGCAAAAGGTGGGCCGTGCAACCCTGCTGTGCGAATTACGTGATGCGATGCCGTGACGGCCCCTGCCCATGTATGGGAACCAGAGAGTGGTGGTCACGAATGTGATTGAGACTCCGGCATCCCTTGTCCTGGTGACAGACAACTGGGGTGACCAACCGTGCTGACCCTGACTAATCAACCTCCCTTCCTATGGACTGGGAAAATACCCTGTGAGCTAGCATCCCTGGACCAGTGTTAATCTTACCGATGTTCTGCTGGCCCTGGAATACTCACCAGACTGCAATCCCCCAACTTGGTTAGGCGCTTGAGCTTGGCAACTAAGAAAAGGAACAAAATGTAAACTGGAACATTATTAGAGTCCTTAGGACGGACCCATCCATGCAGTTATACTCACTTTCCATGACTCTGTATGTGCGTATGCAAAATCCTTGAAACTAGGCCTTAGGCACACGGAGTCCGTTGCAGTCTACCTCCGAAGCCCTGTATGGGCAACTGAAGGTCTTTCATGATACAGACAAGCAGGAGATGTACCACCGGCCTGGCCAAAGAACAATTGACCGGAGCTACCGCCGCTGCCCCGAGTGGACGGACAGAGAACTGTTTTGGAGGACTGAACGCAGAACCCGCAGCCGAGCTGTGATTGACGTGCCAAGTATGGCCTTTTGGATGACAACTGTATCTTCCTGCGAGGCCCCGAGGGCGGAAGAGAGCTGCCAATGTATTTTGACAAGATGTGAACGAAACCACCAAAAATGAAAAAGTGCGCTACCTCGTGTGACGTGCCGCTCCTTCCTCCATGGCCCCGTTGTGGGCGGAAGGAGAGTTGACTAACGACTGAGAAAAGAGATGTGGCCAATACCAAGAATGATGTGACTTCTGCTATACCTTGAGGGACGTGCCGCTCCTTCCTCCGTGGCCCCGGATGGGCGGAAGGAGAGCCGTCCTGTGACAGAACTGAACAAGACAACCTAACCCCAGAACAGTTGAATAAATGACGAGTTCAACAAAACAATCAGCGCCTTCCTCCGTGGCCCCGTGTGGGCGGAAGGAGGGCCACTTGCTGTGACCTACTACCAGAAGGTTGATGAAATGACGAGTACTTACAAATTAACGTGTGACATGCTGCTCCTTCCTCCGTGGCCGCGTGTGGGCGGAAGGAGCACCATTTATTATGACTTACTACCAGAACAGATTGATGAAATGACAAGTACCTAATCAATTAACGTATGACATGCAGCTCCTTCCTCCATGGCCCCGTGTGGGCGGAAGGAGCACCATCTGTTAAGACTACTACCAGAATGGTTGATGAAATGACAAGTACCTAATCAATTACGTGAGACATGCTTCTCCTTCCTCCGTGGCCCCATGAGGGCGGAAGGAGCGCCTATGTAATATGAGTGATATGTTTCTCCTTCCTCCGAGGCCCTGTGGGTGGAAGGAGAGCCACCTAGTGTTTTACCATGGGGAAGAAAAAAAAAATGCGTGCAAAGTGACAGCTATTCCTACCTCTGTTGCCCTGCGTGGGTGAAAAGATAGAGGTTTGAAAGCCAAATCAGACTGGAGTAGAGGTGAGAAAATTCTGCCAAAGCCAATTTTTTTTTTTTTTTTAACGCCTAGTGACATGTACGTTAAAATTAACTTGCTCCTTCCTCCGTGGCCCATGAGGGTGGAAGGAGCGGCTATACCGTAGGCAATGTGACCAATTTAATAAAATCAGAAAATTTATAAGAACCCTCTTCAGTCCCTTGTTGTTGTTGTTGTTGTTGTTGTTGTTGTGTTTTTGTTTTTTTTTTGGTTTTTTTTCCAATATAGAGCCCCGTGTGGTCGGAAGAGAAAGTACATGGTCAAACAATCCCCATAAACTTAAAGTATAAGCACAACAGTCCAACTACAATAACTATATAATTTATAACTGGATGAACCTTACCTGAGAGTTGAAGCTGATTTCTTACAGCGTCAGTCCACAAGACGCAATCCACAGCCTTGCACTGACAGGAGTCCAATCAGCCAGACAGGCTCCTATCTGTGGCAGCAGCACAAGACTTTATCCTACAAAGAATATCCACTAAATGTAGTTGCCTGCTAACATGTACCACCATACAGGACATGAAATAACCCTGCTGCCTGACCACCCACCTCCCCCCTCCCAACCCTGTGTATTGCCAACCTTTACAGCTGAGGCATAGGGGAAGCGGACTTCCGCTGGCTGCCGCGGCTTCCGAGCGCCTCTACCTCCCTTGCGACCTGCCGCACAGCTGACTGAGGGGTGTGTGATGATGTACCCCCAACCCCTCACTTACCCAGCCCGTTCGTACTACAGACAGATTTGATAGCCACCAAACGGCGAGACCCTGCAGACGGCGACCGGAAATGACATCACGAAAAACGTTCCCAGAAAGCCGTGGCCTTGGTAGGAGGAGGCTGGGTTATATGTGCCCCAGACTCCTCCTACAAATACAGGCAGGCCTGCGGCCAGCCTTAACATTTATCATCATTAGTCATTGAGCTCAACATTGGATCATTCAGAGATCCTCACTGAACTTCTGGAGAGAGTTTGCTGCACTGAAAGTAAAGGGGCTGAATAATTTTGCACGCCCAATTTTTCAGTTTTTTATTTGTTAAAAAAGTTTGAAATATCCAATAAATTTCGTTCCACTTCATGATTGTGTCCCACTTGTTGATTCTTCACAAAAAATTACAGTTTTATATCTTTATGTTTGAAGCCTGAAATGTGGCAAAAGGTCGCAAAGTTCAAGGGGCCCGAATACTTTCGCAAGGCACTGTGTATATAATGCCTATAATGTGACCTTGAGGGCTGTAGTTTGGAGACCCCTGGTTTAGAGGTTGGATGAAAGGTTTAGTGTGTTACAACATTCATGATATTTTTATAAGGATCTGTACATCAGAAGAGGGACAACTGAAGAAAACAGAAGCATGTTGTTCCAAAAAAGGGGGTAATCTGTCTATGTTTTGGATGGAGATGTCATGCCTTTAGTAAGAAAGTAAAATCAGTGGTGGATATGGTGGGGCAAAGATTAATGACTACACACTTAGTGCAGAACTGCTAGTGGGACATGGCCCTAATGGTTTGAACTGTGGAGTTGACTACAACAAAATGCACATATAATCGCATGACCCATTTATTTCCTCAAGAAAGCCACATAGCTGAGAAAATTGACCATATGTGATGTTTCAGACGTGTTATCACCCAGCAATTCTTGTTTACCCAATGTCTATCTCTACACCAATATGTAAGGAGAATTCATCAAACATAATTAGTGCCTCTGACATGTTGTCCTCCTGTGGCTCTGACTCATCATCTCAGACTGAGATCCAGAAGTGTTTGTGGTCAAAAGGGAAGAAGACATGGAGCTAAGGCTGGGTTTACACTATCCGACATTTAAACGGTCCAGCTTTTGATCCTACTTTGCTGTGCAACAAACGTTCCTACATCTGTCCTACATCAGTCTGACTTTTGTGAATGGGGATCCAACTTTGATCCGATTTTTTTGACAGCTCAACTTGTCCATGAAACCAATCAAAACAATCCTGGTGTTACATAATTCCTTTTCCTAGCTAGAGTATTCCCTCTTCCTTTTCCTATCCTGTTTGTTGGTGTGATCAGCCATCATGTCCTCTCTGGCAACTGCAATGTCTGCTTTCATAACAGCAGGTGTGGCAGTGTTAATGGAAGCACAACAGGAGGAAGAGATGGCGCTGAGATTGGATCCATCCTGTGATTGCAAACCGCCAACAAAGAGGACAGTTCTGGGTTCTCTATGAGGACCTCTGTGCACATGAGGACAAGTTCCTAAATTATGCACACATGTCCAAAGCTAGATGAGAGCATATGTTTTGTTTATTTAAAAAAAAACGCATGAGGTCCCCCCCCCCCGGTCAATACCAGGCCCTTCAGACCTGGTATGGATTTTAAGGGGAACCCTGTTCCAAAATTTAAAAAAAATTGCTTTGGGTCCCCCTAAAATCGACACCAAACCCTTATCCGAGCACGCAGGCCGGCAAAGGGGGTGGGGATGAGAAGCCCCCTTTAATAAGGGGGTCCCCAGATGCCGCCCCCCTATGTGAATGAGTAGGGGGTACATCGTACCCCCTACTAATTCACCAAAAAGTGCTAAACAATAAACCCGCTGAGACCGTTTTTGACAATTCCTTTAATAAAACTGCAGAATGTCCTCCATCGTAGCTCTGTCAGTCACCATGTCTTCTTTCTCTTCCGGTGTCCCCGGTTGTTAAGCTGCTTTCTTCTGTGTCCGTTTCTTCTGCTGATGTCTCTGGTCTTCAACTGCTCCCCATTATCTTCTGTCTCTGACATCTTTCTCTTCTGTGTTCCCCCTCCCTTGCCCAACGCTGCTCTCCAAGTCGTTCCTTCACCGATGCAGTAATGGGCTCTCGCCTTATTATAGGCTTACCTGTAGGTAAAACATTTTTTTGGGGATACAACCACTTTAATCGGGACAAACAAAGTTGTCATATTTTAATCTCTTTCCACTGTAGAAAAATAAAAAATAAACCTTTTCATCCAGTTACATCCTCCAAGAAGTAAAAAAAAAACAAAAACACAGCAAATATCTTTTAGAACTGAACAAAATATATTTGAAGAATTTGTTCCTAAACAGTAGAATAAAATAAATACACAATATTAAAAAAGAATAATAAACCTCTCTTCTTCCCCGCCAAACCCCCTATAAAAATCGAATTTTATTTGGTAACAAAAATAGAAAATATAAACAAAGCATATCTATATACATATATATCTCTATCTATCTGTGTGTGTGTGTGTGTGTATATGTATATGTGTGTGTGTATGTATATATATATATATTATAATATATATATATTCATTTCTCCAGAAAAAATATACCTCCCTACCCCTCCAAAACGAAAAAGATATTGAGAAAATAAATTATTTTGTAACATAAATATACAACTTAAATAAAAATGAATAAAAAAATAGATTTAACAAAAATACCAAACTCCCTACCCCCCCCCCCCCTCCCAAATTTGAAAAAAACATTTTCAACCATGTTTTAGAAGGAAACTTGCATTTATGGTCGTAGCCCTCTGACCGAAGATAGATGTGGATCACATAAACATGCGACAAGACTTACAACATAAATAGAGCTGAGGTGTGCCCTGGTCATCTGGTCGGTATGCCAAGTAAAGGGGGCATACCCTATATAAGTAATGGAGATTGTGGAGAAGAATGTGCTGAGAAGTGCCCTAAAAAGGGGGATTTGGGGGAGGGTATCGCACACTGGAACTGACCAAGATCATGGGGGAGTGAGCTGCTTAAATACCCTCCAGGCTCCTCTCATAAGTTCAGGCCACTAAATTGGTCTTCTTATTTATGGTCGTAGCCCTCTGACCGAAGATATATGTGGATCACATAAACACACGACAAGACTTACAACATAAATAGACCTGAGGTGTGCCCTGGTCATCTGGTCGGTATGCCAAGCGAAGGGGGCAAAAATATCCAGTTTTAGAGAAGTAGTCCTTTATTGGTACGGTTATCATTGAGCAAGTTTAGTGAAGGTTTATGCCATCTCCAGCTGAGGATTTGGAATGTATCTAGCAAATTCCTTGATCACTAGGTGTAGTACTGCATCCTGAGATGAAGCCGAGGCTGCTCCGATCCGGAAGGAATGTCCAGAGTACCAACCGGGGTCAAAGCCTAAGTTGACCCATAGGATCTTAATGTGCCTGATCAATTGGCTGCCACTCAGAGGGCTGGTTGGAAAAGGCAATGATGGGCTACAGTCAGATTGACTGGGCAGGTGAGACAGTAGCTGGTCTAGTACCCCCACTGGGCACCAGGCGTTGTTAGTCTGAAAGAGGTTGATGTCGACCCCCAGGTCTGAATTGTTGAGTTCTGGAGACTGTGAGATGGACATAATAGTCTTGAATGCTAGTCAGGTGGCGTCTGCATAGTATCTGGCTGCTAGTGCCACTAAAGGTGAATTCCCTATACCACAGAAAACCATAGGCGGCCAGGTAGATGGCCGCTTGGACGACTAGATTGGGCAGAACCCCAAATGGGAACAGGCCATGATTTTAGACATGTCCCTAAAGATAGCTTTGGTGATGGGTAAGCGTTTGCCATTGGCTACGGGCTGATGTTTCTGAATGCCACGTATGAGGGATCTCATTGTGTAGGCTATGAACACAGACAGCTTTCCAGGGTCCTGTAAGGACAGGAAATGCGGGAGGCCAGCTGGATATAACTTGATCGTGTTATGAAAAAGAGCCAGCTGCATGTGGCAATACGATACGAAGGATAGGACATTCCTTGTGTCACCTGTCGTTGCTCCGGAGTGTGAGCTGCTGCCCTAATTGGATAGAGTTAACAAAAGGGGGGATGACTGACTAAAACTGAGGACCTGAAGGATTCTGGTGGCCATGGCCCCGCAAACCAGTGATGGCCAAAAATTGCAGTGACACCTGTGGAGGCTGCGGTATCCGTGACTACCTGTGGTGATAAAGCTGATGCTAACGGATTAAACAGATATGCTGTTCCAGTTTGCGAGGATTTTGCCCCACATTGTCCTATTCATTATTGCTGCTGGGTCCAGCAGCAAACATCCCTGATAGGGGATAGTATGCCCTGCGAAATGGTAAAGGTGTTAATGACTGACTTGATTTGGGACAAATGGTTGGGAGGTAGGGCTCTGCTTTGGGCACGTAGATTGCCAAATACCACTCCCAGGTGGGTCTAATTACCACCTCATCCACCACAGCACCTGTGCAGTCAATACATGCTAATCTCCAAATGGATGAGGAGGCAACCCCATAGAGAGTGAATGCTGTGAGCAATCGAAGCCTGTGTCGAGCGATATCGTACAACGACCGACAGTGTCTCGGGAGGCTTAGACCTACGAACGTGTCATATGTTTGTGGATGGGATGACAAACAAGGCAGGAGGGAACCTGCGAATCTACTATGCCTGTGCCGAATGATATTGGGGCACGACCGGCAACAACTCGGAGGCCGCTTAGTGCGAAAGGGATGCAGGATAGGAAACAAAACGAATTGTAACATTGCATAAGAAATGAAAAGGTTTGAATCCTACCTGCAAAAGCAAGCGGGAACCGCCGATAAAGACCACAAACTGAGACGCCACAACACACTGGTAATCAAATGCACAGATTCACAAACATTAAGTGAGCTGTGGAGAGTCGGCCCAGTGACATGTGCTATCGCACACTGGAACCGACCAAGAGCATGGGGGAGTGAGCTACTTAAATACCCTCCAGGCTCCTCCCATAAGTTCAGGCCACCAAATCGGCCTTCTTATTAATCCACTGAAATCTCAAACATTAACAAAAGTTCAAAACTATGGCAATTAGCCCAAATTCCAGCTTTATCTAATCTATTGCAATTTATAGATTAGTATAGTTTGTGGAATGTTCCACAAATGAGTTGGATGGTGCGTTCACAGGTATAGAGATTTGTGCGACCATATGTGGGTACAAGGACTGAAACAGGAGGGAAGGGGCAATGTTTCTTGGTAATGCTTTTGAAACCGGGGGGAGAACGGAGGATATTGGGGAAGGAGTCGGTTAAGGTCTGGGGGGGAGCAGATAGGTAGGGGATGTTGCCATAATCATCGCTATATGCCCGAAATCGTGGGGGATAATAGCTGTGGGTTCTGGGTGGTGGAGGGATGGTTGCTGGGTAATACAGTTCGGATAATGTAGGCAAACTGTGGAGAGGGGTAGAAGAGGTTCTGGCTTGTTGTTGCCCATAAGACTTTACCAGATTTAATACGTTGCATCTCATCTGGCATTTAAACTCCTCGGGTACAGTTTTAAACATGGGGACCAACACCTTTGCAAAATGAGTGTCTGGGCATTCATTTTCCTCCCAGTTTTTCTGAAAGTTTGTCCACAACCTCCCTAAACTTTGCCATGTGGTGTTCTATTTTGGTATGTGTGGGAACATCCGCCTGCACGAGGTCTAGGTATATCTTGTGATGGATCAGGTTCATCCAAGACTGCAGATTGACTGGATGCATTGAATGGGGTCACCCTCTCTGCCTGGTCTTCAAAGGTTTCATCCCCCTCATCCTCCTCTTGTTCCTCGCCTGTCTCTGCATCTTGGCGCTCCTCCCTGCTACATTGGGTACTGAAAAAAATAATTGTAAGATAATGCTATGACTAACAATGTTAAAATTTTACATGATTAATATCTAAAATACTACATTATTTCTTACTCTCTCATTTCCATGAAGGGCTTTAAAAAATCAAGCTCTCTTGTGTGACTATGTGGAGTAATGTGTTGAGTAGCTGACCCGCTTCTCCCTTTCTTCAATTTGCACAGATAGCGTCTGTAACTATCTCTGATACTCCTCCACCTTCTCTGTAAACAATCCACTGCAAAACATAAACCATAATATGACATTTTTTTTTTCAGGTACCTTGCAACCAGACATTCATTTGCTAGTTTACACTATGAGTTCATGGTGGGAAAGTCCACGGCCAGCAATGTTGTACATGACACGTGTGTAGTTTTATGGCAGGTGCTGAAAGATTTGGTCATGAGGAAGCCAACAAAAGAAATTTGGTCATACATTGCCCGAGTCTTCTGGAATAATTGTAATTTTCCAAACTGTGCCAGGGCAATTGATGGCAAGCATATTAGAATTGATATGCCAGCAGCTACTGGTAGTAAATATTTCAATTATAAGAAATATTTTTCTTTTGTTCTAATGGCAGTGGCGGATGCTAACTACTGCTTCACATATGTTGACATTGGGTCATATGGGAGCAGTTCTGACTCCAGTATCTTTTCACACTCATCCTTTGGGCACATGTTACGCAACAATGAGTTGGACCTCCCTGCCAATGCATCATTACCGGAAACCAATGGGCCTCCTCTCCCATATGTGTTTGTAGGAGATGAGGCATTTTCCTTTGGGGCGAACACCTGATGAGGCCATTCTCCAATCGAAACCTTAGTGTTGACAAGCGGTTATTCAATTATCATTTGACCAGGGCCAGAAGGGTGGTGGAATGCACTTTTGGCATTTTGACCAATAAGTGGAGCTTGCTGCACACACCAATAAATGTAAATATGGAGAATGCCATTTCCGCGGTAAAAGCCACATGTGTCCTTCGTAATTTTGTACAACAGCATGATGGGAATGAAATTGAGGAAGCTATGGTGCATGATTTGCAAAGTGCCCAGTGGGCTGTAAGCAGGGGATCCACCACTGGTGCTGGTATCCGAGATAAATTTAAGGACTTCTTTATGTCACCGGCAGGTGAGGTGTCATGGCAGCTTCAAGTCATCTCATAATGTACATACACCTTAATTTGGGGGAATTAACTTTGGACTAAGAAGATTTGTGATTTTCTTTATGGTTTGTGTTTTATATATTGTTTCAATAAAACCACTATGATCTTCAAATTTTCTATGTTTGCAATACCACAATAAATTGTGGATTGTTTTTTTTTCAATCATACAAGTTTGATGTATGATATCTGTTTAGTTCCTGAAGTGTTGGTATATATTTGTAGTTTAATGACACATGACTTAAATAATAAGAATATCACTATGGAACCACATAACCACTTATGGAACACCTACAAAAAAAAAATATATAAATATACATATTCCGCGCAGTCCGCGCCAGCTGGGTCGGCTCCAACCCTGGGAACGCCGCCGCGATCAGAGCGAGTGGTGAGACGGAGCTGTGCAGCAGCTGGCCACATACTTTGCGAGCATTGATTTTAAAGTCTGTAAGTGCACATCTGTGAGGGGGGATTTGGATTTTACTTTTGGTACTCAAAAAAAACCATCGGATTATGCACTATGTGAGCGCTTTTTTTAAGGTCCATCCCAGCATCACCACACTTGCAGTCTCCCATACACCATAAGATCGGATGTGATCGGATGCGGGATTTTTGGAGAAAAACCTTGAAATTTATTGCTGTTTTACTGCTTATATTTGGTGAGTTTTTTCACGTAGGGGGGCTTGCCCCTCCATCTGCTTACTCACGTGGTGTGGTGGTGGACAACATTGGAGTAGGATCCTGCCCCCAGCGGTCTACATTAAGAAGGCACTTTGGACTGTTATTTTTAATTATGTTTGGGTATTTTTAGATTTATCTAGCGCTGCTGGCACTTTGCTACATTTGAAGTTACATGAACTTTTAACAACAAGGTGCAACATTATATGGACTGCTGTTGTATATAGGTGGCTGCTGGTTCACATCTTACATGTGGTAATCTGTGTGAGATTTGTTTTATATATTGTTTATTGTTCTATCCTAAGCGCTGAGTTGGGCACCTCTTTTTTTTCCCAGAAATCTTTTTTTGGGGATTCAATTGTCCTGACAGTGACAGTATTTACTTGGCATAACATCGTCTTTTACAAAATACAAAACATCGCCCTCTTAATTTTTTTTGTTTTATTATTCATGAAGCTGTAATTTAAAAAAAAAAAAAAAAAAAAAAGGCATTTCAATCAGTGAAGTGATGCACAAATACCATGTTACAAACATTTGCACGATCCTTTGGTTAAAATAGATGCCACAATTAAAATAAAAAAAACTGCATGAGATCCCCCCCAGATTGATACCAGGCCCTTCAGACCAGGTATTGATTTTAATGTGAACCCGTGGCAATATTTGCAAAAAAAATGGCGTAAAGGTTCCCCCGAGATCCAAACCAGGCCCTTCAGTCTGGTATGGATTTTAAGGTGAACCCTGCCGAGAAAAATGGCGTAGGGCCCCCCTTAAAATCCATACCAGACCCTTATCCGAGCACGCAGCCTGGCAGGCCAGGAAAGGGTGTTGGGACGAGCAAGCGCCCCCCCCCTCCTAGACCATATCAGGTGGCATGCCCTCAACATGGAGACAAGGTGCTTTGGGGCAGGGGGGGGCACTGCGCCCCCCACCCCAAAGCACCTTGTCCCCATGTTGATGACAAGAGCCTCTTCCCGACAATCCTGGCCGTTGGTTGTCGAGGTCTGCGGGCAGAGGGCTTATCGGAATCGGGAAGCCCCATTTAACAAGGGGGGCCCCCAGATTACGGCCCCCCCACCCTATGTGAATAAGTATGGGGTACATTGTACCCCTAACCATTCACCTGAAAAAAAAAGTGTAAAATAAAAACCACACAGGTTTTTAAAATATTTTATTAAATCAGCTCCTGCATCTTCTCCCCTCTCCAGCTCTTCTTTCTTTTTCCTCTCTGCAGCGTCTTTTGCACTGTCCTCTTCCTTTTTTCTTCCCATGTTGACACGATGCGATCTCCTTCACGAATGCCATCTCTGCTGTGCCTTATATTGGCATGGGGCGGGGCCACCTGCTGACATCACCCAGAGGCCCCACCTTCTTATGTCACATCCTGGGGCAGGGCTGTGACATCATACGGAGGCCCTACCCCCTTATGTCAGCAGGTGGCCCCACCCTATGCCAATATAAGGCACAGCACACAGCAGAGATGGCATTCGTGAAGGAGAAAGGAAGAACAGAGGGAAGAGGATGCCGCAGAGAGGAAAAAGAAAGAAGACCCCCTCAGAACATAGAAATATAGAAAAGTGACGGCAGAAAAAGACTGAGTAGTCCATCGAGTCTGCCCCTTTTTATTTATTTTTATTTATTTATTTTTTTTACATTAACCTACAGAAGATAGAAGACCCCACAAAAGAGCAAAAGAAAGAAGAGCTGGAGAGGGGAGAAGATGCCGGAGCTGATTTAATAAAAGATTTTAAAAACCTGTGTAGTGTGGTTTTTATTTTACACTTTTTCAGGTGAATGGGTAGGGGTACAATATACCCCATACTCTTTCACATAGGGTGGGGAGCCGGGGGCCCCCATGTTAAAGGGGGCCTCCAGATTCTGATAAGCCCCCCGCCCACAGACCCCGACAACCAACGGCCAGGGTTGTCAGGAAGAGGCTCTTGTCATCAACATGGGGACAAGGTGCTTTGGGGTGGGGGGTGCAGTGCCCCCTGCCCCAAAGCACCCATACTCCCCATGCCGCCTGGTATGTTCTGGGGGGGCGCTCACTTGTCCCCATCCCCTTTCCTGGCCTGCCAGGCTGCATGCTCGGATAAGGGTTTGGTATGGGTTTTAGGAGGGCCCTACGCCTTTTTTTTGGCGGTGTTCCCCTTAAAATCCAAATCAGACCAAAGGGCTTGGCGTCAATAGGGGGGGGACCCCATGCCATTTTTTTCAATCAAATATATTTGTTGCAAGCCACAACACATATTGCTTACTTTTGTCAACATACACACTGTCTGCCCATGAATTCCACTCCTCATGGTACTCCTCGCATATGTCCTGGCAGGCTCTCTGCTTCTTGGCAGTGTCTTTGTAATTTACATCCTGTGTGTCATAAAGCACTGGACATGACCGCACCAGCCGAATGACCACTTCATTTTCCACTCTGGATCTTCTCCCTCTGTTTCTCCTGGGGGCCATTGTACCGTGCAGTTTACACAGGCAGGCAGCACACAGTTCACTTCCTCTTCCTCCCCACTACACACCACAGGAAGGGCTACAGCAGGGGGTGGGAAATTGCACAATGTCAGATGCCAAAGTTGGATGGCTAGAACAATGATCCGACTTTGATCCTACTTTAGTGCTTTTCAATGGGCTGAAGTCAGACAAAAGTAGCACAGGAACCTTTTTCAAAGTTTGTCCGACTTGTGTCGGACCAGTTAAGACGGCTCTCATAGGGAAACATGGAATTTGTGATGTAATGCGATTTTGTGCTACAAACGTCGGTCCGAGAATCAGGCTGGGTTCACACTAGTCCAAGTGTAGATATGATGGAAGCACTGCTCTGTGAAGTGTTCAGGTGAAAGCCAATGATTCCTCAGACTGTGCGAAACCATTCCTTTCTAGCTTTCACTCCTGTATTTGAGGACTTTGGTACTTTAAGTTTTTGGCAATTGATTACACCAAAAAAAGTCAAACATCTTTTGTATCCCAGTGGGAACCTTTCTCCATGCTTCAGGAGGGTTATCCGTCTTGAAATTGTTTTGCCAGTCAACAGAAGGTTTATATCCTTCATCATCAAGGAGGGCCACCTGCCATGAAAACTCCTCTGTAAGTAGGCAGAATATGACACCAAACGCCCACACATTGAGGCTTCCATTTACAACCAGTCCATCTAAAATGGTTATGTCACGCATTTTTGGGGCCATGTAGGATTTGCTGCCACACCTAGATGTTATCACTGTCCCCCTGACGTTGGCAAGGCCAAAGTCTGTGATCTTGACACAGTGACATTCCTTGTCAAACACCAAAGCATTTTCTGGTTTCAGATCCATGTGCTCTGCTATGAATTGAAGGGCATTGGGAATCTGAACAGCACATCTCTTTATCACTAGTGTTGAGCGAACCCGGACTGTAACGTTCGGGTCCGTACCGAACTTTCGGGTGTCCGTGGCACGGACCCGGACCCGGACATTTCAAAAATCGTTCGGGTTCGGTCCGGGGTTCTGCTATTTTACTCCACGTGTTGAGAAGCTGCAGGGCAGCCAATCAACAAGCGTTTCACTGGTTTGCCCTTAGAAGCCATCACAGCCATGCCTACTAATGGCATGGCTGTGATTGGCCGGTGCATCATGTGACCCAGCCTCTTTATAAGCTGGAGTCACAGTGCTGCAGTCACATGCTCCTTGGGTTAGTGTAGGGAAAGGTAGCTGACGGCGTGAGGACAGATTTTAGTCATTTTAAGACCTGATCCTGCATCCTGAGATAGATTACTTTACTACTGCTGTCTGTGCTGTTGCTCTGAGGACAGATAGCAGAAATTAGAGATTTCAAATACCGCTGCTTTGAGTTGCAGATCAAGCTCTGCATAGAACAACGATCGCTACGATCGTGCTCTACGATCAGATTGTTGGGGGAATTTGAGATTTCAAATACCGCTGCTTAGAGTTGGAGATTTGCAGATTAAAC
>BLSH010043214.1:227897-246334 GCA_018402905.1 Glandirana rugosa
AATCCATCCTTAAGGTTTTGTGCACTATTTATCTCAACTCGCTTGTGGACCTTCAAGCCCAAGACGACCAGGCAGACTTGAAGCCCTGTTTCAGGCCCAGGCATACTTTTCAGACACAGTTTGAAGATGATCCACATTCACCTCCATTTTTGCTTTTTTTATGTTTTTATTTTCTTAAAAATATTTACAGTTATTTCCCTGTCCCCATTTTTTGTAGGGCACTTGCCCTACCCTTACCCCCATTTTACTTCCTTTTGCAGCCCTCTGGGGCTTTCCAGGACTTTCCTACAGCCATTTTTGTGCCTAAAAGTTCGGGTCCCCATTGATTTCAATGGGGTTCGTTGTCCGTGCGATCGTTCGGGTTCCGTCCGGACCCGGACCCGGACTTTGTCCCGAAGTTCAGACGGACCAGCAGAACCCGAACTTCCAGGTGTTCGCTCAACTCTATTTATCACGTGTTTTGGAATTCCTACCTAAAAAAAAAAAAATCAAATCAAAGTACAATAGATAAATATAAGGATACGTTAAGAATATTTATGCAAAAACTGGTAAAGTATGTATAGCCATAACTTTATTTAGTTTTAGACTAGAGGTGAATTCATATGTGTATGTATTTGCACCCTCTTTAATTGTCCTGTTGACCTGTCATTGAGACAAAGTGATTGAAAATTCAAAATGTTAAAGTTGTCCGAACAAAGTAAGTGTCAGGAGGTTGTGGTAGTGAGCTCTTGTAGAACGCTATCTCACGGTTCCCTTGGGCATGGAGTCTAAGCCCCAGCCTGCTTATTCACCAGAGCCCCTGATGGTGGGGATGGACTTGCAGAAAGCTGGAACCAGGTCGCGGCCCCCAGGTACGCCCAGCTGATGATGCGGAGACCACTCGTGTGTGCAGAGTACAAGCAGCAGGTGACCGGGAATCCAGAAGACAAGCCAAGGTTAGGGCAGGCAGAAGCACAGACAGGTAACCAAGCCGGGTCAGCACACAGGTAATCAGTCACAGTATAAACAAGAGGTACGCATCGGGAGCTCAGAGAACAGTCACGTTGCTCAGGCAATGTGGGTTACACTGAGCATGTCTTGTATAGATCAGCAAACTAGAAGGTGGGCTGGGAAGGGAATAAAATTCCACAGAATAGAAGACGACACCCATAGGTGAGCACAGCCAAACCACACAGGAATCAGGCAGAGAAACACTGCAGCAAGGAGGTAACAGTACACAGGCAGGACACTGCAGGCTAACTTGTGACAGTGTAAATGTTCCAATATGGACTCCTGTAGAAGTGTCAACTAAAGACTCATACACACGCTTAGATTTTCGGACAACAGAACGTCCATTTTTTGTTGGATGCTTGTCTCATGTCGAAAGTGAAGAGCATATTAACAATGCGAAAATTGTCGTACAACCGAATTCCACGTCAGAAGTGACGTAATGTGTTGAATAGCTTTGTATGTATTTTTTTTGTTTCTGAGCATGCATAGTATTGCTCTTACGATTTTTTTTTCCATACGAAAACCGTACTAATGAACTGAAAATCGGACGTTGAGTTGTCATACAACGAAAAATTTTTATAGTCTGCGCATCAGGATTTTTTCATCTGAAAAGTCAAAATCAACGGTTGAAAGGAACATACTAACAGTAAGATTTTTGGACGCTCGGTCGTCGTATGAAAATTCCCATCCAACATTTACTTAGGCTTAAGAAATCTTCCTCTCACTTCCTTTGCATATTTGGGAGAGGAAGGCAAGGGAAATTTCCCCCCAAAAAGACTGAAGAGTAAAGACGGTAAAACTCCTGTCAAACTTTAACGCTATCCAAAACTGGCCATATGTATATCTTAATGTACTTACAATTGGTATAATTCGAGAGCACAGATCACCAACAGGCGCCAGTTCTTGGAAAAACACAAGGTGGAAAGTGGATTTGAAGATCACGTCAGAGCATCCAATGATGATGGGATGAGACGAAAGAATGAATGCTGAACTCCCAGAGGAAAGACACCTGACTGCTTCTACTTCTACTTCTATCCATGAACTTCAAAGCCATTCCTCAACCTGTGAAAAAAAGAAGAATTTAACCTAAATCAAGAATTGTATGTTCACTTGCAAATCTCAAGAATTTTAATATGATTTGCTGATGCTGCATTGAAAACGAATTCTGCTTCATTTAAAGATAAACTGTAACTTTGCTAAACAACAAAAAAGGGTTAAAAGATTCTCCCGTTGAGAACGTATAGCCAGTCAAGTGTTGACTGATTATAAATTTAGTATCAGTCAAGCAGCCACTCACCCTACTAAACAGGGTGGGGTCCCTAGGGCCAATACTGATAGCTACAAAATTGTGGGACAGACACTGAGATGCCCATCAAGGGGACACACCGGGCTTTTGAATAAGAATATCTTTAATTAAATTGTAGAAAATACGCATACAGATAACTAATTAATTCAAAAAATAACACCAATAGACAATAAACACAAAAATATTAAAATTGGCAACATTGTCAAAACAAAACAAACAGGGGAACCATCCAGCCGACTCACATACAATATCAACACCATGCAGATGTAGCAATTCGTCACAGTCTGGTGTAGCAATTATTAGCTAGTGTACCAGTCTGGAGATGAATTGCCTTTTTTGCAACAAAGCCCGTGGGATAAGGAGGACTGGTGACCGCAATGTATCACACAGAGCAGACCAGAATAGTAGTAGTAACCATGTATGGTGGTCTCAAAAATAATGGACCAGTTGGATCCTATATCTGGAGCAGCCCTAGGGAGCAGGAAGTCTCTGTAGTACCACAGGGATTGCACGTCCTAAAAATAGGAAAAACCACAGAGGGGAGTCAGATGTTTTCAACAGACTTGAATAAAGTTCCGGACTTGGCTGATTGCGAGCAGGCTGTAGAGAGATCTAAAAAGGATTTCTAAGCATGGAACTGTCCGTGACACCAGGCTAGGATACACCAGCTATGGGGAGATCAGCAACATATGCAGAGTCGTATGCATGTAATATTCCGTAGGAGCGTCTGATCAAAGTGGAGCGGCTCCTACTGGGGTGGTAGATGCAGGTATAGGTAGCTTACTCACCCCGCATGTGGTGCTTGTTAAGGGTCTCTCTGCGGTCCTGGTCTGTGGATGGAAGGCACTCCATGTGGTTACTTTCCTGCTGCTGGTAGGGTGCAGGCTTCCCTTGCAGATGCGTGCGGGAGATGGGAGTGGTGTCCGATGCGGTCACATGACCGGGAGTCAGTAGACAGCGTCACGGGGGTGCTGAGAGCATTAGGGCTGGGGGGGGTTCCCCTGAAGGATGAATGGAAGACCACTGACGCGTTTCGTCCGCTGAGCGCGGACTTTATCAAAGCTCGTATGTGAGTCGGCTGGATGGTTCCCCTGTTTGTTTTGTTTTGACAACGTTGCCAATTTTAATATTTTTGTGTTTATTGTCTATTGGTGTTATTTTTTGAATTAATTAGTTATCTGTATGCGTATTTTCTACAATTTAATTAAAGATATTCTTATTCAAAAGCCCGGTGTGTCCCCTTGATGGGCATCTCAGTGTCTGTCCCACAATTTTGTAGCTAAACTGTAACTTTACCAGCAATCAGCTGACAAATTTCAGCACTGGAGAGCTTTCTGTACAACACTGAGATTTTCACAATGTGCGTCAGAAGCTTTAGCAAGTCAGATAGGACCCTCCTCCCTTCCCGGATGGAGGACATCTAACATTGTACCATTATATCCTTCCCAGCCTGACTGCTCTTAGGTGGTTCCTTGTATTCATTGGATTTCTATTGTTTATTTTTATTATTTTATATTTTATTTTATATTTACTTATAGACTCATCACATGTAATCATTATCTAGGGTGGTCTGCATACAAATTCAGCCTGTCTAGTAATGTCCACTCCTCCAGATAGATATGTACCCATCAAGACCTATTGATATATTCTTCCAAGAATCTACCCAATGCTTAATTCCCTAAATTATCTTACAAATGTGTTAATGTTTTATACATTTTATTAGCATAGAGATGTAATAAATTCTGCCATTGGGCCATATTCTTTGACTCTTAATGAAGAGTAGCAGGTATATGCAGAGTGTTGATCAGGGATTCTACTTTACTGCTCCTTTTATTTTAGAGTAAGTCTAGAATTAGTGACCTCTTGGAAAAAGTCTATCTTACAAATCCCCTTTATATACATATGCATAAATATTTGTAGAGGATATTGAAATGGTTGTTTGATTAACCACTTGCCGACCGCCGATCGGCATCTGACGGCGACAAAGTGGCTCATTCCCGCAAATCGCCGTCATACGACGGCGGCTGTGGGAACGTGTATAGTGAGCGCGCGCCGCCGGAGGCGCGCCCGCGCGCTCACTGTGTCCAGGGGGGGCCAGGGAGCGGGTGCGGCGGCTTTGATTGCCGCCGGCCACCCGCGATGGCCCCCCCGGAGCGAATGAGCGGAGGTCCGTGTATGTAAACACGGACCTCCGCTCTGTGTGAGGGGGAAGGGCTGTGATCACAGCCTTCCTTTACGTGAAGGCTGTGATCGCTTCCCTTCCCCAGATAGGCAGTCCCCTATACAGTTAGAACACGCCCAGGGAAGTTAACCCTTAGCGCGCCCCCTGCAGGTTAACCCCTTCACTGCCAATGGCATTTACACAGTAATCAGTGCATTTTTATAGCACTGATCGCTGTACAAATGCCAATGGTCCCAAAAAAGTGTCAAAACATTCCGACATGTCCGCTAAAATATCGCAGTACTGCAAAAAATCGCAGATCGCCGCCATTTTTAGTAAAAAATAAAAAAAAATAAAAAACCCCAAAAATGAATTCTCATCATCCGTAAACGCGACCACTTTTGCGCAAACCAATCAATAAACGCCGATTGCGATTTTTTTTTATCGCAAATATGAGGAAGAATATAAATCGGCCAAAAACGGTGAAAAAAAATGTTTTTTTATATTTTTTTTTTGGATTTGTATTTTAGGAAAAAGTAAGAAATTTGGGTTTTTTTGCAAAATTGTCGCTCTTCTTTTGTTTATAGCGGCGATCAGAAATGACGCAGCGGTGATCAAATACCACCAAAAGAAAGCTCTGTTTGTGGGAAAAAAAGGACGCAAATTTCGTTTGGGTACAACGCCGCACGACCGCGCAATTGTCAGTTAAAGCGACGCAGCGCCGAATCGCAAAAAGGGCTCCGGTCCTAAAGCTGGAAATCCTTCCGGGGCTGAAGTGGTTAATTCACTGACCGTGTTTCCTGTCATTTGCAAAGAATACCCTTCCAATCCATCTTTTCCAAGTTCCTTCACCATGAGGAAGTACTTCTGTACATCTACCTGCTGTAGTCCTTGTGAATAGATGTAGACCCTTTTATCCAGAAGAACTTGTTGCCTAGTTTATGTGCATACACCTCAATCATTTTGTAGTAGTATGGACATATACACATCTAGATCTGAGAGATCTTACACAAAAGAGGTACCGTATTTGCCGGCGTATAAGATGACCCCCCAACATTTCCACTCAAAATATAGTTTGTTATATACTCGCCGTATAAGACTACCCCCTCTTCCGCACACCTTCCACACACCAAATAAAACGTAAAAGAACATCAGATTTGATTTCAACATGTTAATTTATATATATAATTAAAGCATTTTGTGTAGATAGATATATATATATATATATATATATATATATATATATATAATGCTTAAATTAAATACATATAATGCTTTTTTTTTATGTGCCAGTGCCACCATGTCCCTGCCTGCTCATCCTGAAATACAACTAGAACAGTCTTACCTCTCTCTCCACTGGCGCCGATGAATGAAAGTGGGGAGAGAGGGCGGAGTGCAGCTGCATATCACTCCGCCGGCGCGGGAGCCGGCACTAAAGACAGAGCAGCGGCAAATGCGGCTCTATACCTCCGCAGCGGTGGTATAGAGCGGAGTGCACCCGGCGTATAAGACGACCCCCCCACTTGGAGGCATGTTTTTCAGGGGGAAAAAGTCGTCTTATACGCCGGCAAATACGGTAGTTCCATCCGCAGTACATTTATTGATAGGGTTACATAATATATACAAATTACACACTAGGCAGTATTTAAAACACAATGTACAGTATAATTCCCCTGGCTTACATTATATTTACAAATTACCCACAGCAACCATATTTCCAATACAATGTACAAGTATGGAGTCAGTTTACCATCCCACTAAAGGTCTGGGCATGATAACTGCTGTGTCCCCACACACACAAAAGAGAAAAATATAGCTTCCTCACAAAGCATTATATCCCCCTCCATTCTGTACTGTGGCTAATATACTTCTCCCTAATTGGTCACTGTACCTAACCAATGTATATTGGGCACAGCTTGATTGGATGAGTCAATGAGATGTTTACAGCACGTCCGATGTGATCGGGGAAAACAAAAGGCCAACCTTTGAAGTGGAACGAATTACAGTAATGCCAACATAACACTCAATACTTTAAATATATTTCCTTCTAACCTGAAATATATTTCTAATTACAATATTATTTACAGCTGTTAATGGAGATTTCACATAAACCCATCATGTAACAAACTTCCACATCATGGTCAATGAAGGCTGGGAGCATGGCTAAAATATCCCTGACTAGTAAAATGTCAGCAATACTGGCCTTCCACTTAAGGGTGAGCGCAGGGGCACATTAAAGAGAGAGACTGAAAATCAGCAATTACTTTTTTTAATTTTTTTTGGACCGACTTGAGTACTGCTTTATAATGGGCTTCAAATCAGACAGTGGGGGTACAACATGTATCGTCATGTCTCTGACACATTGAAGAAAAGCTTTTCTCAACAAGCCAGAGGGTGGAGGACAACGTGTTTTGTCTGTGTCCCTCTGACATATTAGGAAAACCATTTTTCCTAACAAGCTAGAGGAAAGCAGGGAAATTTCTAGGATGGGCCGGGAACAGGAAGACAACAAACCACCAAAAAATGTGTTTTGCGCAAACAAAACCCCTGACCAGAACATTGGTGATCCCAAGTATATCTTTGTACATCTTGAAATGCAGCTCTCAGGAAATGTATTCCACTTTTCATTTAGTTCTTTTCCCTAATCTCTGGATTCTGGTGGGACTTCTAATTTTCTTTAAGGATGCATGGAGACGCACACGTAGGTTCTTAAGGTTTTTGCTTGGATGCTGGTTGTATTGCTCAGGACAACTTGTATGACTAGGAGAGATGTGTGGCAGGTGTCCATTATCGCCTTCTCTCTCTATAAACCTAATCTGCTGTCAGATTTATGTGCAAATGATATTTAGCAAACAAGCACCTGTCCACTTCTCACATACTGGACTGATGAGCTGGCTTGTTGCATGTGGTAGTCTGAATCTCTCATTTCTCTTGAAGTCATTTTCCACATTGTAAATGCGCTGTCCCAATGGTGATAAAAGGAATGTGTTCTCTCCAGAGTCTTTTTTTTCCCAGCAATGTTGGTCTTACTGACAATATACCTTGAACCTGATTTCTTCTTTTTCTTTCAACTTGGTACTTGGTTCATCAATGTCTATGCAGCTTAACTCCAATGATTGTACAAGATACCGTGTGCTCGGAGGTGACATATTGGTGGCCCACACTCTTCTTCTACTCCTACTCGGTAATATTCTCGACCACCCCTGGGCTCTGCAGATGTTGAAGTACCAGAACAGCTTCTAGAAAATATATATTATATCCAGTTGCAAACTCAAATCCACTATTTGGTCATTTTGGACTTTACCGATCGCTTTAAGAAAGGACTCCTTTGCTGCCCCCAGAAGCCTGTGACATTCGGCGGGAGTTCTGAAGATTCTTATGAAGGATTCAAACCTTTTACCAACATTGTCATGGGATATGCTTTTCATTCTCTAGTGTATATCATTGGTGGCTTGGAAAGAAAACACAGTATTGAAAAAGTTGAACATCTTGCATAGACAAGTTTGTACTTTTTGACCATGAAGTGTTGCATGTGCTTTAAGTGTTAAGTTGTCATCTGGCTCTTGAAGTATTTTATGGCATAAAAAAAAATGCTTAACCTTTTTGATGTCCTTAAAGTTTCAGTTTAAATATTTAGGGTTCATAAAAGGTAAAAAGATGCCCCCGTCCTCAAACTCCTGTCTATAGTTCCAAAATGTTAGGCTGCATTCACACCTGAGCAGAGTGAGGTTTTCGATTTTATGTGTAAGCATTATGAGTTAAGCCTCGTACACACGGGACGACGATCGTATACAACAGGTTGTACTAACGACTGTTGTATGCGAAATCGATCATTCGTATGCACGATTAGAACAGCCGACATATGACGGCCGTACAAGGGGAGTTGTATGAGCAAACTAGAAAACTTGGTCGTACCAACAAGCGGTCATACGACCGTTGTATTGTGTGTACAGAGAAGTTGGTACAACAAGTTGTATTGTGCTAATTACATGCACCTGAACGTTCTTTCTATGGTCGTATGATCGTGTAGTGCAGTCAGTATGCAAGTTACATTATGCTACATACAATTTGCGACGGTCGTATGTACGATCGTCGTCCCGTGTGTACGAGGCTTTAGGCGTTCTGACAAGTGGCATTTTTTTTTTTTACATCATCGGAGTGATCCTTCGTTTCCTGGTGTTCTTGTTCTTTTGTTGTGTCACGTTCCTCTTCACTGGATATGTGCATCTATGGACATGTTATTAGTGTTTTGGAAATATATTCCATTTTGTTCTTTTGATTTTTTATTTTTTTTTCTTGAAAACACAACCTAGATCATTTTATTCTTGCAATGGAAAGCAGACCAAATACAAGATATGGAAATCCAATATAGTGAAGCCAGCACATGCATTTGAGCCTTTATAGGGCCTTACTCACTGCTAGGTATGGAAATGATATCCAGCATTTCCAGTCTCCCACAATCGGATAGACACAGTAGTGGAAGATTCCTCAATGGCTGCCTCAATTTATCACCATTTTCACAAACCCTTCTTTGCCCCAGCCTGTGCCACAGCTGTTTTTAATCAGCCGGTAGGCATTTTCATTTTCTGTATTGTATCCAACTGCCAGTAATGCATGGTTAATGTTCCCTGGATGGCAGGTAGGGTCATAGTCCAGTCCCGCTGTGGTGGATACCCAAAGGAGCTGGTGATTCCCAGAACTTCCTGATAGGTTTTCCTAATTTTTAATGCATTATTATTGGTTTGTTTTTCAATTTTTTCTTTTATGATTTTTAGAACTTATTCTTTAAACATTTTGGAACAGAAACTCAAAATAGCCAGAGTGACAGGTGGCCACATTTCCAGGCAGGAGAGGAGCAGCATCTCTTATTAGACGGCCACCCACCCTTCTATGTCTGGTCAGTATTGCCATAGTACACGCTGGGCATATTGTCACTACGGTGAAGGACGATACATCCAAGGACCAGACCAATGATAGTTATTTTCTTTCACCAAACATGATTATGAGGGTGTTGCAAAGGTTCACATGCATGGACTGTATGCAGGGAACATTTTTTTTTGTTCCATATGTACAGTATATATAATGTATATGCAGACAGCCTGGATAAATCCTTTTCAGGATTTACACATCTCCCAGCCATCAAATACTCTGAAAGGGAGAGGTGGAAAACCTGGAATAGATCAGTCAGTTTAGTCTCACCTGGCACACCCACTCAGTACTCTACAGTCTGGAGAGGAAATGGGTCTTCTCTGTTGGAGGTAAAGGTAGGTAGAACCGTGTGTGCGAGGTTGACAGTCAGTAGGCTTGGTCAGCCTGTTAATTAGGATTACTGATGTGTAGATAAAGCTGAGACACGACTAGGTTTAGTTTTGTTGAAAGTTTGATTTTCCCTCTGAAGCATTGTATAGCACCAGTAAAGTCACCGCTGTTTGCCATAACATTACTGGACTGCAGGGGCGTTGCTAAGGGGTGGCTATTGGGGCTATAGCCCAGAGTCTGGGCCCCATAGCCCCGAGTCTCCTACCGGGTGGGTGCAGTTCTGCAATTAGCAGGTATGTCTCTCTGGGGACCCTGATGTAAGGGGGATCCATACTCAGGTATGTAACAATATATATATATATATATATATATATATATATATATATATGTATATTATATACATGTGTATGACTTTCTTTACTTTGTTGCTATGGGCTCTAGCCCCAGATCTTTTGTAGACCTAGCAACGCCCCTGCTGGACTGGTAATGAAAAGCACACACTCTCATTGAAGATCTTATTGAACAATTCCAGTTTCCTTTGAACGTAGTGGACAGCTTTCATAAACCAAATAGAATGTTTCTTGCCCTGCAGCTTTAAAGCTGATCTCACCCTTTACTGTCACTAGGTAATTTGGGTCGAGCTGGCTGTTCCATATTCGAGTCTGCACCCACTGTGTGTGTTGTATAAACTGTATGAAGCCTCAGCTATATACAGTGCTGTGCTCCCGGAGTGAGACTGGAACTTCCATTCCCACTTTGAAATAAAATTGAATTGGGCTGAGTGCTGACCTGGAAAGGTGGGTTGCAAACAGCAGTGCTCATCTCAGCGCCTGGGGACAGGAGATCTGGGATGGACAGACCCTATCCTTCCCAGCATATATAGTTACCGGTTGCAGATCCCCCCGGGTAACAAAACAAATGAACAAGGAAAACGCTAACAAATTTCTGAATTTAAAGCGACAGTGCAGGCGCAATGGGCTTTCCATGAGGCAGACAGATCTTTAGGGGCCCATCTATTCCGATTGATAATCAACCCCATACTCTATGACACAGTTTTGGGACACCAACAAATTGCCATTTACGCAAGGGTGTCTATAAATGGATGCAAATCGTTGAAACGGATCAAATTTTATATTCAGCCACCTGACAATAGATGAGTGATTCCGTTGAACATCTCCCCTGATGAAGGGCCTCATTTGGACCCGAAACGTTAAACGTTGGGCATTGGGACACTGAACACCATCCCCCCTCATTCCTGGACAATGGATTGTCTTATATCATCATCTAAGCTACGTATTCATTCATCCATGGTCAATCTTGTGTCAAACTATGGACTATTTGATCCGTGACAGAGAAATGTTACTCAGTTTTACAAATCATGCTGTTCCTCTATTATAGAGTGACCTATATATTTTAAATAAATTTGATATTTTTTGATAGAATTTGTTTCTTGTGTGGTGTGTTGCTGCCTATTAAAGTCCTACCCAAGGGGGTTCATTTCTCTTTTGATCAAATATCAAGGGATGAGGCAGCCACCACGGGGACTTCACTGATGTGTGGGACATTTATTAACCATTCATCTCAGAATAAGACGTAAGTGGTGAGTCCAGGAAGACCGGATGGGGGTGTGAGCTGGACACAGTTCAGTACACAGAACAAACTCTGCAGGGTTGTATTCCATAAGGAGAGCTCTCCACAGTGTTCTATGTAGGATGAGTTTGGTTTGTACTATACTGTCTAAGGAGAGATGCATTGTCTGGCCCGGCGATGAGGCTGGATGAGGGATCTATCTGAATTAAAGAGTGGAATAATAAATTGTATTAGATTATGATTTTTAATGATCATGAACTGTTTGAGTGTAGCTCTATTGAGTGCCGTCATTGAAGCTGATATTCATAGAGGTGAATAGGAATCTTTATCCACATAAAGGGTCTTCTAGTTTAATTTAAAAGTGCTGGCATCCTGTATAGTATTCATTTGATTTGGTAATTTCAGGTGAAGTGGACAAACCAGCAGCTCTTAGGTTAATCATTATTGTATTTACTATCTTAGGCCTCATACACACGGGCGTATATAAAATAATAAACAAAACGTCGGGCCCGACGTCAAGGAGATAAAGTCGACGTTTTTCGGCGTTATGCATTGGCGTTTTTGAGCGCTAGTGAGCGTCGGCGTCAATAGACGTTTTTTTAAAAAAAATCATTCCTCTGCTATTTTTCAACCTAAAAACGTCGGCGTCAAAAAACGCCGGAAAACGCCGGTACAATATTAGGTGGCGTTTGTTGGCGTCTGTTGGCGTCTCGTGGCGTTTTGCGGCGCTTTTTGACGTCGTTGCAGCCAAGGAATGCGCTGGTCGTGGGTTCTCTGATACGCCGACGCCATCTACAGCTCAAAAACGCCGACGTATTTTATGTGGCCATTGACTAACATGGGGAGCAGCTAAAAAACGTCAGTAGACGCCGGCGTCAAAATACGCCCGTGTGTATGAGGCCTAAATGTTTACACAGCTTATTAAAGTCCTTTTATTTTCCCCCAGATAGGGAGATTATGATCAGGAAACCTCCCATGTATCATCTGTGTTCCCCTGATTCCTATGACTATTACAGATGATCTTTCCATACTGTGAATGCTTTGGGGAGCAGAGAATTCCTCCATTACCTATGACTGGGTGTCATCTTTGACAAATTCTTAGAAGGGTTAGCTTGGGCAGGTTTTCTTTTTTTCAATCAACCGGTTGGTAAAGAGATCAGATGCCCCCATCTACACAAGCGAGGTTGATTGAGGGATCCTCCCCACTGTGCCAGTCCCTGTTGAATGGCCAAATGTTGATCTGTGTTGATCTGAGGCTTCAGCCTCACCGTGTGTAGCAATGTACAGGACTGGTCACTCCAAATACTGATTGTCAGATACTTTCATTTTCATTTCTCTCTTCTGCTTTCAGTGATGATGTCTGCTGATCTGAGGAAGGAGCTGGAATGTTCCGTCTGTCTGAACATTTGTACAGATCCTGTAACCCTGAAATGTGGACACAACTTCTGCCAGGACTGTATTGGTCGTGCATTGGATACACAGGAGGGGTCTGAAGGTTATCCCTGTCCTGAATGCAGGGAAGAGTTCCAGGATCGGCCTGAACTGCGGAGGAACACAACACTGCGTAACATAGTGGAGAATTTCCTGTCTGCTCAGCCAGATAAGAAGTACTCTGGGGTCTTTACTTACTGTATTCACACTCCTGTACCTGCTCTGATATCCTGTCTGCCTTGTAAAGCTTCTCTGTGTAGCAATCCACAGCAGTCACCAGAACACGTCTTATGTGACGCCACCACTTCCCTGGAGAACAGGAAATGTTCCGTCCATAAGAATATCCTGGAGTATTACTGCACTGAAGACTCCACCTGTATCTGTGTGTCCTGCAGTTTAGATGTGGAACATTGGGGACACCAGGTGGAGACTCTGGATGAGGCTACTGAGATGAAGAAGAGACAACTGAGAAATGTTCTGCAGAAAATGATGACAGAGAGAGAGGAGACAGAGAAAAGAGTCCAGAGTTTGCAGGAACACAGGAGGAAAGTACAAGGAAAAGCAGATGATGAAACAGAGAGAGTCACTGCCCTGTTCGGAGACCTCAGGAGACATCTGGAAGACCTGGAGAAGAGAGTCCTGAGTGAGATCTCCGGGCAGGCAGAGTGGGTCTCTCTATCACTGTCTGATCTGATCCAACAGCTGGAAATAAAGGAGAGGCTGTCCAGGAAGATGAGTGGCATTGAGGAGCTGTGTAACATGGCGGATCCACTGACTGTCCTACAGGAATCAGACACAGAGGACTTGTGTGATACTGAGGATGGAGATGAGAACACAGAGAGACATGATAAACTCCTCCATGATGGCTCTGAATGTGGGGGGATCTCACACACATTACACACAGGTTTATCTGATATCATGTCTGGGGTAAATTTACAGAAATGTACAGGTACACAGGTCTATCCACATTCTACTACAAAGGGTGAAGGCCACATTAATGCTGAGCCATCCAGGAGATGTCCCCAACCCTCTCCCACCATACAACCATCCAGGAGACTTCCCCAACTCTCCCCCACCATACAACACTCACACCTCCAAGCTAGAGGACCAAATATTGGGGCTGTACAGCCAAAATCAGGGGTTAGAGTTACAGACCTATTACTGGATGTGAGTACAGCTGTACTACAGAGGGCAAAGGTCACATTAATGTTGAATCATCCAGGAGATGTCCCCAACCCTCCCTCACAATACAACCATCCAGGAGACATACCCAACCCTCCCCCAACATACAACCATTCAGGAGCTGACCCCAACCCACTCCCATCATGCAGCCATCCAGTAGACATCCCCAACCCTCCCCCACCATACAACACTCACACCTCCAAGGCGGGGGGACCAAATATTGGAGCTATACAGCCATCATGGGGGGTTACAGACATATTACTGGATGTGAGTACAGCTGGTGATCTTCTACATATATCAGATGATAGAAAAATGGCATCCTGGTCATCACATCAGAGGCACCCAGAAACACCAGAGAGATTTCAATGTCCTCAGGCGATAAGCAGTCAGAGTTTCTCCTCAGGGAGACATTACTGGGAAGTGGATGTTGGGGGGGTCATTGTACTGGAGAATTGGGATGTTTTACCCCAGTATAGACAGGAGAGGCGTTCAGTCATGGATTGGATGTAATAAGAAGTCTTGGGGTTTGAGCAGATTTGATAATCAATACTCAGTGATACATTACAGGAATGGGATCCAAGTCCCCAGCTATGTCTACAGTAACAGAGCAGGATATATCTGGATTATGAGGCAGGGTGGATCTCCTTTTGTGAATTGTATGGCCTGATCCCACACCTTCACTGAGCCCCATCCATGCTGGTGTAAGGGTAGGGCTAGGTTCCTGTATAAAGATATCTGGGGGGGGGGGGGGCAAATTTGAGATATCTGCCTAGAGACTTGTGACATCACAAGGCTAATAATCTTATTGACAGACCTACCTGGCAGCCCCCAGTGACTCTAACCGCATCCACTGGGAATATATATCTAGGTTATACTCAGATCATATCTCGGCTGACGCCAAGAGGAAATCCTTTTACACTCAGCAGAAATATTTTGAAGGTGGGAATCAGTCGAGTCAATTGCTGTCTCATATGGCGAGGCAGCAGAGAGGGAGCTCGACAGTAACTAAAATAATACGTGCGGATGGGTCAGAGGCGCGCTCATCTGGGAAAGTTCTTGCAAGCTTCCACGAATTCTACACGAATATGTACAGCTCTACCCTTAGGTACAGTGATGCGGACATTGATACTTGCCTCTCTGACTTGGTGTTCCCCACCTTGACTCAGGAACAGAGCACAGACTTAGACGCAGGGATAACTGTGGACGAAATCAGGGAGGCTGTGGCCAATATGGCAGCGGGAAGGGCTTCGGGGCCAGACTGGATACCACTAGAGGTATATCGCAGATATCTAGATATCCTAGCGCCAGTTCTAGCACAAGTATATTCCACTGCGTTTGAGGATGGATGATTGCCACAGTCCATGTATTCGGCTACAGTGGTTCTTATTCCAAAGCCTGATCAGGACCTGGCAGACTGCTCGTCTTATAGGCCGATATCTTTGTTGAATATTGACTATAAAATTTTGACAAAGATCTTGGCTAAGCGTCTAAACAAAGTAATCTTAAATATAATACATTCAGACCAAACAGGCTTTATGCCTGGGAAATCTACTTCCATAAATATCAGGAGAACCCAGCTAATAGTCTAACTTAAAAAATACCTACCTGAGACCTGTGCCCTGGCCTCTTTAGACACAGCGAAAGCCTTCGATTCTATCGAATGGCGATTTCTTATGGCTACTTTGCATTCCTTTGGCTTCGGGGACAGGTTTCAGCAGTGGGTTTCCATCATTTATAGAGATCCTACTTCCAATCTTTTAGTTAATGGAAAGTTGTCCCAAAGCATACAACTGTATCGGGGAACAAGGCAAGGCTGCTCTTTGCGGTGGCCATTGAGGCGCTGGCATTGCGGTTTCGTCAATCGCCCCTTTTTAAGGGTATAACTATAGGAGACAGGGTTGACACTATAGGGTTATATGCGGATGACCTTATTTTATATATATTTGTAGGAAAAAGTTCCCTCTATTGGAGCTTGGGATTTTAGCAGGCAAACTGACTCACAAATCTTAAAAAGAATTTAACAAATTTATTGATATACATTAAAAGGGGGAATTGTGGATAAATGCACTAAATACAATTCAATTATACAGAATACAAGTATCATACAATACATATGACAACCGAAGTATACTGATTCTCCGAAGACCAACGCGTTTCGGGATACACCCTTCTTCAGGGACTTTGTTTTATGGAGAGAATCAATTCTATAATATAATATAATATCGGTGTTATGGTCACATTCAAAGGAGAATGTGCAGGATGCTGGTGCCTCAATGGTAGTGGCAATGCAAATTATTGACCAGTTCGGTCAGTATTCTGGCCTTAAAATTAACTGGCAGAAGTCAGCTCTGATGCCTTTGTCTCTGAAGGCCCGTTCCGAAATAGACGCAGGGTGCCCGCTAAAGGTGCTAACATCATTCAAATATCTAGGCGTTGTCATCACCCAGAACCCTTCTGATGCCGCCTCAACGAATTTGGACCCCCTTATGTCACTGATTAAAACTAAGCTTCAGGTGTGGAGTAAACTTCCTTTGTCGGTAGCGGGTAGGATCAATATCATAAAGATGATTTTACTGCCCAAGTGCCTGTACGTGACATCCCATATGCCCATCATTGTTCCCAAATCATTCTTTAAAGCATTAGATGCACTTATAGTACCATTCCTCGTAAGATAAAATTGTCGGTTCTGCAGCGCTCCAAAATAGATGCGGGTATGGCATTGCCGAATCTTTATTTTTATTATCTAGCGGGTCAGCTGCGCCATCTGATAGACTGGCTGGAGCCGATCACAGCGTCAGTGGTGGAAATATACCTAGCTTATATCCTCAAATTGGATCACCTTCTCATAGCATTAGAGGCCCCCCTGACCGTGTTGGGAGGCGGGCTCCCCCTATAGTGGTATTGGCCCGATCAGTCTGGAGGGAGGTCAAGAAACTTACAAATTTCCGGGAGATTAATGATGCTCTGCCACTCTGGCACAATCCCATGTTTCCCCAGTTGAAACAGTTTACAGATTTCAAGTTCTGGGAAACTAGGGGAGTGGCCTTCATAGACAACTTGTATGACGATAATACACTGACTTCTTTTGAGACCCTGCAAAGAATACATGAACTGCCACATACTGCCTTCTATAGATTTCTACAGTTAAGACACCTAGTGCAGGCTCAGTTTGGGGTTCAGGGAACCAACTTCTCTACATACCCATTGATAGGGGTGTTGAGATCTCAAGGCCCTAAGGGCCTTATCTCTGCTCTATATCAGCGACTATTATCTACAGTGGCAGGAGGGGCCCCTCTGGAAGTACGAGCTAAGTGGCAGGCTCTTATCCCTAATTTGAAAATGAAAAAGGATTAGGCGCTGATCATATATTGTGAATTGTGGACACACAGGGGACTGAGTGACTTGCTGCAGGTACCTTGCAGCCTAGGTTCAGCTCCGGGGTGGGAGTACAAAAAATAAAAGGAAATTTGAACCCAAGGGCGCTTGTGTGCAGTGTTGCCCACTGTCAGTTTTTAACACCAAAGTAAAAAACAGTAATATTGTCTCTGTTGAAATTGGTAAAAAACAGGACCAGCCTGGGTTACTATAAAAAAGTAGAAAGTTTATTGAAGACTTACATATAAAACCATGGCCGGCTTGGGAAGGAGCTGGGATGCTCGTTGCTATACAGGCTGGTTCACAGTCCTCCCTGGTGGAACCGGAGGTTTCCCTTGGCTATAGTGATGCGTCATCCGGAAGGAGATCGAGCCACAGTGTCCTCACAGAGCCACTGGAGATGGTCCGTTTTTATCCCTAATTTGGGAGATGAGGAGTGGGAGGAGGCTTGCTCAGCCCATTTACTGGTATCCCCTGCGATTAACAACAAACTGATACATCTTTATATGTTTCATCAATCCTATCTCACTCCTGTCAGGCTGCATGCCATGCATTGGGTGCCCACGTCGGCGTGCACCAGATGCTTGGCTCCACGCGCTGACTTTGTTCATGTCCTGTGGCTTTGCCCGGAGATCAGTAGGTACTGGCAGCAGGTGACGGACATTTTGTCTGCGGTTCTGTCAGTGCCGGTCCCGTGCGATCCGCTGGTTTGCCTTCTGGGAGTTCTAAATGAGGAGTTGTGGCCTAGACATACAAGAATAGTGTTGAGCGAACCCGGACTGTAACGTTCGGGTCCGTACCGAACTTTCGGGTGTCCGTGGCACGGACCCGGACCCGGACATTTCAAAAATCATTCGGGTTCGGTCCGGGGTTCTGCTATTTTACTCCACGTGTTGAGAAGCTGCAGGGCAGCCAATCAACAAGTGTTTCACTGGTTTGCCCTTAGAAGCCATCACAGCCATGCCTACTAATGGCATGGCTGTGATTGGCCAGTGCATCATGTGACCCAGCCTCTTTATAAGCTGGAGTAACAGTGCTGCAGTCACATGCTCCTTGGGTTAGTGTAGGGAAAGGTAGCTGACTGCGTGAGGGACAGATTTGAGACATTTTAAGACCTGATCCTGCATCCTGAGATAGATTACT
>BLSH010043214.1:250815-269803 GCA_018402905.1 Glandirana rugosa
GATGATAGGTGACCTTCATCAGTTTCCTCTTGACGTGGTTCCTAGGGTGTGAAATGACATAAATCAGCCCGTCGGAGACACAAGTATTTATTAAAACAGTATTCCATTATAAACTAAATGGTCGGTGTCGGTGACACGGTGACTGCCTCCCCACTTGACTTAGGTGAACTCACGATGGTGGAAGGCACGGTATTTCTCGCAAAGGTCGTCGTACCAAGAACATATCTCAACTCGCTTGTGGACCTGCAAGCCCAAGACGACCAGGCAGGCTTGAAGCCCTGTTTCAGGCCCAGGCCCAGGCCTGCCTTGGGTTTGCTAGCGTGCCTTCGTTGTCCGTGCGATCGTTTGGGTTCCGTCCGGACCCGGACCCGGACTTTGTCCCGAAGTTCGGACGGACCAGCAGAACCCGAACGTCCAGGTGTTCGCTCAACTCTATACAAGAACCATGCTGCTGGAAACGCTCTTTATGGCACGGAAGGTGGTAGCACTCAAGTGGATTCAGTTCACCCCTCCGTCAGTGGCACAGTGGCTGTGGCTGGTAAATCAAATATTACCTTATGACAAAATTATTTATGAACACAGAGGCTGCCCGACTAAATACAGTAAAGTGTGGGATCCTTGGTGCAGTTCTCCTTTGACTACTTCCAGTGGATAGTAGAGATGTATACAGGACGGGGTCCTATTTAGCATTACCTTATTAAGGACTCGACGAGGAGGGAGGAGGCATTCTTCCTTTTATGGGGACTGAGGTACTGGATAAATGAAGTTTGATAATGTACCTGTGCTGTAACACCCTTCTTTTTTTTTTTTTTTTTTTTTTCACTGAACATTGTTAAAGTACCCATGTATGTATGCTTATATTAGCGCTCGTGTGGAGCGTTTCATAGTTATGTAACATTGAATTAAATTTTTCAATAAAAAGAGTTAAAAAAAAAATAATAATCCTATTGATGTAGTACTCGGTTGTTGTCCTCTGCTTCCAGCTATTAACTAACACAACTGATATTTATAAAGCCTCAGGCTCCGGGGTCATTATCTTCATCCTAAACCTCACTTCACTTCCCAGTGTGTCACTTACCAGGAACAAGCATGCAGGAGATCCAATTTTGTAGGCTTCACTTGCTGCATGCTTGTTCTGGGTGAGTGAAACATAAGGTAATGTAGTCATGATTGAGACGACAGCCCTGGAGCCTTCACCTCTACCGTGTATCTGAAGTCCATTTGTTTCAGTTTTGGAAGGAGGTGGGGGAAGATTAGGGAATTTATATCACTTTTTTTTTCGCACAAATAGAGATTTCTTCTGGTGGCATTTCATCGCCTCTAGGTTTTTTATTATAGAAAATATATATTTTTCTCATTTATATTTTATGTAAAACACATCTAATAAAAAAAATTAAATGGTTTCAGAAATACCAAAATGTATTTTGCTACATGTGTTCGGTAAAAAATAAAAAATAAAAAAAGAAACAATTTCATTAAATGTATACTAATTGATTTATGTGATAGTGTCTACAAACTGGTAATTTTTTTTGAAAATTGATCAATCCTCGTGTACTTACAGCCTCATATTTTATAATGGTTCTAAAATACCAGGACAATACAAATACCCCCCACCCCCCAAATTACCTCTTTCTGGAAAGTAGACAGTACTGGGTATTTAGTAAAAGACATGGTGAGAAAGGTGAAAGGTGTGGTCTGCCAGCTCCAGAAGAAGGCCGACTAGCTCTGGAGCTCCACTCGGTCCCCAGCTGTACCACAGCTCCACAGCACAGTCTGCTCACCCACACTACAGCCCCTTTCTCCCACCATCTGCCAGCATGTCCAAGTGAAGGAAACCTAACAAAATGTCTCAGAAGCTCACAGCATTCTTCTCATTGGCAGGCCCCCGATCTAGCCAAGATGGGACCATTGGATATCCCTGAGGTGTCTCACTGCTCTCCTCTGAGCCTGCACAGCCCCCTGCCTCCTCTTCACTACCAGCAGATTATGTTGCGTCTTCACCATACTTGCCTACAACAGCCAGCCCTGCTAAATCCAGTTTGAGAGGAGCCAACACTGATAATTTTTAATATGGTGGCCCTGGACCTTTCCCTCACTGCTAGTTAGCATCCATCAGCAATATAGTTCTAACCAACATCAGACCGACCAATATCAGAGCAAACTATGAAAAATATGCTCATATCTCTGACACACCCTCCATTCAGCTGTGGTTTCCTCTCTCTCTCATTCAGTATAGAACCATAAACAGCGTGTCACCCTTATTGAGACCAAAATGGAGTTGTTTTCTGCACACAAAGATCTCATAGATTTTCATGCTGACCATGACAGTGAACAGCAGCAGTGGTTCTCAACCCTGTCCTCAAGTACCCGCAACAGGCCATGTTTGCAGCTTTTCCTTTATCTTGCACAGGTGCTTTAAATCAGTCAATGACTTGGTAAGAGAAATTCCCAAAACATGACCTGTTGGGGGTACTTGAGGACAGGGTTGAGAATAACCGAACTACATGACCTGAAATTTAAGTTTGCTGACTTGGAAGACCGATCATGCAGGAACATTACATTTCTGAGTGTCCCTGTAATAGCGCCCCAAGCAGACATAATCACCTTTCTCCAACAATGAATGCAATCCTTACTCTCTGACTTTAATGTCTTGATGTGGGCATTAACAGAGCACACAGGCTACCTAATCCATCTTTTCTTCCTGCCTGTGTACCCAGGGATGTACTAACCCGCATTCATTTTTTCCATGTTAAAGAAAAAAATAAAATTGACCTAAGGGGTTGATGATAATGGGTGTTAACCCAATTAAACAAAGTGCATACTAATAGGAACAATGAATGGTGTGCAATGATTCACTAAACTAATAACCGCCTATTGCGGTATACTGAAGTGCTAAAAATCTTAAATCCATTGACAATTTAGTGCAAAACAACCAAATGTAAGTTCATAAAAAATTTAATTATAGATCAATTAAAAGTCCTTTTAGTAAAAATCTTCAGTGCTTCATATCGTAAATGTGACATCTCATTCTATACACCATCACCAACTGTAAACCAAACACCCAAAGTGCTATATAGATATTTGAAAGTATCCCTTATCCCGGGTTTCCAATAAAACATAAAATGAAAGAACGCACCTCATCCCCAATATAAAGGTTAAATTGGTAGAAGACAGTTCCCAAATGGGATTATGCAGTGCAGAGTAACAAATATCAACACAATCTCATATGTATAAAAATTATTTAAATTTTATTAATACAAATTGATCGAAGACAAAAGACATGATATTGTGTAACATAACACGTTAAAAAACATGTAATCTCTGTTCTTTAGATTGGGGGTTACCCAGACAGAAGTGCAGAGTGTGGATCAAAAAATTATCCCGACATGTTTCGCCTATCACAGGCATCCTCAGGGGATTTGGTTGACACCCACCAAACACATGTTCTTGAATAATAAAAAAATGAGACAATAAATGACAGTGCATAAGGTAAATAAACATTTTCAAAATATCCATATCATTGGTATATGATGTATGGCTGCTCCCCCCTCCATGGGGGCTTAGTGGAACCCTCTACAGAGAAGTGCACTTACCAGGGCAGGCACCACCTACAATAGACCAAGGCTGTTCAACCCCATGCATGCAAAGGGACCTAGCTGAGCGATTGCAGAGGGTGCATAAAGTCCAGGCTAAGATGGAAAGGATATATTTTAAATTAAACCTTTTCTTAAGGATAAAGCAAAATTGTTCCGCAAACTACAAGCTATGTATAAAAAATATGCCAATCACTCCAGTGTATATGGCACAATCAAGGACAATGTGTCTTAATCATACAACACATGTAGATAAAAGGAAAAAGGGAAAGAGAAAAATAAACTTGAACTTACATCCTCCAATCATGGATTAAGAAATGCACTGGGGGCGCTGGATTGTAGACAGGCGGCAGAAATGTAAACACACTTCACCATGGGGAAGAACTTCTGTACATAAACCTTCTGTAGTCATTGTGAATAGACGGGGACCATTCTATGCAGAAGATGTTCCACATCATGAGTAACAATATTTTGGAATAGTGCATAAGTGATGTGAAAAGTTTTGTCTTTTTTTTTTTGTTTGTTTTAAAACAGAGGTAAGTGTGTTTATTGGTTTCTACAAGAGATAGTGTTAGTACATGCAAGTGTGATATAGGGACCATGGATAGGAAACACATATAGAACCTTATGGCATGACTTGAGCACCTAGCTCGGCCTGAGAGAATGTGAGGAAAACGAGTTTAGCACCAATTAGACAGACAGTGTATGACACTTTCACAGTTCCAAGCCAATCACTCGTGACAGGGTGAGTTGTAAGTTTCTCAGGGCGTCTCATAGATACACAAAAAATCAGACCAAGTTGCATTGTCACTTTCATTTGTTGGGTGTTCAATGAGAAAACCATGCTCTAGTAGTGCATTGATAAGGCACAGATGTATGAAGGCATCCACCCTCCAAAAGGGAAGACTTAAAAGTCCTTCAAATCACCTGATATGTGAGGATCCTGTTGCACCGATGGCTTCATCAAACAGGCAATGCATCACCTGAAATAACATGACAGGGTTCCTCGAAGATGGGTTCATTGTAGGAAAAGAGGTAGAAAAGTACATTGAGAGGTTAGTCTACAGTGCTGACCAAGCTGTTAAGGCAATAACAGTAACGTAAACAGCGAGTGAAAGGCACGGGTGCTGTGACCAGTGACAACTCCCTTCTGAACATTAAATGAGATTGTTGCTTGATAACGTTATGCGTATGTGCACTGGAGGCAGGACTCTCTTCATAGATTCATTGTTTGAATAAGGTCAAGAGGACTTCCCTGAGCCGGCTGGGCTTGGGGTCTGGCTGGGTATTGATTGACTTGATTATTGCGTTGGCCAATGTAGGCCTGAACCCAGTTGTCAATGATAGCCCAAGCCTCGATTTGTCCTATTCTCCAAGCCCTGATAATTTGGAAAGTCACAGAATCCATTGATGACCCAGAGAGTGGTGGTTATACAGTGGGGCAAAAAAGTATTTAGTCAGCCACCAATTATGCACGTTCTCCCACTTAAAAAGATGAGAGGCCTGTAATTTTCATCATAGGTACACTTCAACTATAAGAGACAGAATGAGAAATAAAAAATCCAGAAAATCACATTGTCTAATTTTTAAAGAATTTATTTGCAAATTATGGTGGAAAATAAGTATTTGCTCAATAACAGAAATTCATCTCAATACTTTGTTATATACCCTTTGTTGGCAATGACAAAGGTCAAACTCTTTCTGTAAATCTCCACAAGGTTTTTACACACTGTTGCTGTTAGTTTGGCCCATTCCTCCATGCAGATCTCCTCTAGAGCAGTGATGTTTTGGGGCTGTTGCTGGGCAACACAGATTTTCAACTCCCTCCAAAGATTTTCTATGGGGTTGAGATCTGGAGACTGGGGCCAGGCCACTCCAGGATCTTGAAATTCTTCTTACGAAGCCACTCCTTCATTGCCCGGGCAGTGTGTTTGGGATCATTGTCATGCTGAAAGACCCAGCCACGTTTCATCTTCAATGCCCTTGCTGATGGAAGGAGTATTTTACTCAAAATCTCACGATACTTGGCCCCATTCTTTCTTTCCTTTACACGGATCAGTCATCCTGGTCTCTTTGCAGAAAAACAGTCCCAAAGCATGATGCTTCACAGTAGGTATGGTGTTGGATGCAACTCAGCATTCTTTCTCCTCCAAACACGTTGTTTTTACCAAAAAGTTCTATTTTGGTTTCATCTGACCATATGACATTCTCCCAAATCACTTCTGAATCATCCAAACGCTCTCTAGCAAACTTCAGACGGGCCCGGACATGTACTGGCTTAAGCAGGGGGACAAGTCTGGCACTGCAGGATTTGAGTCTCTGGCGGCGTAGTGTGCTACTGATGGTAGCCTTTGTTACTTTGGTCCAAGCTCGCTGCAGGTCATTCACTAGGCCCCCCCTCCCATGTAGTTCTGGGATTTTTGCTCACCATTCTTGTGATCATTTTGACCTCACGGGGTGAGATCTTGCGTGGAGCCCCAGATCGAGGGAGATTATCAGTGGTCTTGTATGTCTTCCATTTTCTAATAATTGCTCCCACAGTTGATTTCTTCACACCAAGCTGCTTGCCTATTGCAGATTCAGTCTTCCCAGACTGGTGCAGGTCTACAATTTGTTTATGGTGTCCTTTGACAGCTCGTTGGTCTTGGCCATTGTGGAGTTTGGAGTCTGACTGTTTGAGGTTGTGGACAGGTGTCTTTTATACTGATAACGAGCTCAAACAGTTGCCATTAATACAGGTAATGAGTAGAGGACAGAGGAGCCTCCTAAAGAAGAAGTTACAGGTCTGTGAGAGCCAGAAATCTTGCTTTTTTGTAGGTGACCAAATACTTATTTTCCACCATAATTTGCAAAAAAATCTTTAAAAATCAGACAATGTGATTTTCTGGATTTTTTTTTTCTCATTCTGTCCCTCATATTTGAAGTGTACCTATGATGAAAATTACAGGCCTCTCTCATCTTTTTAAGTGTGAGAACTTGCACAATTGGTGGATGTCTAAATACTTTTTGCCCCACTGTACCTGTAAGCATTTTAAATTTGGTCTGGCCACAAATGATGCCTAACCAAAGAGAGAGCTGACTTAAAGATTGTCGCAAGGCGGCAAACACGCCTTGGAAGTACTCCCCAGTAAGTTGGCCTCTCTCCCAGTGAACACTCAAGAACTCCCATCCCTGAAGAATAACCTCATGGCCTACATCCAATTCGACCATCAACTCTCTGGACATCTGGGCTAATGCCCTGCGCAGGCACTGCAGGGTAATGTTTCTTCCACTTGCGAGTATTAGAACTCTGCTAGCAAGTAATGTTTAGATTTCCTGACGACATGCTTCTCCCTGCGCAGAGAGAAGAGCTCCAACCAACATGAAGCACAACATGGCAGGATTGTTAGCAGCAGCTGCTTGAGCTGCAATTACAGGTGACGTCACATCGTGCACCTCTATATCGAGGTACCTGTTTATTCCCATGGGTTGATAACATTTCCAGCGACGCAACCCGCCAGAGGAACAGGTAATTGAGAGGCTGCAGCAGGAAAAGGTGGTCTTCCTGGCAAAGGGTTGATACTTGCCCCAGGTTGTGCTGCCGCTGGGATAGGGGCAATCACTTGGTTCACACACGCACACCATCCTGACTGCACACAATCCTGCTAATTCTGCCAGTAGTCAATATCAAAAATGATGTTTCCATTTGCGTCCGGCTGTACATTGGCTGTTGCATAGGGTGCCTGCGGCATTCCCTCAACCTGTTGGTCGAGAGATGCGAACTTCCTCTGAGGAAACAAGAGACCTCCAGATATCAAACTTAAGGAGGCTATTGCGTCCTGCATGTCACAGTTGCACACAATACCCCCCTGCCTGAGTTTGCGTGTAATTTCTCTCGCCATGAGCCCCCGGAGAAAATGGTGACACGCTCAGACCGCACCTGCTCAGGTAAACTAAGTCGGCACAAGGCAGCTCCATTGACTTCCAGCCCCTCCTCGAATGTCCTCCCGGCCTCTCAGATTCCATGTTCTAGCTGTTGTGCCATGACAAGGCCTATGTGGTTTGGTGAGCTTACCAGGTGACCACTCAGGGGTTTTCCCCCAAGGTAAATGAGGCCAACGGGGGAGGACACTTTGCACCAGTTAGAATTGATCAAGGCCCGCTTCACTTGATGACAATCAGTGGGACCACTCAACAATTGGACACGTAAGCAGGGTCACAGCACCAACTAATTGGTAACCGAGTAGTCAGATTTTGCTCAAGAGTAGTCTTCGTGTTGCCACACCACGTGCTCTAAAAACAAAACTTTTAAAACCGTTTGGTTTCTACCGTGAAAAGTTTGTCTTGAGCAAACAAGACAGCTAATGACTTTGAAGAGGAACACCTATGAAATAGAATAAAGTGTGCCATTTTATGTAAGCAATCCAGTGATCCAGATAGAGGTGGTGCCCTTCTGAGGATGATAGGTCTACAATGAAGCCCATAACCTGATGAGTCCAGGGGCCTTTAGAGACTGACACGTGAAGATGCAAACTGGAAAGCTCAGACCTAGAGGACTTGGAATGGACCCATGCTTCACAGGCTTTAACATAGGAATCAATATCCTTTTGGAGGGCAGACCACAGGTGTCATGAGCCTTTGACAGGACATTAATCCAAAAGTGACTCCACCAGATGCACAAAGTTTACCCACAGGTAGAATGAATGGAACTGAGCTCCTGCCATAAATTCATTAGGTCATGGGGAAAGATAGCTAGGACCCGAGCTGGGACATTATACTGTTGGACTTTGAGGACTCCTTGGAACAAGGTTTAAAACTTCTCTTGATTTGAGCCCAGATGATAGGTGGTGGTAAAACTAGAGTGGACAAAAAGAAGGGACTAGCAAGCCTGATTAAATTTAAGGCATTTAGCTAACCAATATTTTCTAAGTTTTGTGATTGGAATGAATACCAAAATTGTCAAGCCCTATCTAGCCAGTGACACCACTCCACTAATGTGTGAAAAATAAGCACATGTGGTGCAACTGATTTGTCAAGAGAGATTATTGTGAGAGTCATGTCACCTGGAGTCAGATACACACTGACTGAACTCAGAATAGTACTGTTCTGCCATGCATCTACCATGCTGCAGGGTTGTTAAAGAGGTCTTGGCAGGGCAAATACCACCAGGTTTGTCATAAATAAGACCACAGGATTGATTTGAAAAACTCATCAACAGAGATTAAAACAGTGCTGTCCAGGGATAGACTGCCCAGGACTGGTGTTCTCTATGTAATAAATAAATGTTTATTCTGACCCACTGGGCCTCACAGCCAGCAGAGTGAAGACTAAACTGGACTGTTCATGGATAACATGAATGGCCAGGACTGGAGATCTCAAAAAATAAATAGATATATATATATTACAGGATGCCAAAGGTGGGTCCTGGATGGATGTTATGTGTCACTAATAGAGAAAAATACACAAATATGGGAAACCCATATATAGAGAAAAAGTGGATTTTGCCGGCACTTATGAGACTGATGGGTTTAAAACATCAACATTTATTTATAGCATTAAAAATACAAAAAAGTACATAAAAGAATATACATAAAAATAGCACCACAACACCAAGAATTCCTCCTAGGGGATTCTTAGTGAACTGCAAGAAAAACAATTCCACATGTGTCAGGAGGATGATACATGATACCAGACTTGTACGTAACAGTGGAATGAAAGGGTCGACGCGTTTTGCAACAATGTGCTTCCTCTGGACCTTTTTCTTGCAGAGTATAGATAGAAAGTACATAATGTAAGAGTATGTCCCCATATGAGGGGTGCAATTGCATAGACATATATTGCCATAATAATACATTGCCATATCATTTGTATTAGCGTATATTAAACTAAACATGCTTACTTGTGATCCAATGGAAAACCCCAATGGGCCATATTGTCAGG
This sequence comes from Glandirana rugosa, assembly GCA_018402905.1. NCBI lineage: Eukaryota > Metazoa > Chordata > Amphibia > Anura > Ranidae > Glandirana > Glandirana rugosa. The sequence goes on from BLSH010043214.1 coordinate 260,328, forward strand.
GGGGCGGGCACAGGGGATTGAAGGTGGCCAGGCGTATGATATAAACGGATATCTAAGCGCAATATATATAAACAAGATATTAATAAAAATCAAGGAGGGAATTCCCTTCCATGTGCAATTGTCTAGAATAGGGGGGGGGGGTTAAATTGTACCTATGTCATACCTGTATCTCTGGACTAGGTGTTATCAACCAAGTGTTCAGTCAATGTATGTCAGATAGTTGGTAAATTTCAATGGAGAAACATCTCTAAAGAGACTAAGACATCACAGAACAAAAAGAGAGTGTAAGGTTATAAAACCACTAGAATATGCACCTATATAGTATTAACTGGTGGAATAAATTGTGTTATAAGTATTTAGTAGTAAATACAGCGGTACTACCTGGAGTATAAAAGGATAATGCAACAAGCATGGACACCTCTCAGTGTATGTATTTTCAAATAGGGTATGGTTGTAGTCCAGAAACAGGTATGGATCTATACCCCCTCTTCCTATTCGTCCAATGAGGACAACCACAGGAACATAGCCTGTAGTATAGAGAGCATGTTGTATACTAATAGTATCTAAAGAGCAAATTGAAAGCCAAGGCATGTAGCCTTAGTGTGTATTTACCTTCGTTTTCTGTCGCTTCGTTTGCCCCTCGTGCCGCCAATGCTGCCTGGACCGTCCGTTTGTGGCATCCGGCCTTTATCCCCCATTGCATCGTGTGGTTGCTGTCTCAAGTGGGCGGAGATAGGCGTCGCTGGACAGTGACGTCATACGCACGACGCAACGTGCGCTTCAACACACGGCACATGCTCAAGGGCGAGCACGCCGTGCGTAAGGAGAGTCGTAACGGGCGGGCGGGCACGGAAGAAGGGAGGGGAAAGGGAAGATCCCTTCCCCACCCACCTCCCAGAGTATCCCCGCCGCCCAACCGATCTAACTACCAACACACCCATAGGTGTGTGAAGCGCATATGCCCGCCCCTCAGAAACGCCTCAAAGGGGGCCGGACCACAAGTAGCGCCAAGACACATAACATCTCTATACAAAAGAAAAAAACGACTCAATTGTGTAACATAAATGTATATAGTGTCCTATGTCGTCATGTGTCATTCATGACGACACTACAAACGTCAACGAGCTGCAGTCAAAACTATAACAGGTGCAAATAATGGAATATAGGACCTGGGCCAGATTGGTAAGAGCAACGTTAGGGTAGGAATTGCTAAAAATGTATTATATGTTGTCCGAATAAGAGCTAAACCAATTTGAATTAGACCAATGTAAAAGAGAAAGACGGGGGAAGGAGAAAAAGAGAAGAAAAAAGGGGGTCGTGGCGAACTCCAGGGGGTGGATATATACATCGAATCATGTTGATGGTTTATAAAAACGGTTTATAGCTAAGCGCTTCATTAAGGCCAGGTCTTTCAGTGGCTTTTAATTAATAAATCCAACGTGTCTCACGTTGTAATATAATTTTATCAAATTCGCCACCCCTGGAGTTCTCCAGCACCCGCTCCAAGGCGGTGAACCGAATCACCTCTGTGCTGTTTTTGTGATAGAGGCCCAAATGTCTACCTATGGGTGTAGATAAAATATTTTTATTGCCATAATAAATGTGGTCTTTAATTCTCCGCCAAAACTGGCGTTTGGTCTTGCCCACATAAAATGCCCCGCATTCGCAGAACAGTGTTGCACACTATGTAATTGGCCATTGGGGAGGTACATAGTCTGATTTTTGTAAATCCAGTGACAAAAATTGCACCCGCCACATTTCCATGTTCCACTAGGAGGATTAGAAGTACCATCCTGTGGATCCTGGAAGTGGCTTTGTGTGACCTGGTTCCTGATAGAATATGCCCGTTTAAAGGTAATCTCAGGGAATTCTTTGACATATTTTTTAAGAATATTATCGTTTGTAAGTAAGTACCAATGATCACAAAGGATTTTCCTAATGGCCCTGTGTTGCCTTGTATAGGGGGTAATTAAGCGGACTGTGTGATCTTGGCTACATTTGGGTCTATGAAACATCACTTCCTGCCTTGTGCGGCCATATGCTTGAATGCCTTGCGCAGGAGGGTGCGAGAGTATCCTCTGGACAGCAACCTCTCACGCAGGGCATTGGCCTCTTGTCTGAAGGATTCATCAGTTGAGCTAATTCTTTGAAGTCTGGGGTATTGTGAGTATGGTATACTATGCACCAGAGGTTCCGGATGGAAGTTCTGGGCATGTAATACTGTGTTGCCAGCTGTCGGTTTCCTATAGAGTGTGGTTGTTATCTGACCTTCATTATTTAATTGTATTTGGATGTCCAAAAAGGGATAGTCCTCAAATCCGACACCATAGTACATTTAAGGTTGAATTAATTTATAGACAGCATTGAGAAAAATTTGTCTAACACCTCCTCTGGTCCCGACCACAGCATGAAAATATCATCAATGTATCGCAGCCAGAGGAGGATGTGTGGCCAAAAGGCCTCGAACCTGTCATCTGCAAAAATCGTCCTCTCCCACCCCCCCAGATACAGGTTGGCATACGATGGGGCCCATCGCTACACCCTGTATCTGAAGGTAGTGGGAGTCATCAAACATGAACACATTCCTAGTAAGGATGTGTTCAAGAGCAGCCAAAATAAATTTGTTTTGTTTTTGGAAATCTTGGTGTCTCTCATAGAGAAATTCTCTAATCACTCTCAGGCCTTTATTGTGTGGGATGCTGCTGTATAAGGCTTCCACATCTATTGCCACAAGTCTTGTATTGGGGGATACCTGGATATCCTCCAATCTTCTCAGTAAGTCTGGAGTATCCTGTATATAAGAGGGTAGGTACGAAACGTGGGGGTTCAAGTGAGTGTCAATAAGACGACTCATTTGTTCAGTGTAACTACCAATGCTTTTCCATACTTTTGTGTGTCTTGGGTAGTGCATAGAAGGTTGGTACACGGGTTTTTTTTACCAAAATGACCACATATGTATCTTTATCTATGATTCTGCGTAAATATGCATCACCAATGAGATTGGAAAATTCCTCTATGAATCTACCAAAAGCCTCCAGGGGGATTTGTCTATACCATTCCCGGTTCAAAATTTTTAAACACATTTCACTATACTGACCGACATCTAGAACCACCACGTTTCCCCCTTTATCCGAAGGTTTGATAACGATATGTTTGTTAATTTGAAGATCTCGTAAAGGCTGTCTTTGTGTTTTTGTAATGTTGTCTTTTTGGTGGTGTTTGAGGATATTTATCTGCTCTATCTGTTTAGAAACTTGTGTTATAAATGCAGCTATATTGGGATTTGTATGTAATGATGGAAATTTGTCAGATTTTTTCTTTTTGATTGTGGGTGGTTGAGTATCAGCCAGAATCATTACTGGGTTCTCATCTCTCACAACCAATTGTGTGTCATTTGTTTCTTGAGTATTTTGAGTTTCATGTGCCTCATTTTCCGCTAGGAGGTCCATGAGGTCTTTCAAAGCTTGAAAGTCCCTCACCTTGAACTCCTTCCATTGTTCCCTAAGTTTTTGATCTTCTTATCTCTTTTTTCCTTTCCTCATCAAACAGGAATTTGTATGCAAGTTTCCTACCAAAAAGATTAAGGTCCTTGATAATTTCAAAACTGTCCATATTTTGTGTGGGGCAAAATGTTAATCCTAAACTTAGGACTGATTGTTCTGGTAGGGTTAATTCATGTGATGATAGATTAATAATATCTAATCCTGTGGGGGAGGTTGCGTGAGTTTGGTTATGAAGGGATCTAATGTGGCCTTGGTGCCTTTGGGAGTGCCTTGGGATATTGTGGGGTCTAAAAAATCCCCATCTTTGTTACGATTATTCGGAGTGGATTTATATATAGATTCATAAATAAGACCACAGGATTGATTTGAAAAACTCATCAACAGAGATTAAAACAGTGCTGTCCAGGGATAGACTGCCCAGGACTGGTGTTCTCTATGTAACAAATAAAATATTTATTCTGACCCACTGGGCCTCACAGCCAGCAGAGTGAAGACTAAACTGGACTGTCCATGGATAACATGAATGACCAGGACTGGAGATCTCAAATAAATAAATATATATATTACAGGATGCCAAAGGTGGGTCCTGGATGGATGTTATGTGTCACTAATATTTAGGTTGTGGTCCCTTTTTAAAGGTGATAGGTTGGTGTACTCAGGGGGGTTTCACTCCATACAGGGTAAGGGATTCCAGGACAGTAGTACAGAAGAGAGGACTGACTCACAGTTTTCTCGTCATTAGCAGTGGCGTAGTTGGCACCCGGAATTTCGGAGGCCCTGAAGTGACATTCGGGTGGGAAAAGGTCCTCCACTCCTGACCACAGGGACTCCTGCCCTCAAAGTGTTAAGAGCCTCCAGGAAGCAGCTTTTAAAATGGGTAGAAATATTAAGTGTGGTGGTGTAAGTAGGAGTTGGGGTGAGACACCTGTTTGGAGTGCTGCAAGTTTGCTGGAAGCTGACCCTGGGGTAAAGTCCCATCCATGAGCTGTATACATATAGTTAAATAGTCAGCGAGGTTGGAAAAAGACACCAGTCCATCAAGTCCAACCTATGTGGGTGTTTTTAATGTCAGTATTACATTTTTATATCCCTCAATGTTGTGGTCCCTTAGGTGTTCATCTAATAGTTTTCTTGAAATTATCTATACTCCCAGAAGAGACTACTGCTTGTGGAAGAAAATTCCACATCCTCACTACTCTTACCGTAACGAAACCTCTACGCTTTTTAAGGTTAAACTGACTTTCCTCTATTTTTAATGAATGGCCGCGTGTCTTTGTGTGCTCCCTTGCGTGGAATAGTTTTGTACCTTTTGTGGGGTCACCAGTACAGTATTTATACATTAAAATCATATCCCCTCTCAAGCGTCTCTTATCCAGAGAGAATAAGTTCAGTGCTTATAATCTTTCCTCATAACTGAGGTTCTCCAACCCCTTAATTAGCTTTGTTGCCCTTCTCTGTACCCTTTCCAATACCAGGACATACTTCCTGAGAACTGGTGCTCCGAACTGGATGGCATATTCCAGGTGCGGCCTCACCAGAGACTTGTATAATGGAAGAATTATTGATTTATCCCTGGAGTTGATCCCTTTCTTGATGCATGCCAACACTTTGCTGGCTTTGCTTGTTGCAGCTTAGCATTGGATGCTACTGGTGAGCCCGTTCACCACTAAGACCCCTAGGTCTTTTTCCATCCTAGATTCCCCCAGAGGCTTACCCCCTAGTGAGTAGTTTGCTTTTATATTCTTGGTACCCAAATGCATTATCTTACATTTTTCAATGTTAAATCTCATTTGCCACTTGTCCTCCCACCCCATTAATTTATTCAGATCCTCTTGCGAAGTTTCCACATCCTGTCGAGAATTTATTGCTTTGCTTAGCTTGTTGTCATCTGCAAATATTGAGATTGAGCTGTTCACCCCCTCCTCCAAATCGTTTATGAATAAATTAAACATATCATTTATGAATAAATTAAACTAGTATGTTTCTTTGCTTATCTTCAGCACAAACAAAATACAGACTTTTCTTGCCTGGGACTGGAAATCTCCTCCGTGTAGAAAAAAAAAAAGTTTGTATACCCACGGGGCCTCAGAGCCAGTTGGGTGAAGACTTATCTTGAACTACAGCTTATAATTGTGGAAAATGTGTATAACAAGTAGTAGGTCATATGAAGGGGCCAATGTTTTGTTCAGGCAAGTGCAGGGTGCATCTTATTCAGAAAGGTGCAGAATAAAGGGGTCATCATAGTGTCTGTTAATGGAGATGCAGGTAGCTGGGAACACAGTGTGAGCATGAGCCTGGTCCTCAGAGAAGCGGTCAAGTACATATATTTTAGGCTGACACGCCAGGAACAAGTGTTACATCTGAAGCAGCAAGTCTACTTTAGTAGGTAAGGACTAAGTTCCTTGTACTTGACAGGTGAAATTGATGAGATTGTCATTGAACAATTGTACCTGTTTGGATCAAATGTTGTGGTGTGGGCTTTTATTAATGCTCACTAATGTACAAGTGGTTAGGGGATATAAGCTAGCTAGTGCAACTTTACCTACAGCAGCGTCCATTCCCTTTAGACAAACAGGTCTACTGTTACTTAGTTGCCCCATGGATTTATTGCACAATGCTATATTAATATGACCATGTAGCAGAAGATGCAGAACAAAGGTAAAACTAGAGAACCTGTACTTGAGAGATACATATTTTCTCTGAGAACGGACTGGTTTCTAGGCTGGAGTGTGATTAGAGGGAAGTGGGGAAAAGTTGGTCCAGCCATTAGTGGAGAGGTGATCTGATAAATGGGCAAGATATCAGTCCAGGCAGCAGGCAGACATGTGGTCAATATACAGGAAAGATATTGGTCTGGCCAGTTCATATACAAGCAAGTGTTGGAATAGAGGCAACAGCAGCTAGTAAGGCATGAGGAAAAATCATAAGCCCAGGCACAGGGCTTGTGATGTTTCAATAAAGTGATACTTGAATGTAGAGCTAATGGGAGGTGAGGAGGAAGGAGTAAACTAGGCATTCCATTGCAAAGCAATACCACAGAGTCTGGGTCAGGGGTTGCATTGCCAGGATGTGAGGAGCCAGAAAGGGGAACCCATGGTGCAGCTGCATATGACAGCTGAGTAAGTAATCATGATAGAAGTGGGATACAGGGGAGTATGTATGTGTATGTATATATATATCATACACACACAGTATCTCACAAAAGTGAGTACGCCCCTCACATTTTTGTAAATATTTTATTATTGGTCACATTATTGCTATAATTTTGCCTGACCTGGGTGTTATCAGTGTTGGTGCTGAGAGAGAAGGAGCAGGCTGTGAATGAACATGCCTGCAGGTCTGAAGCAGACCCTGTGAGGTCTGTCCGTTAGCCAGGAGGCTTCTTTCAGTTAATGGACATTTGGTTGTGGGACTGTTTTTCTACCCCTGTGAGGGAGACCTTTCTGTTTATTCTTATTTTCTGAGTGAATAAACATGGGAGCCCTTAACCTGACATACGGCTGGATTACTTGCTTGCAGAACCCCTTCACTTGAAGCTGATTGCCCACAGAGTGTACTCACTTTTGTTGCCAGCGGTTTAGACATTAATGGCTGTGTGTTGAGTTATTCTGAGGGGACAGCAAATTTACACTGTTATACAAGCTGTACACTCACTACTTTACATTGAGGCAAAGTGTCATTTCTTCAGTGTTGTCACATGAAAAGATAGAATAAAATATTTACAAAAATGTGAGGGGTGTACTCACTTTTCTGAGATACTTTAGCTTCCTGAGTTTATACAAACAATTACCCTTACCCTGGTCTCGTTTCTCTTCTTCTTGTCACACTTTCTCTGCTCTCTCTTCAACTTTCCTGCCCCTTTTTCCGATCTCTAAAATGTAATTGTTATTTTTAACAATTTAAGAGAATTTGAAATGTTAACATTAAGCTACAATTAGACTACCGAGGTATCTTATTCTCTACTAGCCCTAAGTGTAGGTTAGATAAGCTTAAAGATTGATTCACCTAACCTATGGTGAAGTGGTTCTACAATTCATGACTTATTCTCTCAACTGAGAGCAACAGAGGGAAGCTTGCTCCTCTTGACACAGTTAGTTCGCAGTTGGGCTGTCTGGGGGAGCTCGGCTACTCTCCTCTCCATGTGACAAAACCACAGCATGCTCATGTTATCTATAACCACGGGTGGTTTCATATGTACCATCAGTTGTATTTTTTACCCTGAAGGGCTGTAAACTGTTTGAACATACTTCCAATACTGTATTTTCTCCTTGATGACCTAATCTGGTCTTGTCTTATAGTAAAGAAAGGAAAAGTCGGCACTCTGGAACTGTAGTATCAAAACGTCTTTATTCCATATCGTCCAAACAGGAATAGGCTCACATGTTTCGGCAAATAATGCCTTGTTCACAGCACAACATTCCAAATGAGCTCACTTGTGTAAATTCTCACATACAATCAAATAATTAGAGTCAAATACAAAACATATGATTCTCTTCCCTATTAGGGTCTTGGTACCAATAAAGTTCAAACAGGAAACACTGTCACCAGTGTGTATTTCCCTAGGGAAAAAGAGAAAGATAAAAATACATTGTAACAATAAGAGAAATGAAAAACTAGAAGAGTGAGAATCGTGTTAAAATCTGCAGCTGACAAAAAGGAAAAAATTGGTATGTCAATGGCATCCATCAGTATTCAAGCAGATTTGTAAGGAAACCATTACATAGCCAAATGTGCAAAGGAAATCTGGTCTTATATTGTAATTCATTTGAAAATTTGAATCAAAGCTTCTGAAAGAAAAAAAACAAGAGTAAGGTCCTTTTCTCATTTACAAAATCTCTTCCCAAGTCGGGTCAGATCTGAGTTCTCCATCAATGTTCTTGTATTTTTCCTAAAGATAGAAAGTGATCTGTGGGCTTCCTCCTAAAAGTTAAACATTCCCAATGGTATGCCCAATTTATTGGATTCTTCCAGATGCCCCCACTGGTCTAAACATGTTCAAAAGCATTCTGGACTAAAAGGATTTAGTTTTATATCTCCATCATTGTGGGTTTTCCTTGATTAATTTTAGCCACCCACAATCTGTTATCGTCTGGTGTGTGATTTTCTAATTTCATTTAATTTGTTAGGCCATCATGAAGGGGTTGGTTATTTTCTGCATTTCTTCCACCTTTTGGGTTGTTTTACTTTAGGTACTTATAGAGCACCGTCAATTTATGCAGCGCTTTTACATATATACATTGTACATTCACATCAGTCTCCACCCTCTAGGAGCTTACAATCTAAGGTCCCTAACTCACATTCTAGTGGGCCAATTTTAAATTGGATCTGGGCACTGCCCTTAGGGACATATAACAGAGCAAAAACGCATTCTAAAAAATCCATTTGCTTGGGAGGAGCTTCAGTAAAAGCTTATTTAAACATTAAACATGCAAACCTCCATAAAATAGCATCCCTGGGGTGACCTGACCCTGCCTGTGAAGTGCTGCATCTATACAATGTTTCCAACCTACTACAGGAACGCTGACATTTACAAGAAAACGTGTATTTTAATTGCAGAAAAATGACAGTTTCCTGCAGTTTTGTTCTGTTTGTAAAGAAATAACTGGGGATTCCATTCATACCAGACCCTATATGAGGTGTAGATGTTAATGAGGACCCCACAAAAAACACATGGTGTTTCCCCAATTCATACCAGACTCTGTAATGTACAGAAAGTGCTGCAGCAAAGCTGCCAGTTACTGTACAAAGGAAAAGAGCTTTAAAATTGCCAGCAAATGACATGTCATTGACTTCTTCATTGTGTTAAAAAAAAGAACACAAATCCCTCCAAGGGTCTCCAATGTATGTTAGAGAAGCATTTGGGAATGAATGTCATTGGGCAACAATGTAAACTGTATATTTTTTTCTTTGTACAGGGCACATCTTAGAGCAAGAATGGAACCCCCCCAACAAGCACTTTTGAGTCAGGTATGG
>BLSH010043214.1:274142-290680 GCA_018402905.1 Glandirana rugosa
CTCCCTCTTAAACCCAAGATCACTAGTGGTTACAGAAACCAAACTATAATTTTATTCTTGACTTTTTAGTGTATGTTTTTGTTTTCAAAATCTAAAATTTTCCTGTTTAAAACGACTTTACCCCTTTAAAGATTTTTTACTTGACTTTCCAACCTCGTTTTACTGTCCTCATTCATTAGTCACCCGTGATAATTTCAGATGGTAGAACCTCCGTTGATCTAATATACAGTCCGTTCAATCATTCTTATTTGCCTTCTTTTTTGGTTAGACCAAGTGGTTTCTCCATTCATCCTATCATTTCCCTTTTTTGTCATTTTGCTCCAACCTTTCAGTTCATTTTTTAGAAATTTCCCCATTTCAGCAAAATTTGTCCTTTTAAAATCTAAAACTTTTGTTTTTGTATGTGATTTTTCAGTTCTTATTTTAATATCAAACCAAAGACATTGGTGATCACTAGAACCCAAATTCTCCCTCACCTCAACATCAGACAGTTGATCCCCATTTGTCAGTACTAGGTCAAGAATATGATCACCTCGGGTTGGGCTTTTTACTAACTGTTTTAGAGAAACCCCATTCAGTGCTTCCATTACATCCCTGCTCCTGCTTGTAATAGCAGTTTGAGAATTTCAGTTAATGTCAGGCATGTTGAAGTCGCCCATAATCAAAGCCTCTCCCTTCATTGCCATTTGAGTTATCTCATCAATCAACAAGTTATCATAATCTTCACTCTGTCCTGGGGGTCTGTATACTATTCCAATTCTAAGGGAAGATCCCTCCCTGGTTGGAAGGCAGACCCAGAGGGTTTCAAGTATTTCATTTGTCTTTTGAATTAATGTTAGTTTTATGTCATTTTTTACATATATGGCAACTCCACCTCCCCTCTTCCCTACTCTGTCATTCCTGTATAGTGTGTACCCTGGTATAGTTATTTCCCAGTCATTTGAATCCTTGAACCATGTCTCTGTAATTGCAACAAGGTCCAAGTTATCCCTAGACATAAGAGCTGTCAGTTCACAAAGCTTTAGTTTTTAGGGCATTAGTGCACATGACATGACAAACACAACTTTCAACTGCTTCCTTTTTATTAACAGAAACTTCAACTGAAGTGACCACCTCATCAGCCCAGTCATTACCAACATGAATCCTCACATTTGTTTCAACCTGCTGGGGACAGAAACTCTCCTCAACAATTATATCTCTGTCCCCATTTCTCAGTTTAAATGCATGTCCAAAAAGTTGCTAAATTCCATACCAAGAAGCTCTGTGCCCTTGTGTGAGGGATGCAGGCCATCTCTCTTGTAAAGTTCAATGTCCGACCACCGGGTAGCATTATGACTAATATAACCAAAACCTTCAGCTTTGCACCAATTCTTTAACCAAACATTGAACTCTGCTATACAAAGCACTTTCTCGTGTTGTCCATTATGCACAGGTAATACCTCTGAAAATGTAACAGTGCACCCTAACTGTTGAAGATCCTGACCCAAATTCTGAAAATCCTTCTGCACAGAATGCACATCATTCTGGGACAAATCATTTGTGCCGAGGTGCACAACCACATCAACATTGCACTCTTCGCTAGCTTTTTTAACAATTCTTACAATGCGCCCCTTCTCTCCTAACAGTAGCACCAGGCATTCAAAGTGTGTGAGCTGAAAACTGCAAATCGGCCTGAGCAAGAAGGGGATGAAACAGTCCGGCTATGAAGTGATCAAACACTTCCCGCCTGGCCTATAGGCAAATCACGGCCGGGTGGGGGATTCATTATCCTAAACTGATGTCATGCGACGTCCGGCTGGATAACCAGTGATCGTGCGCCCACGGGGGCGTGCATCGTGGCAATAGGTGGTGTCAGTCTGACACGCCGCATTAATGATTTCGGTAAGGAGCTTCCATCAGAAGCTCTTTACCACGTGACCAATCACGGCTGATCACAGTGTAAACAAGAAGAGCGGTGTATTGGCCTTTCCTCTACTCGCATCTGCAGACATGATTAGAGGAGAGCCGATCAGCTGCTCTGCTGAAAGGGGGGTCTGCTCTGATTGTTTATCGGTGCATCCCCCCGATAGCCCACCCTAGACCACCAGGTAAGAGGCACAGTGCCCATCTTGGATGCCATCCTGGACCAACAGGGATGCCTCCAAAAATGCCAGTTATAATTGCAGCCTAGCAGTGCTGCTTTTCAGTGCCACATATATGTGCCACCTCATCAGTTCCGCCTCATCACTGCCAATCAGAGAAAATGTACTTATTTTCAAAGTTTTGTGACCGAAACAAAGAAACCCTTTTTTTTTTTTTTCAAAATTTTCGGTCTTTTTTTAATTGAGGGACTTTATTAAAACCATACATATCACAAAAAAGGATTTATCAAACATTTGAGTGTCTCTTATTTCTATGTGAATTTTTTTGGGAATAAGTAGGGTACTATGTACCCCATATTAATACACATGGGATTGGTAACTATGGTCCATTTTATTATGAAAGGGGCTTTCAGATTCCGATAAGCCCGCTGCCCCAGTTCCTCACAACCACTGGCCAGGGTTTAATAAATGAGGCCCTTGTCCATATCAACATGGAGGCCATATTTATCTTATAAGGACCAGCCACTCATAGCTTCCCAATGAAATATTGAGCTATACTTTACTTTTTCTGGCTATAATAATTGTCTTGCTGAAGCAGAGTGGGAGAGACAGCCTCCTTATTTTTTCCATTACCCTACCCCTCCTCCACACCCCCTCCATTTTTTTAACAATATCAAAGCATTACCCAAGCAGTGGTAGTCAGTAAAAATCTTTTGTATATGGGGGTGGCGCTAAACTTCAATGGTAGATGAAGGTATGTGTTTAGTTAATGTAAAATTAATATACACCAAATATAACACTTGAAAAAATTGTGCATGTGAAATCACAAAAATCATAATGAACGTATATATTACATGATTCTTTTGCGAAGTGAATTCCCAAATAAAGTTCAATGCATAAAGGAAGACCGTTAGTGTATAAGAACAGTCATATAGAGTTCTCTATATATAAGGATGGGGAGTGATATCCAAGGTAAGAATTCTCCAAACGTGGTGATTTTTCAATGTGAGTGATCAATAAAACTGGAAACAATAAATGGTGGATGGAAACTCCAACCCTTTCAAGAGTGGAGGCTTACCAGAGAGAAGAAATAATAGTGCCTTGGAAACAATAGGATGTGGCATCAGGGATATCCAGCAGCCGGTCGCGTCACACAGCCATGGGGGGGAAGGTCTCCGTCACTGTTCCTGTATGGCCACTTTCCGCGATCCAGGTCACACCTGGGGTCCGGGTCCTATGGTCCGATGGTCATCTGGAGGGACGTCCTGAGGGGAACCACCGCTAGGGGGGCCAGACCGTCCAAAGGCTCGACCGTTTAGATGGAAATAAAAAGCAGGGCACTCGCCATAGTATAAAACCTCGGTGATGAGGGGGCTATTTTATTATAATCATATAAAAACAACAAATCCGAATTTCAACAAGCTTGTATAAAATCAATAGGTCAGAAGCACCCGACGCGTTTCGTGTTATTACATGTCATCTGGGGGCTCCTGACCACCTAGAGAGCTGCGTTTTAAATAAACTTTACAAAATGACATGTAATTGACGCACTTCCGGTTTCCCGGGACGGCGTGCGTTCCAACTAGTGTACTTCCGGTTTCCTAGTTGCGTTCCAGCTACTACTTCCGGTTATAGGATAGAACCATATCGAAAAACAATAAAGAATATAGAAGACCGGAATAAAACTTATACATCAAAGCTGTGAGTCTATAGGTAGCCAGGGGCATATAATATGTTCTTTGATAATACACATGTCTCTGGATGGCCCGGAAGTACATCTCACAGTGAGCGTTATCAAACCAACTGATAAAAAAGACTCCGGAGCTACACAACATTGTTCACATATATAGAAACATTTTTTAAAACATGTCAGTGTACTAAGAAAGCTCTTTTGAGTCCATAGTGATAAAAACCAGTTCTATTCTCGGAGGTATGACCCGGAAGTACCTTGCCTGAATGGACTTCATACAATGTTAGGCGTATAGAATGAAATAAAATAAAATAAAAACCCATTATGTAGTGTGTAAAATATATAAGTTATATGAACTTTATAAAATCACTAATGAACTTATATACAGCTAATAAATGTTTCTCCGGGGTGTGTATACGTCATATCCGGGGTCGGCACTCACCGGATATGACCTTTTCTTGTAGTGAGACATATGTTGAGTACACCTAATCAAAAAGTTAACATAACCCGGGGAATACTTTGGGGATGGGATGTGACTCGATAAATAATGATGTTGTGCACAGATAAGTCCGCATCATTAAATATATACATCCGACCAAGTTGATTATTCATTAAAACTCCCGTATGAAAAGTTAAATAACTCTTATAAAGAAAATTTTTAAAATATTAATAAAAAAAGAGTAAAAGTCAATCTAAATCCTCCAGCTGCAAAAGTATGATCCGGAACTACTTAACCCACACATAAATCTCCTCTAACTAAATGTATATATCATATAAGGTCTAGAATTATAAAAAATATATACTTAGAAACATATCGTAAATTCAATAAATATATATATAGGAATCTGCCTTCTTTTATTCTACAATAATTTAGTACTACCGATATAATATCAAAAAAATACAGTCCATGCCAGTCATTAAGCATATTAAAAATCCTTATGACAGGTATATAAAGCGATCACCTCGGTAAAAGCTTCAAAGAAAGGGGGGGGGTTTTAATTCACTGTGATTAGAGGAATGGAATTATGGATAGAAAATTGCATAAAAGTTGTCACTGGTGTTTTATTCTAAGAAGTGCTGGTAAAATGGGGGCTAATTCATGCTTTACTAATGAATGCATTTATGTCCCAGTCCACATTTAAACCAAAGGGAAAGTAACTTCTGAGCTGGTATATCCAATAGACCTCTAATTGTGATACCCCTCTGACTGAATCGCCTCCTCGCCAGGGGGGGGGGTATATTTATCAATAATGGAAAATCTGGTGCCAGTCGGGTCTTTAGCGTGAGCTCTTAAATAGTGCTTGGGAACATTATGGTTGGTTTTACCTTTAATTATATTGGTTATATGTTCGCTCACTCGGATGGAAAATGTCCTGGTGGTCCTCCCAACATACTGCTTCCCGCATGGGCAGGTCAGTAGGTAAACTATATTCCTCGTTTCACACGTACAGAAACACTTTATTTGGTAAATGGTGTTAGTTACAGTTAAAGTGAAGCTGGTAATCTTCCTGTTTTTGCAGCTGTTCAATTTGCACATTCTACACTTCCGACAGGAATAAAAGCCTTTGAGGTCCTGAAAAAAACTAATTTTCTTAGGGGGTTCTAAGACATTGGGGGCTACCTTCTGTCTTAAGGCTGGAGCTCCTCTAAAGATGACCTTAGCTTGTGTCGGTAGTAAAGGGCCTAGGATACGGTCACTTTTTAGGATATTCCAGTGTTTCCTCATGATATGTTGTATTTGTCTGTGTTGTGTTGAAAATGAAGTAAAAAAGGACCATTTAAAATCATTCTCATTTTTGTTGTTGCGTGTCTTAGTTCCAAGTAAGGTGGATCTCTCCGTTGTTAATGCTCTGTTGATTTCCTTATTGACCTCCTCTGGGTCATAGCCTCTCTCCACAAACCTCTTCTTCAGGACGTCTGCTTGCGTGATATAATCCTCCGTATTCGTACAGTTTCTGCGTAACCTCAAGAATTGGCTGCGGGGGACAGATTTCAACCAGGATACGTGGCGACAGCTATATATGGGAATATATCCATTTCTGTCCGTCGGTTTAAAAAAGGTTCTAGTGATAATGCGGCTTTCCTCAATCATGATTTCCAAGTCCAAAAAGTGGATGTTCGTTTCACTACTTTCATATGTGAGAGAGATCCCTCTATTATTCTGATTCAGAGTGTAGAAGAATTGATCTAATTCCTCTGTTGAGCCTTCCCAAAGAATGATACATCATCGATATATCTGGCCCAGAATCTCAACTGTTATTGTTGTAATGCATACACCACATCTTCTTCCCACTTGGCCATGAATAGATTCGCTAGGCTGGGGGCAAACTTGGCCCCCATAGCAACTCCCTTGATCTGCTTATAAAATTTGTTGTCAAACCAGAAATAATTATGTGTGGCCTCGAATTCCAAGAGTTCCATAATGAAGTTTTTTTGGGTATTTGGAAGTGTGGGATCAGTTTTCAGGAAGTGAGAGACTGCCTCGATACCTAAATCATGAGGTATATTTGTGTACAACGAGGCCACATCTGCCGTGGCTAGCAGGCACCTTGTGTGTAAATGTGTCTGATTGAGATGATTTATAACATCTTTGGTGTCTTGTAAGTAGGAGGGAGTTCTTTTGACCAATGGTTGTAGGAAATAATCCACGTACCTCCCCACCCGGGAGGTAATAGAATCAATCCCACTCACTATGGGTCTCCCGGGTGGGTTAACAATGTCTTTGTGGACCTTAGGTAAATAATAAAATGTTGGTATCCGTGGAGCTTTAGGGATTAAAAAGGCTTTTTCTTTTTTATTTAAAATATTCTGGTTAAAACCACGCTCAACAAGAGTCTTAAGTTCTTTTTTGTATTTTGGTGTGGGATCGTTAGGTAGTACGTCATATGTCTGGTGGTCACTTAAAATGCGTTGCATCTCCTTTTCATAATCAACCTTGTCTAGGACTACAATGCCTCCACCTTTATCAGCCGGGCGTATGATGAGGTCTTTCCTCTCGCACAGGGTTTTTAGGCCATTTCTGAATGCCTTATCATGTGATGTCTTCCTAATATTAATACTCTCTAGGTCTTTGAGGACCAAATCCTTAAAAATCTTGACAGCCGGAGCCACCTGACCTGGTGGGTTAAACAACGAGGGATTAGCCAAGTTTGTGTGTATGCTATTAGAACTGCTGTTGATGTTATCCCTTGGAGGTCTTGTACTGGTATTGGAAATTAAGTATCGCTGTATATTAATTTTCTGGATATATTTCTGAATGTCGATGAACGTGTGGAATTTATCCAGAGTTTTGGGTGGGGCGTATTTAAGACCTTTATCAAGGACATATCTTTCATTGGGAGTTATAACGTTTTTGCTTAGATTGAAGATCCCAGAGTTCTTTAATTCCTCTTCCGTTTTTTGGGGTCTCCTCCTCCCCCCTCTGGTTCCTCGTCTGGTCCGGGTCTTCCTCGCCAGTCGTACTCGGCCCTGTGAAAAACCTGATCTCTAGGTGTTTGAGGGGGGTCATAATTATAATTGTATGTCGAGCGGTCATAATCCCAACGGTTATTATGTGCCCTTGGGTATTCCGTGGAGGAAGAATTTCTTCTTCTTAAGGGAGAGAACCTATTGGATGTAGAAATCGGAGGTCTATAGGGTCTCAGTGACTGGTAATTCTCATAATGGGGTCTGTTGTTTATTGTAATAGCCTGAATTCCTGGAATAGTAGTCAGGTTCTTCAGAGTAATGTTGAACTCTTGGAGTCCTGGGGTAACCTCTACTATTGGATCTCCCTCGTCCTCTATGGGGGGTTCCTGTAGGGACCACGTGGTTGTGGGGGTCTAAACCCCAGTTGTTTCTTCTCCTGCGGTGCCGGATTAGTTGTTGGTGGATGGTCTCTAGGTGGATCTAAAGTTCTTCTAATATTGGAAGAGTCAACCAATATGGAAGGAGGGTCCGATATGTCTTGACGTTCCTCTGTCGACACGTCATTGACCCTTTTCTACCATTTGAAGACCATCCCAGTATTATAATCCTCAATATCTCTTGCATACTTCTTTTGTTTCTTAAGTTTTTGGTCACGTTCTTGCTTTTCTAGATGTGACAGTAGATTGGAGGAAAGTGCATTATACTCAGTTGAGTTCTTGTGTGGTATTTTTCCTTAATTTCAGTGTCGATGATTGGAATTCTGGCTTGTTTTCTCCCTACCATAAATTGTAGTAGCTTTACGCCTGCTTCGTTAAAAAAGCTGTACCAGGTAGAGAGGTCCGTATCCCCCTGATTGGGGGAGACCTCCCAGCGGAGGCTCCTGGGGACCATTTGTTCACTGATGTACTGGTCTAAAAATACAACATCCCATTGAAGATGGAGTTCAGATACCATGAGGTTTCTGAACCTCATGAAAAGTCCCCCAATCTCCGTATTGGGGTTTGAGGCAACAAAAACACCTTTTACCACTACTACTTTTAGTGGTAGTCAGTAGTTGGCTCCCAACGGTTGAAGTTACCATGAGGTTACCACTAATGGGTTAAGAGATTCACAATTCTAAATTATTACACTCATACATATATTAAGCATTGCAAGCCCTAGAGGCTAATCTGTTTTTGAGACTGCAATTCTGAATGCTTGTCAAAATAATTGGTACTTCATTATATTATGTATGTTTCTCATTCTGTACTGCTGCTTTTCATAGAGTTTTTTTTTTTATTTTTTTGTTTAAACATGCAAGGTGGGCACCTTGCCAAAGGAGACCCCTCTGGAAAAGTACCTTGCCCCCATATTAATAAAAAAAAGAGCCTCTTCCCCCACAAACCTGGCATAATGGTTGTTGAAGTCTGTGGGGTAGAGGACCTTGTCCTCATCAACATGGGGACAAGGCAGTTTGCTCAGAGGGTCCCCCTGGCAAGATAACCCCCATATGTTGAGGGTATGTGGCCTGTGTTCAACCAAATTAGGGAGTCTTAAAAAAGACCTTTCAGATGAGACAGTAAGTTCAGATTGATAAGAATAGGTGCATACACTGCAGTGGAGAGACACAACACAGAGACTCGGGTCAGCTGAGCAAAGACAGGACGAATCTCAGATATACAAAACATTCAGCTAAACAATTTATACTTATGAATATGCATAAGATGTGGGTGTGTTTTTAGTGTATTCTTGGTGTGATTGTAAAACTTAGTCCAATCAGTGTCTGTATCTTCTTATTAGCAATCAAGCAGTAAGGCTGCATTCACACAGGGGCGATCCGACTTCAGTGCGACTTTACTAGCCAAGGTCAGCGCGACTTTGGTGCGACTTCAGCGCGACTTGACGTGACTTGCAAAGCGACTTCCATGCCAGGCGACTTTGCCTGTGTCCAATCAGATAAATCTAGGTATTGACATCATTCCTCCCTGTTCACTTCCCTGTTCCCTGTGTTTGTTACTGACTCCCTGTTGTCTTAAGACTCCTAAAAATGGCGAGTTTGCCCCTAATAATGTCTGCTACCATAACAGCCGGATTGGCAGTTTTATTAGAAGAGGAAGAGAGGAAGCGGAGGAGGAGGATGACAAGACGTCGGTATTGGATCCATCCAATCATCTCCAATCGTGATACCAGAGGCCAGTTCTGGGCTATGTTTGAATAGCTAAGAGCTCACGAGGACAAGTTCTTTAACTATTCACGGATGTCCCTGTCCAGATAATTACGTATGCAATAAGGTTATGTTATGCGCAAAGCGTTGGTATCATCCAAAAAGATACAACCGAAAGGTTGTGTGTAACTACCAATGGCTGGCAGGTATTATATGGAATACCGTATGACCTTATATTTCTATTTTTAGCAGTTTTGATGAATTGCTTGGCCTGGTGTCCAGTCAGCTTCAGAGAGAGAACATTTCGTACAGGAGGAGTATCTCACCCACTCAGCGTCTAATTATCACGCTAAGGTAAACCCTATTTTTGGCAATATAGTAATTTCTTTGCCCCTGAGCC
Source organism: Glandirana rugosa (assembly GCA_018402905.1). Classification (NCBI taxonomy): domain Eukaryota; kingdom Metazoa; phylum Chordata; class Amphibia; order Anura; family Ranidae; genus Glandirana; species Glandirana rugosa. Next base: position 283,865 of record BLSH010043214.1, read on the forward strand.
ACTGGTCGCGCTTTTTTTTTTTTTTTTTAAGAAGTCCCGTCTGTAGCAGTCCCGTAGGCCCTTCTATCGTGTCTGAATAACTACTGTCCCAAAAAAAAATAAGCATAATAAAATATGTCGTTTGTCTTTCAGATTCCTGGCAACTGGTCATTCATTGGTAAGCCTTCATTATGAGTTCATGGTGGGCACATCAACTGTGTGCTACATCATTAGAGATACTTGCCAAGTCCTATGGAATGCACTCCACGGGCTTGTGATGAAAAGGCCTACACAGGAGTAGTGGTGGGATATAGCTACAAGATTTGAGGCACGATGCAATTTCCCCAATTGTATAGGGGCCATTGATGGGAAGCACATCCGTGTTGTGAAGCCTGTTGGTAGCGGGAGCATGTTTTTTAATTATAAAAAATACTGCTCCTTTGTACTTCTTGCTGTTGCCAACGCAAATTATTGTTTTTCCAACATAGATGTAGGGTCATACGGAAGCAGCTCGGATTCCCGTATCTTTTTGAATTCTTCATTTGGGCAAAGACTTACTGCAAATGCCCTAGACCTTCCAGATAACACTCCTCTACCGGGCACAACTGAACCACCCCTACCGTATGTGTTCATCGGTGATGAAGCCTTTGCATTGTGGTAGCACCTGATGAGGCCGTATTCAAACAGGAATTTGAATACTCAGAAGAGAGTGTTCAATTATCGCCTGTCAAGGGCAAGAAGAGTGGTGGAATGCTCTTTTGGTATCCTTGCCAATAAATGGCACACCAATTTCCTTGAATCTGGAAAATGCAATTACTGCTGTGAAAGCAGCATGCATGCTCCATAATTTTGTCAGGCTACGTGATGGTTATCGCTTTGAAGATTCAATCACGCATGACCTGGAAGATGCTCACCTCAGTGGTACTCGGGGAACCTGTGAGGGTGGCACTATTCGCGACCAATTTGCGAAATATTTCATTTCACCGGCTGGTGCAATCGAGTGGCAAATGGCTGCTATTTCTTGAGTTTATTTTTCATGCAGTTGCTATCACATAGTGTATAAAATAAATATTTGGTGTTTTGTGTGAAAATTTTTAATGACTACTTATTTTACATAAGGTATGTTTAGCACTTCACCCCCAGAAGGTTTTTCCCACTTTAGGACCAGAGTACTTGTACTAAATTAAGCTAAATGAATCCCCAGCTGTGGAGAGGAAGATGGCTTGGAGGGTTAGCAAGGTACCGGATGTGTAATGTATCAAAGTGGCCCATATACCATATAATGTCTCATGTTGGTCCCTACACGTTGCCACCCACTCCTCCGCATCCCTAATGTTGACCAAGCGAAACAGTCAGCTCTGTGATCAAGTCGGAAGTGACGAAACGTCAGGGCGTGGCCACACGGCGACCCGAGGCGAACGTCTATACCGACGGCTGTGACGCTCTGGATGTGGAGGAGAGGAGCGTTGGAGGGCCGAGCGGTAGGACTATCTGGCTAAATGAAACTTGCTGTTTTAAAGTGTTTTTAATGTAAGCGCAATCGGTGCTGTTTGAATAAATGTCTATACCTTAAGTGATAGACTATGAGGGTCTTTCTTGCTTGTTCCCCATGATTATACATGCTGGAGAGGAACGAGTGCCTGTGGATGCAGTTCTTGGGAAGGTCATTGTGTGATGAGCCCCCTCTATTCTTGGAAAGATGAGCCTATCTATCTTTGACCTCTGGTGAGCCCCCAATGTGTGCACACGCATGTGGTGACCGATGGTGAAGGATACGCTATCAAAAACAGCATAGCTGCATGATTTAAGGAGTATTTATCCCTGCACTTTATTCAATGTTGCACAATTGATTTTTTTTTTGCACTACCACCTTGGTTTTTGCATTTAAGTGATTGAAGGTGAAGGACTCAGCTTTGAAGCAAGTTGGCTGTTTGATTCAAGGAGGACCTACCTTTGCACTTCATTGCGGATTGCACTGTTGAGACTTTTTGCACTAGCACTTTGTTTGTATTTTTTGCACTAAATTGTTTTGCACAATATATATTCAGTTTTAGCGCTGCTTTCACTATCACGGATATAGCTGATCTTCGAAACAGTCAGCTCGCCTAAAGGGAATGGCTGAGAGGGATGGATGGCACGTGCAGCAACAACTCCAAGGGAGAATCAGCAATTCCAATATCAAAAACCACCTTAATCTGTGCCCTATATTAGACAACATGACACACAAACATTGAAATGAAATAACGAAATGACAACATTTTTGGGGAATAATTATATTATACTGCAGTTTTTAACAAAAACAATTCGTTTTTCACAAACAAAGTGTAATAACTGCTTAGTAATGAGTGTATCAATTTTAAAGTTTAGCTAACATTACAATTGGTGGTAAACTGGGTAATCGGGGTTGCTGGTGGATGTGCTGGGCCTTACCGTAGCAAATTCAGGGCCTCTTTGATTTTGCCTAGAGGTGGTGATGGTTGAAGGAATTGGGGATGGGGAAGGATAGGGTATAGGGGGATTGGAAATATTTTAAAGCATTCCCATACTCATCTGAGTACTGCCGAAAGCCCGGCGGATAGTAGGGCTGGCTTCTGAGAGGTGGAGGGTTTGTCAAGGGGTAATAAAGCCCTGATGGTGTTGCTGGACCAAAGCTAGGGGTTTGTAAGGCTGGTACAATATCTGTGCCACTGTTGGCCTCTAATATATCCATGATTGTTTTTTTCACAATTGTCTTTCTTTCTGGCCTTACATTTTGTAAGGAGTTTCGAACCATCATTCCAAAAAGATGGTCATTGGATTCATACTTTTCCATCCTTTTATCTAATTTTTCCATCAAACTAGCAAACTTGGTCATATTTTCACTACGTCCCCCTCTAGCTGGTCTCCGTCTTGGTGGAACTTGGCTTGGCCCTGGCTCTTCTTCATTAGCGGGCAGGTGGGGGGCAGAAGCTGGATTATTGTCTGCCTCAGAATCCTCTACCTCCACATCACCCTGGGCATGTGACATGGTCATCCGGCATTGCTCCTCACGTCTTCCCTCACGTTCTACAATGAACATATATTAAAATTTAGTACATTTTTTGAATCATAGCGTAGTACAAATTTGTGTAATATGACAATACTCACTCTCTTCCCTGATCCTTCTCAGATCCCTTTTGTAACAGTCCCGCAACCCCTTCCAATGGGTCTGAATTGCTGTTACTGCAAAACACAAATATGACCAAAATCCATTTAATATTTTTAGCATTGTATAAGTTAGTAAAATAAGGTAATTCAACAACATAGACATAACATGTCGAACTACATGGTTAGGGTTAGTGAAAAAGTGGGCAATATCAGGGGTTATGTGTGCTCTACATCTGGGGACAGATTAATCACATTTAACCACTTGCCAACCGCAGTCTGACCGCGACAGAGTTGCTCGTTATCACAGATCACCGCCATTACTAGTAAAAATTCCCAAACCCCCCCAGAAATGAATTCTCATCATCCGTAAACGCACCAACTTTTGCACAAACCAATCAATAATCGCAGAATGCGATTTTTTTGGACCAGAAATATGAAGAAGAATATAAATTGGCCAAAAACGATGTTAAAAAAAATGTATTTATTTATTTTTTTTGGATTTGTATTTTAGCGAAAAGTAAGACATTTTGAGATTTTTTGAAAAATTGTCGCTGTGCTTTTGTTTATAGCGGTGATCAGAAATGATGCAGAGGTGAGCAAATACCACCAAAAGAAAGATCTATCTGTCGCAAAAAAAGTCGCAAATTTCGTTTGGGTACAACGTCGCACGACCGTGCAATTGTCAGTTAAAGCGACGCAGTGCCGAATCCCAAAAAGTGCTCTGGTCCTAAAGTGTGAAATCCTTCCGGGGCTGAAGTGGTTAAAAAATGAGAAAATGAACATTAATATTAATATTATTAATATGAAAAGTAATATAATGGACACTTACATTTTTCAGTACGGTCATCAGGGGATAACGAATCCCAGGCCTCAAAAGACAGTCTGCAGATTTCAAGCCAGGCAATGTCTCTTTTACTTTGGTCCTTTTAACTGGGATCTCTAGTATCCCATAGTTCTGGTCGCTCTCTGCAGAGATGGATGAGCATCTCATTATCCAAAGGCTGTCTTTGGAAAAGCCTTTTTGCTCTTTTTTTGGACATAGCAGACACACAGGTAGTAGATGTCTTTTCCAGAAGGGAGGGGGTGCCTGGGTAAGATTACAGGGAGTACCTGGGTAAATACAGGGGGCACCTGGGAAAATCCAAATTCTGTTTCCTGGAAAGTCGCTTGCATTAACATGGGGATCCAACTTGGAGGCGACTTCCATTCATTTCTATGGGCACAAGTCGGATAGAATTTGCCTTGAGTGGCGCAGGAACTTTTTTCTGAAGTCAGAGCGACTTAGTAGCGTACATTAAGACGGCTCCCATTCATTTCAATGAGATTTCAGATGTCAAGCGACCTGGGGCGACTTGAGGCTACTCAAGTCGGAGCGACAGTCGCCCCTGTGTGAATGGGGCCTAAAATGGGTGGTTTTCCCATGTGACCGATAGAAAGTGAAGCGATAGATGGGCAGCACCTGAACTGGTGCTTTTTATCTTAGCAGTGAAGGTCACCCTGGTATGGAAATGCTGTGTCTAAAAGAAACAAGCAAGTGTATTACAAATTATTAAAGTGACTTTCTATCTCTCTCTCTATATCTATATATATATATATATATATATATACATACACATATATAGCTCAACATTATTAGACCCCTATAATTCTACTTGCCAAGTATGGTTAAAGATGGGGGCACATGGTCGGCAGCCAGGTAGCATCCTTGTTCTAAGGGCCCAGTATGGATTTTTAGGTGGACCTCACACGTTTTTGTGTGTTGAGTATTCTCTTAAAATCTCTACCAGACTCAAACTTTCTGGTATGCATTTTGGGGGGGACTCTGCTCTTTTGTACATTCCTGCTGTAGAATTTATTACAGCAAAAACAAATAATAAAGGTTAAATTGCCTGCAAATGATGTTTCATTGATGGCTTTTTTTTTTAAATATAAAAAAATGGCACACATACATATCCAAGTGTCCTCTTAAGAACATAGTAGACCCTTAAGGGTGCAGTGTATGCTGGGGGACCTCTGGAAGATGTTTGTTTTTGAAGCCAGGAGGGAAATGCCTACCATTTAAAACACTGGTATTTATTTTTAAACGTCAGTGCTTTACATGGCTCCCAGCCAAATGAAATTTTCTAAAAAGTTTTTTTGCACTGCACATATCCCCCAGGGCAGTGCCCACCCCATGTTGTTCTTTTACGACCCTTTGCGGAGAATCCCAACAAAATTGACATTTTTATGAGAGGTTTTTCAAAAAGTTTGCACACTTTTTAAACTCTGTTATATAGAAAAAAGTACAGAAACTTTTTGAAGACCCCTCGTATTTGACAGATTTGGCTCCTATTGATTTCAGTGGAGTTTGGCTTCAGCTTTCAAATTCAATTAAAGTTCGCTGGACCTTGCTCAAACTGAACCCAGGACATTCTGCTTATCTGAACTTCTGAGGATCAGAGCTGGATGTACTGATCTACACAATAGCGAGTGCTATTTGGTAAACATGGACACCAAAAGGTGATAATCGCACCCACCCTTCTTCAGGGGTGTAACTATGAATCCTAGAGCCCCATAGCAGAACTGACGGGCTTCATGGCATAAGATGGTCATACACAGCTAAAATTTTGTTAGAAAAAAAAAAGTAATTTCTAAATGCTCATTTGTTATTTTTACCCATTAATGTTAAAAAAAATAATCATTTGTGACTCCAGTAGGCATACAGGGTCACTGTCAGTCTGTAGCAGAATTCAGAGGACAATAAATCTACACTGCTAAGACAGATCAGCAAATGCCTCTCCCTGCACAGGGAGGGGGATCGGTGACCAGCGATGATCCTGAGGTCTGACTTCAGATCTTCTATACTGGGAAATTCACAGTTTAACTACTTCAGCCCCGGAAGGATTTCCCACTTTAGGACCAGAGCACTTTTTTGCGATTCGGCACTGCGTCCCTTTAACTGACAATTGCGCGGTCCTGCGACGTTGTACCCAAACAAAATTAGCGCCCTTTTTTTCCCACAAATGGAGCTTTCCTTTGGTGGTATTTGATCCCCCCTGCGTCACTTCTGATCGCCGCTATAAACAAAAGAAGAGCGACAATTTTGCAAAAAAAAAAATGTCTTACTTTTTGCAAAAATACAAATCCAAAACAAAAAATATATATATAAGAAAACATTTTTTTTCCATCGGTTTTGGCCGATTTATATTCTTCATATTTTTTGTAATAAAAAAACCGCAATTGGTGTTTATTGATTGGTTTGCGCAAAAGTTGCTGCGTTTACGGACTATGAGAATTCATGTCTGGGATTATTTATTTTTTATTTTTTACTAGTAATGGTGGCGATCTGCGGGTTTTTTTTTTAGCGGTACTGCGATATTGGGGCGGACATGTCGGACCATTTCAACACTTTTTTTTGGGACCATTGGCATTTATAGAGTGATCAGTGCTATAAAAATGCACTTATTTACTGTGTAAATGCCATTGGCATTGAAGGGGTTAACTGTGTTCCCTGGGTGTGTTCTAACTGTATCGGGGCTGGGCTGGCTGGGGAAAGGGGATGATCATGGCTTCCATATAGAGGAAGCCTGTGATCAGCGCCCTTCAACAGAACGGAGATCCGTGTTTACATACACAGACCTCCGTTCTTTCACTGCGGGGGGGAGCCATCGTGGGTAGCCGACGGCGATCGAGTCCGTAGCACCCACTCCCTGACCCCCCCCGGACACAGTG
>BLSH010043214.1:306821-323065 GCA_018402905.1 Glandirana rugosa
CGATACTGGCCGAGGATAGGGACCTTTCTTCGTCCCCCAGTGCTGTTGCACATTTAGCCCTTTAATAACCACCGTTTACTTCCTAGACTGGAACCATGGTCCTTTCACCTGTTAAGAGGTAAGTTCGGGCCGTCTACAAGACACTGTACAACTGGGAGTTACGGAGACTCTCCACAAGACAAAACCTGTAAAATTTTACAGGTGGATGGTCTGAGACGTCTGCATGATCACTTTCTAATTCCTTGTTGGAGTAAGTATTTGACATACCATTTTCCCTTCGTTAGTTCTTTGTTTTCGTCAAACACAAACTTTGGAGTTGTAGTGACCTGGGATGTTCGTAGTTGGTTTTTCATGGCAAGTTTTTGTAGTTGTCTTTGCAAGGTTTCAATTTCATTCTTAATTTGGTTGATGCTTGTAGGGTCCAGTGATGTTGAGGTTTCAAACACAAACTGCTTTTGTTTCTTGATTGCTTCCCTTTTACCATACAGTTTATGAATGAGGTTGTTCCTTAATCTTTCACTAGTACGTCTGCAGAGTCTGGTAGGTGGACATTTTAAAATGTCCAAAACAGAACACCTCTCAGAGGCATTGAGGGTCAACATGTCACAGAACATCTGCCGGGCTTGAATGGAGAATTGTCCACTTTCCTGGTACCAAGGTCAGATCCTTCATTTGCCACCAATAATTTCCCGATTTACACGTTGTCGTGACCCCCTGCTTCTTTCCAGGGATAGGAGCCGGTCATAGCTGTGAATACCATGACACCAAAGGCCCAGATATCAATACTTCAGTGCAGCAACAGCTGTTCCCCTTGTGGTAGGCTGCACAGTTCCAGAGCTGTGCACGGTATAAATCAGGACATAAGTGGTGCTTGTGTTCTCCGGAGCATTGTCAGTCCAAAATCTGCCACTTTTTACTTTATTATATTCAATGTCCATCAAAAGAATATTGTCCAACTTGATGTCCCGATGGACCATTCCTCAGCTAATGCTTTGGACTTTATGCACAGCAATCTGTTGAACACAACGCTTCACTATATCTTCCTCTAAACCAACCTGTAGGGAAAAAAAAAGACAAATTAGTCACTAGACAGCAATATGGCAAAATATTACGGATATGATCTGTATCTACTATATAACAAGAGGAACTTCAGCACGCCATGTATTTGATAAAATGGGAAGGGAGCACCTGTTTGGAAGCTGCACTGATCCTGAATGAATAACCAGAAAATTGTTTCAGGTTTAGGCCTAATTTAGCAACTAAAATCCTGACGTGCGAAATGAACAGCTTCGAAGTGAGAGGACACGTGGCAAAAAGGAAGCAATGAACTGTTCAGAGGAGCAGCTGCGAACTGCTTGCAGAGAAGATCAAGCATGCCAACCAGACACCGACTACTTTTTGTAATTGACTATGAACCCCTGGCCTGTTTGTCTATTCTTGTTATTGGAAAGTTGAAGAGCATAATGGTCGGGAAACTTGGTGAGACTGCCTTTGAGCAGTATAGGTGCATGATGGCCAGCCTGAGAGACCTCCCCAGGTCAGAAGAAACTTATGTAGATGGCTGCCTTGAATACTAAGCTGGGACCTAAGCCAAAAGGGGAAAGCAATTAAAAAGTTTGACATTCCTCAGAAAATGTGGTCGGTGACTGGTAGACGTGACAGTTGTTGACGGTCCCTGATTTCTTTGAATACCTCTCAACATAGATTTCAGAGGGTGAGCCACAAAAATGGAAGTACTGCCAGGATCCTGCAGGGACCTAAAGTGCTGAACACCCGAGAGATATAACTTGATGGTATTGACAGAAAAGGACAGTTCTCTATTCACTCTGGGAATACGCCACAAAACACACAATATATATATATATGAGATGCATGCTGGTGGGTCGGGTCAAACCAAACGACCCACCAAAGGGGAGGTGACGACTCTGCCTCAAAGGACCATCGCACCACCTACCCCCCACCCACAAACTCCCTTACAAGCAAACCATTAGATATAGCAAACAACATAAAATATATATATAACTGCATAAACCCATGATTGGATAATAAATAAATGGATAAATCAATACACATCAATGTCACACCTATTACATATATCCTATACTATAGTACAGTAAAGATATAGATAAGATGCCACCTCCAAGGACATATATGCACAACCCAATACCATTAGGAGTCATTGCCCACATACACATGGATCAGCCCACAGGGCTCAATATCCACACAAGACACTGGTCCAATACACCAATAGTAATGGCCATAGTGATCGCTACATGGATACAGCAAATCATACTGTCTAATATTAAAAAAATCATCATACCGTGTCTTCAATGGGTGTACAGAGGATCTTGCAGGCACCCATTCCATGTCTGATGTATGGCTGTTATACCACCTCAAAAACAATTTGTGTACAATCTTGTGTACTGGCGTCTCACATACCGTGGGACGCATGAAGCTCCGCGATCCGGAAGTGCAGGCGGAATTGCGTTCCACTCCATCACATCCGGGTCGTGCTACGCCTAATAAGGGTGTACCATCTCCAAAGGGGGAGGGCCTGAAGAAACAGGACAATGGTAGGCAGAAGGCAAAAGGTAAGGGGGCAGTCCCACACACCAAGAAGGCGTGACATACCCCACCAAAGTCTAGCCAATAAATGACCAGATGTTGGTGTAATAGATCAGTGGACCCATAGCAGCAGGTATCAACAGGATACATCGCACCATATCCTTAGAGAATGCATCCACATCCATATGAGGGGCAAACATTAAATTTAATAATCGGCCAGAACAGCGCCTCCACGTGACTAGACTATAAACATAAAACAAAATAATAAAAAAGAATATAAACCAGATTATAAGTATATATACTTCATAAACTATCAATTCATAACTTGATATACAGTGTGAAATTAAATTCTATTAGAAAGAAAAAAGAATATGCATCGCACATGCACACACATGATCCCCCCCCTCATCCAAATTACAGGGGTACATGGCACAATAAAAAATCATATGCATGTATATACGCAGTAACACACTCGCCTGCATATACATGCATACCCATATATACACGCATGTGCACATGCATACACATACCCAAAATTGGGACAAGAAAAACCAAAAGGAACAGAGTGGAAAGGGCCCTTATCCATGGATAACCGCAACAAGAGACCCTAATATGCATGACCTAACCAAGGTCACGCCTCCCCATAAGCCATGACCCAGGAAATAAGTAAATACCACCAAGAGAACTAGGATGCTAGCTCACCCCATTTACATGACGGACTGCAGCTCAATCTCCTCGTTTAACCCTTTTATGCTAAGGGAGTCAAACGTGAATATCCAATAGGCCTCTCTATTACACAGCCTCCGATATTTATTACCATTATCCATATGGTTGCTGATGGCCTCAATCCCAAACACCTTGAGACCTGCAAAACTACCCCCATGTTTTTCTATAAAATGACGAGGAACAGAGTAGTTGTCCTTAAGGGTGGAAATACTACTCCTATGCTCATTCATCCTTATCCTCAGAGGGCATGACGTCTGCCCCACATACAAGAGACCACAAGGACAAAGTAGGCCATAAATGACATAAGGGGTCCCGCAGTTTATAAACTGCCGGATCTTGTATACCTTTCCACTACTAACGACCACTTCTTTCTTTCGGTGACACAGAAAACTACAGTTGGCACAATTAGTCACCCCACACCGGTAATTGCCCTTTTGGTCAAAAATAGAAGACCAAGGACTAGTAGACTGTCTCTTCTCTCTTCTTACCGGGCTGGGTGCTATCAAACTCCTCAATTCTCTCGGTTTTCTAAAGACTATATTTGGATGAGGAGGAAGCGAACTTGCTAGAAAGGGGGTCTTGCTTTTAATATTTTCCAGTTCAATTTAAAAACTCTTTGGATCAGAGATGCTTTGTAATTGAATCTGGTACAGAACCTAATATTCCCTTTCTGACCTTCCAATGGCTTATGCAAACGTTTTTTCAAGTGGTTCTCCATCATAGGACGCCCAGTACTTAGAATAGGCCTGCTCTAGCAGATCTTCATCGTACCCCTTCTCTCTAAATTTGTTCATCAAAGCAACACTTAACTCCTCATAATCAAGTGTGTTTAAGCCTACAAAATTGCCCAAAAGGCACATTCTTAATCCATCTAGGATGATGGTGACTCCGAGCATGGAGATAGGAATTTCCTGCAGTCGGCTTGATGTGTGTCCTAGAGTAGATGCAGTTCTCCTCATCTACTCGGAGCTCCAGATCAAGGAAGACCAAACTCTTATAGTCCACAACATGGGTAAAGGAGATCCAAAATTGATTGTTGGTACAGTGTGATATAAATCCTTCTAGAAAAATAATATAAACTGATTGCGCCGTGAAGAAATTCTGATAGATGATGATAAACACAATATAAGCGCCAACCTCTTATATACCGAAACTCATAACATGTAAATAAATCATAAAATTATTAAATGAAATTTGTGATTCCACAAATGGACTATGGAAAAGATTTTCATATCTTAATAGGATATAACTAAAGTCCATTAATGTCCATCAAAATAGTGACAATCAACTTAATTATGATAAAGTGACGATAGTGCTCTCCAGTGCTTCATAAAAATCGGTGCAATATGTGCAGAAAAAGTGCCAGGTGCCAGGATCCCTCTTGTGTCCCCACTCACCAGAGCAAATGGACCCACTGCTTTGCAGTCAGCAGGTCAAAAACGCAGGGTGGTGATAACCGGTGGTTCCTGGCTGAACACTGGAACGGATGTATGAGACTCTTTTTCCAGCTACTGGCAGACCTTTGTGGCTCAAGAAAGCAAGGGGACATTTATAGTGTATACCATAAAACACTATTTATTGCGCATAAAAGTAGTTTAGTTTACTTACAGACTTTTCATCTTTAAAATCGCGTCTCTGTACACAGCGTGCAGACTAGTTGGGCGGGCAACCACCCCTCACAAGCCGCCGGCGGACGTGATGCGATCAATTATGGAGGACCGGAAGTGACGTCAACGCGTTTCGCTTCATTGTGTCAAAGCGTCATCACGGACGTTGATCTCCGGCCATTCCCCATGTTTTATCTTCAGAGGCACCACCCACCAATTCAGACCAGCTGAAGATGGTTCCCTTACAGACAAACACTTCCGTCCAACGAAGCAAACTGCATCACACCGCCATCTAGTGGCGGGAGCTAAAGACTGCATTCTCTCTAACAAAATACATACAATGATTGGAAACCAAAATTAATTACATCAATTGGAGACACGCGCGAGCATGGAAAGAGGCACAAAGAATTTCTCTGCAGCCACATCCTACTCATGAACATACCTCCATGTGCAACATCAATTACAAAAACAATTTATTAAAAATATATAAATATATAAACTAAAAGATGTACATAGAAATTCAAATGCACAGACATCTTGTGTATGCGGCATATCAAAAACACTAATGAAAGTATTAAAAATGACTACAACTCAGATCTAGATAAAAATGTAAGGCTTGAATCAGCCTCTAACAAACAAACACCCAAATGCCTCCTATTTCAGATATTTTACATTATAGGTTATGGTAGATACCAACTGGGCCTCAAGGGAGGCCCCAGGCAAGTGGTGGCCCTAGCCTATCCCCCCAAAGATAGAAAGGGGGGGGGAGGGGATGGTATGAAATATGGTTGAAATTTTCATAGTGGGAAGAGAGAGGGGAGAGGGACATTCCAAGGGAGAGAGAACTAGGACGAGTCTCACCAGTTGGCAAGAAAACAGTTGATATCCAAATCAACATTGAGCCCCCGCGGATCCAAGGTGCCCGTCCTATAGATCCACTGAGACTCATTCCGAGATATGGCCCTGGTGCGATTCATCCCTCTCCAGTGCTCCTCTACTCTACCAATCCCACAAAAGGTCAGAACACTAGGGTCTCTATTATGGCAATGTCTAAAATGGTTTGAAAGGCTCTGATGTTTGAAACCCTTCTTGATGTTATAGACATGCTCCCTTAATCGGTCCCGGAGTCTGCGTGTCGTGCGGCCTATATATTGCAGGCCACACGGACACGAGAGGAGGTAAGTGACATATGTTGTATCGCACGTGATGAATTTCTTGATTTGGTATAATCTTCCCGTAACTGCAGACGTGAAGTGTGCGGTACTCCATTGATGAAAACGGGAGACATTACACACGACACATCTGCCACAACTGAAAAAACCCACTTGATCAAGAAACGTAACAGTTTTGACAGGGAGGTCTATCACATTATAGGCCAGTCTTAAACGTAGTGATGGAGGTCTTTTGTAAATAAACTGTGGTCTCTTGGGTAAAATATCTTGGAGTATTCTATCTCGCAAAAGCAATGGGTCCGGATAATTTTTTCAAACTGTTTATATTCCCTAAAGAAGCCAGTCATAAATGATAAACTCAGGTCCTGTTCCCTGGGTTGCTTGTTTTTAAACAATGTATCCCTATCTGATTTGGTGTTCTCCAAAACCTTCCTATTATACCCTTTTTCGACAAAACGTTCAAGAATAACTTGTGCCTGTGTGTCACAATCATCTAAGGTATTACAGTTCCTTCTAATTCTAAGCATTTGTCCCATTGGGATGCTGTGCAACCATTTTGGATGGTGGCAGCTCCCAAGGGGTATGTATCCATTCCGATCAACTTCTTTGAAGAACGTTCTGGTATACAGTCTATCCTCCTGCTTATAGATCGTCAGGTCCAAGAAGTTGATGGCATCTTTATTGATTTGCTCAGAAAAGGAAATTCCTACCGTATTGTTTCCCATTTGGTTAAGGAAACTTTCAAGGGACTCCCGTGTACCCTCCCAGATCACGAGAATATCGTCAATATATCTTTTATACATCTTGAGCTGTGAGGGAGGGTTGGCAAAAATAGCCTTATCCTCCCACCAGCTCATGAAGATATTTGCGACTGAGGGGGCATACTTAGCCCCCCTTGATTTGCCTGTAGTACTTTTTATTAAACCAAAAATAATTATGGCCCATAGCTACCTCCAGCAATTCTAGCAGAAATTCTTTTTGTTCATCTTTGATATCTGTGTTATCCAAGGCCCACTTGATCGCATTGATGGCATAATTCTGCCCGATATTGGTGTAAAGCGAATTTACATCCACACTTGCCAAAACACGCTCATCTCCAACCCGAAGGTCGTTAAGTAAGCCAATAAGTTCTTTGCTGTCCCTGAGGTAGGCTGGGAACTGCTTGGCCAATGGTTGAAAAAAGACATCCAAATACTCTCCTGCTCTGGCAAAAAGTGACTCAATCCCACTTATTATTGGTCTGCCAGGAGGTTTGAGGGGATCTTTGTGTATCTTTGGCAATTGGTAAATAACCGGCAATCTCGGGGGATCAGGTATCTTGCTTCTCTCTTATTAACGATACCTTTATTCAAAGCTTTCTTGACTAATCTTTTCAGTTTCGCTTTATACTTATTGATAGGGTTACTTTTGAGTTCTTCATAAGTCTCTTTGTCATTCACTAGCCTACTTGGTTCCTGTACGTAATCAGACTTGTTCAAGATGACCAGGCCGCCCCCTTGTCTGCCGCTCTAATCACTATGTCTTTTTGTTTTTCTAACTTCTTTATTCCTTCTTCTATATCTTTTTTCTGCTTAACAAACTGAACCCTCAGGGTTGCTAGGTCCTGTTCCACTGCTTGTTTGAAGCTATCCACAAAGTGGTTACCAGCCACTTTGGGATTAAACATGGAATTGTTCCTGAGGGTAGTTTGTAAATAATCACTAGTGGCAGGGTCATTAACCAATTGGTTTGTGGAGGAATGTTTTCTAATATTTTCCACATACATTTCTGCAAATCAATATACAATCAAATTTATCTAAGTGCTTATCAGGCACATATTTTAAATCCTTCTAATTCCTCATCAGAACCATTCCAGATAATTAAAATATCATCAGTATATCGAGCATAGAGGACCAGGTTTGCTCCAAATGGGTTATTGGCCCAAATGGACTCCCAAAAACCCATAAACAAATTTGCATAGCTTGGAGCAAACCTGGCCCCCATAGCTGCACCTTTAATCTGCCTGAAGAATTTACCCAAAAAGCTGTTATAGTTGTGGGTCAGCATAAATTTGATACTATCGCAAATAAAGCGTGCTTGGGCGTGATTAAAGCTCTGGTTGGTCACCAGGAAATGTTGTAACGCCTGAAGACCAAATTGATGTTCTATTGAGGTATATAAAGAGGCCACATCCAATGACCCCCATCTATATCCCTCTTGCCAGGAATAGGAGGACAGTACCTCCTAATACATGACTCAAATCTTTAATAAATGATGGCAGTGATGTTACTATGTCCTGTAGGAAGTGGTCGACATGGCTACCTAGATTGCTCGTAAGACTATCAACCCCTGCAACAATGGGTCTCCCTGGAGGGTTGAGATGATCCTTTATGGATCTTCGGTATGTGATAAAAATGGGGTACTACAGGGTGCCTAGAGTATAAAAAAGGAACTCCTCCTTAGTAATGACCCCTGCTTTGAGTGCCCGTTCCAAAAGATTTTTGAGGTCATTCATATAGCTATTGGTGGGGTCACAGGGGAGCCCGACATATGTATCCTTATCCCCTATGAGCCTCTCCGCCTCTTGGATATAGGTCTCTTTATCCTGAACAACCAAACTGCCCCCTTTGTCTGCCTTCCTGACGATAATCTCGGGTTTATTCTTAAGGGTGAGCAATGGACCATTAATTTCATTATTCTGCTGCCTAAATCTTCTCCCATTACACAAGGCCTTCAGGTATTCCCATACCAACTCATAAAAGGTCAGAATAAAATTTCCCTTAGACCAGTGGGGATAAAAAGTGGACTTAGACTTAAACCCAGTCTGTAGGATCTCGGCCTCAAGGAAGGGACACGGCACAATCTCTCCACCATCTCTCTCTCCTTCACTATATAGCTCTTCTGGGACCCTCAGTATATTCAGTGTCCATGGAATCCTAGGGAGAATGGGTTATTATATCCCTTTCATCAACCGGTTCTCTTTCCTTAATTGCAAAATGGCGTTTTATTGTTAGACTCGGAATGATCTTAAGGTCAATGAATAGCTCAAACGCATGAGGATTTTTAGGGGCAAAGTTCAGCCCTTCTCTCAGGAGACTAAGTTCCACATCAGTAATTAATAATTTTGAAAGATTATTAGACAGTATGATTTGCTGTATCGAAGTAGCAATCACTATGGCTATTACTATTATTACTATTGGTGTATTGGACCAGTGTTTTGTGTGGATATTGAGCCCTGTGGGCTGATCCATGTGGGCAATGACTCCTAATGGTATTGGGTTGTGCATGTATGTCCTTGGAGGTGGCATCTTATCTATATCTTTACTTTACTATATTATATGATATATGTGATATGTATAACATTGATGTGTATTGATTTATCTATTTATTTATTATCCAATCATGGATTTATGCAGTTATATATATTTTTATGTTTGCTATATCTAATAGTTTGCTTGTAAGGGAGTTTGTGGGTGGGGGGTAGGTGGTGCGATCATCCTTTTTGAGGCCGAGTCGTCACCTCCCCTCCCTCTCTCCTCCTCTTTGGTGGGCGGGTCGTTTGGTTTGACCCGACCCACCAGCATGCATCTCTATACATATATATAAGAGGGACATACCTCATGAATAGTAGGCTCTGAGGAAGAGGGTTCACCCTGGAAACGCGTTTAGCCTGGTTACGCGGACGCTGTTTATCCCCCTTGTTGAGGTGGAGATTTGTGCCTTTGAGGAATAGCCTCATCTGTCACTATGCTTTTATATTGCTCCTTTTGTGAGTATGTTTTTATTATTCTTTACATTTTAATAAATGGTCTTATGGTATTGCACTAGGTCGGTGTGCCCCCCTCTTGTGTGTTTTGTCTATAGTTTCCTTGTGGATGCCCATGGTCCTGAGGAGGGCAGCAAGACCACCAGGTGCTAAGTGTGTGCCACATCTACAAATAACTTTCGTTGTGCTCTCCTCCTCTTTTCTTTGGTTGATGTATCCGTGCGCAGGAGTACTTTTACTAATACGCCACAAAAGCCATCACATAATTGATATCTCCCGCCAACCAGCGAGGTGTTAAGAATGTACCATTGTGCACACACCTGATATATACTGGGTACAGGTGACCATTTTCCAACTCCCATCCTAGACTGCAATCCTTTACAACCCTAGATCTTGGACAGTTCTATGGACTTTGACTAAATCACTTCTAGGAGTGATCTCTTCTGCTGGGTCCTGCCAATACGGCTACAGCAAGGGATAATTCCATGGACTGCCATGTACATAGTGCAACTGCACAGGCGTTGAATTAGTGACTGAGGGCCTGTGACCACAGCCACTCACCCCTCCATCTCCACAATCTCCCTCCTCTCGCCAGCGGTGCACCACATACAGGGGAAACCCTGACAATCACTGCCTATCTCCAATATAGGTGCCCCCTCTCCATTCCTGCTCGAGTCACCAGGGGTGATTGGAGCGCTCTGTGTCCCCATAGACTATTGCTTCATACCACATATGGGAATTTTCCCAGGCAACACAGTGGCTATAATCGATCTGGCGTCTGGACATTACTGTTACATGTGTTGTCTCCTTTCAATGTAATTGTATGTCCCATTGCCCATATACTTGGCAAATCAGCCAGTCTCACAGTAGTGGGGGTTTGGATTATGCACTATATGTATTTGAATAAACTTTTGATAATTTTTCAATAACACCTGTTTATATTTGGTCAATTCAAAAAGCCTCTTTTGCCCCTCCTTGGGGGATTTTTTTGCAGATGGTTTTATGGCTTTATTTTCATCTACCTATATGGCAATACAGGTATCTATAGTACTATGCTACAGTAACAACAGATATGCCTATTGTTAAATAGTTCTTTCATAGATTCAAATTGGGCTGTAGAATGTATGAAATGCACCAGATGCTAATCGTTGTGCCGCCGACACGACTAGATTGAAATCGGGCTGTAGCTTGTAAAATGACCATGGAGTGTAAAAGGCAGAGTATCGGCTGAGTTGTGAGTATGTAGAAGCTTACGATGGCTTTGTCTGAGTAATGAATAGCAGTTTATGTCAGATGACTCACGATAGGGACCGAGCTGTGGTAAACTTTGTGATAGGTGAAATTGTGATGTGTGAAGCCGAGGATAGGAATTGTTGTGCCACCGTTGCGACTGGATTCAAATCGGGCTATGACGGCTGACACAACAGAAGCTGTAGCTACGAGTGGGGAACATACAAATCAAAACTACATTTGGTAACAAGGAGGGGTTATAAATTCTACCTGCGACAGTGAGCAAGACTCGATCGCCGAAAACCACAAAATGAGAAGCCGCAACACCCTGGAATTCTGGATCACAAACATAAAGTGAGCTGGAAGAGTCCGGAAATCAACAAGGACCACGTATGACTGGTCTGCTTAAATACCCCCCCGGACTCCTCCCATAAATTCAGGCCACCATACTGATACTGGTGTGTGTATATGTATGTGTGTATGTATGTATGTGTGTGTATGTATGTGTGTATATATATATATATATATATATATATATATATATATATATATATATATATATATATATATATATATTTATAATTTTTTTTTTTTTTTTAGAAAACATTTTGGGCTTCCCTATGAGCCTACCATTTCACATTTATTAATATTATTAGATGGTAGCTCCCAGCAACAAAACAAACAAAAAACAGATTTAATTTCCTGTCTCTAGCCTGGGCACTATGGGCATGACTTGGGTCTTAAGTGGTGAATGGCTGCTGGAACTGGCTGGTCCTCGGAGTTAGTCTGCATTTACCTAGGAAACTCTGCATGTCACTTCATAAATTTACAGCTAAAGAACTGTAATCCTGAAATTTTACCTTGTGATGGAGGAAGGTATGTGTTTGACATTTTTGGTATCTGGTGGTATATTCTGATGTCTGGAAGGAAGTGGCTCCAGCACTGTGTTTGCTGCTGGATAATGATTGGGCTGGGCTGTGGAGATTGGTTGTTGGTTTTATCTTCCACATTGGTGACGCCCTTATCTCCTACCAGGTTAGAGATGCTCTCAAACCAATCAGTTGTTTCCTAATTGGCTCAGGCAAACTGAGACTGATGGAAATTCACAAGCTCAGAAAACATGTCCCAGTCACTATTATTGTTCAAGCTGCTTCTTTGAATTTTTTTTCCTTTCACTCTAAACTCTCCTCCATGTTAGCCTATGTGTCCATACATACATGTACTTTGGACCGTGGTGGGGGCTTGGCCGGTATGTGGATGGAGCTTGGGATAAGGGGGTTGCTGATGATGCATGGTGTGTATGTGGATGGAGCAGGGTAGTAAGTAAACAAGTGAATTAGGTGTTTGACCCCAGTTCTCATCTCCACCTGCCAAGACTCTGGGACTTTGTTCACAAGCTGCTCTAGGCTGTAGCAATAAAAGGGCCTCACTATCATCAATTTTTTGGCTAAAGTCCAACATAAGGTCTACTAGTTTTTCATATCTCTGTGCCTGAGACCTTCCCCTGCAAGCCCTTGCTGTTGTACTTGCAAGGTTGCTACTACAGGAGTGATTTCTCCTGCTTCTGGGACAGGTAAAGAGCATGAAGAGCTGTTGGCCATTGATGGAATGGTTGGTGGTTGCCCCTGGCTGTCATGTAACACAGGTGAAGGTTCAAATTCTGCATCCTCCTCCTCCTGCTGGTTCCCAGGAGCTTTGGATTGTGAAATTAATAAGATGCTTTAGAACACCTGCATTCTAAAGAAAAGTATTCCCTCTTTGATATGATGATGACTTATAACTTATAATGATATTTGTATGATGGCACATAAGAAATCAAGGTTCTTCTTATGCACATATGGTGCTGGAGCTCTTGATGTCTACCCACTAAACAACTCCCTCAGTTGCCTGTAGCATGTATGATGCATCTTTCACACTTTTCCAATTTTGTTTTATTACCTTCACCCAAAAAAAAACTTGACAGCACCCCAATTCAATATATAAAGTTATATCCAATTAAACACAACATAAAGAGAAATCTAATCATGCCGTCATTCATTCACAGCACCCCCTGTCAGATTGTTGTTAGAAAAATGCAGCCATGCAGGGCTCCAGCCACGTCATTAATTCATGGAGTTCAGTGAATGGAAAAACTTCAACTACCATCATCCAATGCGGATGTTGTCTTGTAGTTTTCAATAAACTACCATGGCACTAGTGAGCGCTCTAGTAGTTCATTGATCCTTCCTGTGATTCTCTAAGACCCCTATCACACCAGGGCTGCCCGAGCATTAGCGGTAAAATACTGCTAATATGTGGTGCTTTACTGATCATTATAGAGGCGGCAGTGCGCTTTTAACAACCCCCCCCCCACATGGGTTAATAGTGCCAGTTAGCGACGCTTCCAAAGCGCTGATCCATTGTTTTCAATGGGCAGGGGCGGTATAGGAGCGGTGAATACACCGATCCCACACCGCCTTTAAAAATGTGTCTTGCAGGACTTTTTTTTACTGTCCCACAAGTGCACCCACCTGTGTGAAAGCACTGGGGGTGTATTGGGGGGGAGTTTTTCAGGAGCTTTTCAGTTGCTACTTTTAGGCGCCTGAAAAACGTTCTGGTGTGAAAGGGGTCTAACTGCCTTCCCATACGAGGTACAAGCAGACAGATACACAGACAGTCTGCAGGAGCCTTGTATTGCACCCACAATCTTCTGATCCCAGGTGCAATGATTTACAGGCTCCTAATTACCAATAAAAAAAGAATTGCCCATTTGTTTTACCTTTAAAATTTTTAAAAAGCTAAATTTTTTTTTGATTTATAAAATATGAACTGGTCCTTTTTAAATGTTTTGGATCCGGAGCTCAGAGGAGCCGGAGTGACCGGTGGCCACATTTCCAAGCAGAAGAGAAGCAGCCCCTCTTATTAGATGGCCACCCACCCTTCCATGTCTGGTCAGTATTGTCATAGTACCCGCCGGTGTTCTGATGATTACAGTCCTCCGCCGAAATGTGTCTGCACATGCGCAGATCGCACAGGCACAACAGCTGATTTTTCGATCAGCTGTTCTGCCACATGCACAGACAGAGGGCACTGTTCGGTAGCGATGTCAGGGGCGGTGTCTGCGCTTGTGGGGCGGGATGGAGGGAGATAGACGGATGGAAGTCAGGGGCAGTGCGGATGGAGGGAGATAGACGGATGGAAGTCAGGGGCGGTGTGGATGGAGGGTGATAGACGGATGGAAGTCAGGGGCGGTGTGGATGGAGGGAGATAGACAGATGGAGGGTGATAGACGGATGGAAGTCAGGGGCGGTGCGGATGGAGGGAGATAGACGGATGGCAGTCAGGGGCGGTGCAGATGGAGGGTGATAGACGGATGGAAGTCAGGGGCGGTGCGGATGGAGGGAGATAGACGGATGGAAGTCAGGGGCGGTGCGGATGGAGGGCGATAGACGGATGGATGTCAGGGGCGGTGCGGATGGAGGGTGATAGACGGATGGAAGTCAGGGGCGGTGCGGATGGAGGGCGATAGACGGATGGATGTCAGGGGCGGCGGATGGAGGGCGATAGACGGATGGATGTCAGGGGCGGCGGATGGAGGGTGATAGACGGATGGATGTCAGGGGCGGTGCAGATGGAGGGAGATAGACGGATGGAAGTCAGGGGCGGTGCAGATGGAGGGAGATAGACGGATGGAGGGCGATAGACGGATGGATGTCAGGGGCGGCGGATGGAGGGCGATAGACTGATGGATGTCAGGGGCGGTCTCACCCCTCTTTCTTTCAGCCCCACTCCCCTCCCCGCTATCACTTACCCCCCATCTCCCTCTCTCCACTTCCTCCTTCCTTTCACTCCCCCCCCCCCTCTTGTCTCTATCCCTCCACCCCCTCTTTGTGATAAATTCACACTGAAAAAGCACAAAGTTGCAGAGCAGCAGGAGCAATTTGGCACTCCAGCCAGCGTTGCAGGCTACTGGGGGGCTGTGTGATGCACAATTCAGTGCGTTGTACTGCACCCCTTTTTTTATGCAAGTTTTGCTTGACTTGTACAAAATGTAATTTTCATTCTCCACAATGTCAGGCAGGATGCTGTCATATTTCAGGTTCTTTGGAAAAAACACATTAAGAATATTTTACATGTTTAATCCTTGTCTAACAAAAGTTGTGGGGGGCACTTCATAGTCCAGTGCCTATAGCCTCCAGAGATTTAAATCCCGCCCGGTAGATATTGACGAGGGGGGTGGACAAAGAAAAATAGAGAGAGAGAGAGAAAACAAAAGAGACAGAAAAGGGGAAGAAAGGAGAACAGAGAGAAAATGGTGGGGAAAAAGGTATTAGGGGGGTGACACCAACCCTAGTGACACTACTGGATACATCATACAATGGCAGACATGTTTGGGGGGGGGGTCATCATACAATGAAGGACATGTATTGGGAAGGTGGATGTATACAGCATGCATACAATTGGGGGGGGGAGCATTGATGCAGTATACAGCAGGGGGCATGTTTTGGTGGGTGCATGGATGGATACAGCATAGGATGGGGGACCTGTATTGGGGAAGGGGGGGGGCACACACAAGCAGACATGTATTTGGGGGGTGAGGAGGAGCGGGGTGAACACACTGGCAGACGTGCAGATTGTCAGGCAAGTTATCTGACCATCTGTAAAGCACAGAGGCAGAATCTAATTGTCACATTCTGCCCCATTCTCTCTGTGGATGCATGAGACTTAAGTAATGTCACAGATGCAATACTATTGTTGTGTGGATTTGGGCGTGTTGTAGAGTGCGTCTTTACAGGTGTATTTAAATTTAATGTCACTTTATTGTCTTTGACATCTACAAGGATGATGGGTATTGGAGCTAGGAGCCTCAGGCATGTGTAGATCCTGCCAGGAACACTATGAGAGTCGTAGTCCAGGTAAATATGGAAATTCTTCTGTATTTAATTCAACCTGCCATGTTTTTTTTGTTCCCCCCCCCCCCCCCATGCATTGATGACCTTTACATTACTCTGTGTGACTCGCTTTCACAGAGACTGAGAGACACTCTATGTGACTCGCTTTTACAGAGTGTCTCTCAGTCTCTGTGAAAGCGAGTCGCACAGAGTGTCTCTCAGTCTCTGTGAAAGCGAGTCGCACAGAGTGTCTCTCAGTCTCTGTGAAAGCGAGTCACACAGTGTGTCTCTCAGTCTCTGTGAAAGCGAGTCGCACAGAGTGTCTCTC
>BLSH010043214.1:343269-359571 GCA_018402905.1 Glandirana rugosa
AAAACAAAAAAAAAAGAAAAAAATCAAAATGACAAAAATCTAGACACGCAGAGAGCAAAAGAGAGAGAAGGAGGAGAAAACCAAAAAAAAAACAAAAAAAAAAAACATCTCCCTCTTCCCCTCTCTACCTCTCCATGGGATCAATGCACTTTCCTAGCGGCAGCCAACAGTCCGGATATACCTATAAGAAAAACAAGGGAGCATAAGCCTCCACTGACTCTACCCCTCCACAGGGAGCCACCACTCTGCTTACCTGAGCGTAGTGTATCCCTGGAGCCGAGCAGCCGAAGTGCAGAGCGCGCTCCCCTCCGAGGGACGGCCCGAGAAGAGGGCTGCGGCCGCCAATCCCGAACGAGCGTCCCGGCCGTAACCTAGCAACGGCCCGAGGCGCTCGTTCGTGACATCATCCTGCCCCGCCGGCTTCCCTCGCTGATACATGAGGACGCCGAGGGACTAGCAGGACCAGCGCACCAGACGTCCCTGCTGGAGGTACTCAATGCGGCAGCTGCCATAGATAACAAAGCCAGACTGAATCCATTTAGACAAATGTTAAAGGCATAAAAACATCAAGGTATACCACACTGTACCTGATGAAAGAAAATAGTACCTTATACCGCCATGCCACCGTAGACAGCATCCCTTCCAGGCCCTCCTGCCGTTGTCCATGAAGATATAGGAGACAGTAATTTTATACTGTTATTCCCATGCTGCATCAGACAGTAATTTATACCGTTCTTCGCCCGCTATAGTAGACAGTAATTTATACTGTTTTCTTGCATGTTACAGTAGACAGTAGTTTATACTGTTATTATGGCTGTTACAGTAGACAGTAGTTTATACTGTTATTTGCGATAAATGTACAGCCGTGCGTAACATTATCTCTGCTGCGACAGTAGACAGTAGTTTATACTGTTGTTCCAGTAGATTCCGGCCACAGCAAAATGCAGAACTTCCTTGTCTCCGGAGTATACAGTAATTAATACTGCTAACGTCTTTGTGGGCCATTACAGTTATTTAAACTGCCAAATCATAATTCGACCACTGCTTCCGGGACCCTACCTCCTCTCGGAGACTTGTCCGTAAAACGGAGGGGAAACATGCCTCTATCCCAATAACAAAAACTGAAAAAACACAAAAAAAAAAAAAAGGTGTCCGGAGCGAGGACGAAAAAAGAACAGTGTTATGGGGCAGACAGCCGCCCTTTATGGGCTAAGAAAGAGGTGGTCCTGTGGGGGTCAGAGGGGGCGGAGCTGACCCGTAGTAGGCTGACATGGGGAGGTCCAGGAAATAAAGATTACCGATGATAACTCTTAAAGCAATTCAACGACCATGCTAATTTTTAAATGACACCTACTTGATTCACAAACTCTTTGCCTTGGTCAGACAGGATTCTTTTGGGACAACCCTGTCTGTATATCATTGAGCAAATGTGCTTTGCCACTTCTGCAGCAGTTGTAGTTTTTGGTGGGAACGCCTCTACCCTCTTTGAAAAATAATCCGTTGGTGTGAGGATAAATACATATCCATCAACAGTTTTCGGCAGAGGTCACGTTAGATCGATGACCACAAGCTCCCAGAATTGAGACACCTAATAGAATAAAAAATATTATTTTTTTTATGTATGAAAGATATTTTGTAGCTTATATGTATTATGTAAAAGAAGACACTGTTTTTAACAACATTTACCTTACTAAACTGCAAAGGCTGGCTAACGTTCAAAGGTTTTCCCACCTTCTGGCACTGCTCACATTCCTGTACCTTGAAGAACACAATAGTTAACATGTACAGTTTTTACATGTATGTAACTAAATACATAATAATCTGTCTGTTGTTGAGGAAACTGAAGGCTTCCATGGCAGCTGATGGTAATAAAGTTCAATCACAATCTGTCAGATCCTGAAATTAATAAAAGCAATCCCACTGATAGGATCTATCCACAGCGCCCACTAGGTTATTCAAAAATGCATGTAAAACAATGTTCATAAGTAGCAGCCGCTTTTTTCTGTAAACACTGTAACTCTCTCAGTATGTGAATAAATATATCCAAACACTAGCAGCACTGAACAATTTCAAATTACAATAAAATTGTGTCCATTGATAAAATAACAGATTCACGTTGATCGTGTAGCTGATGAACCGTTATACAAACAACACTGATGGATGAGTTCAATGAATTCCACTTCATTCAGTGTTTTCTTTGTCTTATTCACTCTTAGCTCTGCTTCACTCATTAGGAAATGCACTTACCGGAGGGTATTGCCTTGCATTCTCATGCTCGGCAAAATAAGCTGTGTTATTTGTCCATACATTCACCGATCTTTCTCCTCCAATTTGTTATAGTGGTTCCTAAATCACATCGTTATCCTCTCCCAATTAGATTCGTATCATGTGTAGGGAAAAGAGATACAAGCTGGATAGTGTGTTATCGTTTAAAAGCAATTTTATTTCTTAAAAAACACACACTGGTACTCACAAACAGAGCCTGTCACGCTGGCGGATAGCTCATAAAACAGCTGATGGGTAGCGTATCTGAGCTAGTGATTACACTCCCTGCTGCTCGTATTAAGCTCCACACTTCAGGTTTATGGTGACATTCCCCGCTGTAAAACGATCGTGGTCCACACTTCAAGCGCTCTGCCGACCTGCAGCGAACCTCTAGGTGTGATGGACCCCCTGACTGGATTGCCGTGCACCGTGTCAGACGCGTTTCGTCCGAAGACTTCTACCGTGACACGGTGTACGGCTGGCAATCTCCGTTATTTTATATTGCAAATCCCTCCCTCCTTCTAATCACTTATCAGGGCGGGATCCGCAGTGAGGGTGTCCCCACACTGCTCAGACACACTACCATCCGGTATGCAGATATATACTGTCACACATTTCATTTAAAAATCCTTAGTAAAATAATCATCAATTCATAATTGTCTGTTTCAATATGATGCACAAAATATATGATCTTAATAGCACATATTATATTCCTACAAAAAACATTATTTCACATATGGCAGATAAACCTAAGCGATAATTATACATAGACCTACGCTGTTGGTGACTATAATGTAACTATCAGCTAACAGTCGTATACGCTGGTACTCGGACACCATAATTAATTCATAAATTCCATAATGTATGGGACTCCAGAGTTATATATCCTAATACATTTAGCTCCTCAGTTTATCCAATGTAAATCCGAGGACTATGCGTTTTAATTATAGACTTATGAGGGTCAAATTATGGGGTTAATCCTACATAAACCAATATACTCTTACATATAATGAGCGCACATGCATACATCCATGCATGATGCACCACCCATTCTAAACATTACCTAATTTTACTTGTTTTAAAATGTTGACTGGCCCTTATTCATGCAGAAATTGTCCAGCATGATGGTTCTAAATTGCCAATATTATTCCAGGATAATTATACTTATCACTCTATCTAATGTTCGTATTCAGAAATCATTAATGAAGGCATTTATATCAAGTTCTATGTTCATGCCTCTGGGGGCGAGACTCTTCATTAAGAAAATCCATTTTGTTTCTCTCTGCGAGAGATCGCGGATCCGATTTGATCCACGCCATGCTGAATAGACCACGTCAATGCCACAAAACTGTAACAGTGACGGGTCTCTGTTATGATGTTGCCTGAAATGGAGAGACACGCTGTGTTCTTTATAACCTTTGGTTATGTTAGTGATGTGCTCACCTATTCTCACTTTTAACTGTCTCTTTGTTCTCCCTATATAAATTAAGCCACAAGGGCACCACAGCATGTACACGACAAAAGTAGAATTACATGTAATAAATTCTTTTATAGAAAATGACTTTCCATCACCATTGGTTACTGAAGTTAGTCCTCTATTTATATTTTTAACTATGCCGCAGGGTTTGCACTTTCTACAAGAATAAAATCCTGTGATATTTCCTTGAAATTTTTTTTTTTTTTTTTTGTAGGGTCGGGGCATCTAGTATCTTTTTTACTACCCTGTCTCCGAACGTGGGGGCTTTTCTGTAAATAAATTTAGGGTCCTGAGGTAGTAGAGGTCCCAGATGTTTATCTAAACTCAACACATACCAATGACGTTTGAAGATCTCCTCTACTTCCTTGTACTGACAATGAAAATCTGAAATAAATTTCCACTGGTAGGAGTCTCCCATATTACCTGCCTCTTTTTTATTTTTATTCTCAAGACACTGATCTCTGGGAACTAATTCTACTAATTTACTTACTTCTTCCAGAGTTGATTTCATATATCCTTTCTCTCTAAATCTTGTTTTGAGTATATTTGCCTGAGATCTATAATCCTCTATCCGACTGCAATTGCGTCTCACCCGCATCAATTGCCCTTTCGGGATATTTCTTATCCATGCCGGGTGGTGCCCACTCCCAACTGGAAGATAGCAATTTCTATCTGTGGGTTTGAAATAAACTCTAGTTTCTATTTTTTGATTAATGATCTCAATATCCACATCTAAAAAATGTATTCTTTTAGTATCTGACAAACATTCCAAACGTATGTTTTGATTATTGCTATTCAGATCCTGTAGAAAATTTTCCAAAGTATCATTTGAACCTTGCCATATTAGGAAGATGTCATCTATAAAGCTTTTATAGAATTTTAGTTGTGGGATATCTCGGCAGAATATCGTCCTGTCCTCCCACTCGGCCATGAATAAGTTGGCGATGCTAGGGGCGTATTTAGCGCCCATAGCAACGCCAACTCTCTGCGAGTAGAAGAACCCCTGGTACCAAAAGTAACTATGGGAGATGCAAAATTCTAGGGATTTACCCAGGAATGATTTTTGAGCAAATGGAATGTCATCTCTTTGGCTCAAGGCCCAATTTAGTGCTAACAAAGCATCGTCGTGCTGTATCACAGTATATAACGATGCCACGTCAGCTGTTACTAAATGGATGATCTCATTACCCTTTATCTCTACCTGATTTAATAATTGAAGGAAATCTTTAGTATCTTTTATATATGCCCGTGTAGATTGAACACTGGGTTGCAGAAATTTGTCTAAATATTCGCCCAATCGGGCTGTCACTGACCCTATACAGTTTACAATAGGTCGTGCTGGTGGATCCTGTGCATTTTTGTGAACTTTTGGTAGAGTGTAGATAATTGGTATTCGGTGTGCCACCTGTACCAAATACCTAGACTCTTTTTTGTTTAAAGCTCCTGTCCTAGATCCCATATCAACCAACTCTTTTAAAAGTTTAGCATATATTTCAGTCGGATCTTTGGTTAATCTCTTATATGTTACTTGATCCGACAGCATACTTTGGAGTTGGTTGTGGTAAAATCCTTTATCTAGAATCACCACACCTCCTCCTTTGTCTGCCGGTCTGATGATAATGTCATTTCTGTTTTCTAACTGTTTTACCCCTTGTATAATATATTGGGGATTTACTTGTTTTTTTGGTTGTAATTTCTCTAGATCATTTATAACTAGAGTTTTAAATACTTCTATGTGATGATTATTACTATTTTGAGGATTGAACGTGGATTTGTTTTTAGACCACTATCAACATAGGTGCTACTCATCGTTCGATTGATCGGAGCTGCGGGGTGTGATAGAAAATATTTCTTCATGTTCAATGTTCTGAAATATTTATGCGCATCTATGAAAACCCTGAACTTATCCAAGGGTTTCCTAGGAGCGCATTTTAACCCCAAGTTTAAAATGTTTAGTTCCTTATGGTTTAATTGGACTTTGCTCAAATTGTATATGCCATCATTTAGTTGTCTCGTCTTCTTTTTTTTGAGTTGTTTCCGACGGCCCGCCCTGCACCCTCTCCTTCTACTTGGTTCATTGTTTCTGGGGGGTATATATGATGATAATATTGTGGGGGTGGATTGGGGTGTCTGATGGGATTCCCTCTCCCTCTCCCCCTCCCCCGACCTCGATGGCCTAAAAAAGGACCCCCTCTTTGGATATTAGATTCGTTTCCTTGTGATCTTAAAGGTTGGAACCTATTTTGAGTAGGTACCCTATAGGAATATTGATAATCCACTTCTGACCTTATTGGTGTCCTAGGGGATTCCATATATCCACGCTGAGCCTCTTGATGAGGTATTTTCCCTGGATGTCTCCTGGGTGTGACTCTGGTCCATTTATCTGTCTCATTAGGATATGATACCTGACTTTTATTGTTTACTGAGTGATTATTATTTTGATATTTATGTCGAGTGTTCGCTACTAACTCCTCTGACCTTTGACTAGATTTGTCATGCTGGTTCCCTAAATCTGTATTCTGCCATGAATACATATTATCGGTTTTAAAGTCATGCTGGTCTCTTTTAAATTTTTTTACTATCTTTTTTTGAGTATCTTTATCTATCTTTTCTAATTTCTTTATAATATTGATGTTAAAATCTTTTAATTCTTGTTGGTCTTTTATGGGCTCTAGTTTCAGGCGGATACTATCAATCTCCGTCTGGATCCTAGTTAGTTTGATTTTTTTTCCTCTTTAATACCAGGACTTGTAGTTCCCTTCCTACCCGGTTAAAGAACTCTGTCCATTCATCCATAAATTCTTTCTCGATCAGACCATCCTGTGGCATAACTTCCCACCTCATACTTCTGAAAAGTAGGTGATTTTGCAAATAATGTTCGAATGTGAATATGTCCCACCACACTTTAACTTGCTTCTCTAGCAGGATGTCTAATTTTTTTAGTAGAATATGAGTATCCTCATGAGTATCACCCAGCTCCTCTGGGTTAGTGGAAAATATGGTTTCTCTATTAATCTGTCTGTTGTTGAGGAAACTGAAGGCTTCCATGGCAGCTGATGGTAATAAAGTTCAATCACAATCTGTCAGATCCTGAAATTAATAAAAGCAATCCCACTGATAGGATCTATCCACAGCGCCCACTAGGTTATTCAAAAATGCATGTAAAACAATGTTCATAAGTAGCAGCCGCTTTTTTCTGTAAACACTGTAACTCTCTCAGTATGTGAATAAATATATCCAAACACTAGCAGCGCTGAACAATTTCAAATTACAATAAAATTGTGTCCATTGATAAAATAACAGATTCACGTTGATCGTGTAGCTGATGAACCGTTATACAAATAACACTGATGGATGAGTTCAATGAATTCCACTTCATTCAGTGTTTTCTTTGTCTTATTCACTCTTAGCTCTGCTTCACTCATTAGGAAATGCACTTACCGGAGGGTATTGCCTTGCATTCTCATGCTCGGCAAAATAAGCTGTGTTTGTCCATACATTCACCGATCTTTCTCCTCCAATTTGTTATAGTGGTTCCTAAATCATATCGTAATAAGTTGATCACATACCCATTTGTCAAGTTCTATAGTAATGCCATTCCAGTAATATCTGGAGCATACTGAAGAGCGTGTTTTTACCATGCCTGTGTGACCCCCTCCATTGGATAATTATGAAACTCCATAAATATTTCCTTAGCCTTTTCTGTGCTGTGGATGGCTCTTCGATATCCATAGAAGAGCTTTTCTTCTATAATGAAAGTGGACATTAAAAACTGCATTCATTTAATAGCTATCCTACCAAAGCACTACAACATCTTCTATTTCTGATACTCACCATTAAGTGCAAATTTGGAGGCTGCGGCATTCATTGCTTGAAAACGTCAATGGGAATGATCCCACGGGAGAAAGTTATATACCTCATCATACTTTTTCTCCATACCTAAAAATTTATACCAATATTATCTAATGTCCCTCATGAAAATCTGCATACAAATGTTGGCAAGATCTTAACCATATGTTATATTTTTTTTTTTATCTGCACCTGGCCATTTTGCTAATCGACTGATCAGTCAGCAGATGTTAAACAAACTAGTCTTATAACAAGAACTCTTTATACATCTAAATAGATCTACACCATGGAAAATGGAATTTTTCTGATATTACTCGCTGGTTGTGGAGCCCGATCTATCCGGACTGCTATAGTACTGACCAAAAGAAAATGCTAAGCCTGTGAAGGAAAAATGGAAGATACATATATAACATTATCTGATCGATGCACCAGCAACATTTCAAAAAGCAGTATTCTAATATTACTCACTAGTCAGGGAGCGTGATCGATCCAAACTGCTATGCAAATGAACGAAACCAAACGCAAAGCCTGCGAATGAAAACTTTTTAGGTTTTGAATGAGAGAGGCCGCACCAAACTGATTAAAACAGGATTGTTAACATAGAAGTGTAAATGCATGCTGAACAGCTTGGTTTTATACGTCAATGGGTGCCATCAACCGTGCACCAGCACAACTCAGGGATATCAGTATACTGTTCAGAAGCAATGCTTGATGATTAAAGGGGTTGTAAACCCTCCCATTTCTTTAACATTAATGCATTCTATGCATTCAAGTAAAATACCTTTTTGTTGTGCATCTGCCCCCAGAGCCCCCCCCCCCCGATCATTCCCAGTGTCTTGAGTCCTCATTGCATAGATTGATACCAGGGCAGCCATTGGCTCGTGCTGTTGTGCCACTCAAATCCAATGACGCGGGGGCAGATACTGCTGTCTGAAGACTCAGGAGCGTGCCCGCATGAACTATCTGTCCGAACACCTCCCTGTTGAGAGACCACTCATCCTGCCTTATACGCTGACGACTGAGAAAGTCTGCCAAGGAGTTTTGAGTGCCCTTCAGATGGACTGCCGACAGTGAGGCCAGATTTTGCTGGGCCCAAGTGAAGAGCTCGCCCACTATCTTCTGTAGAGGAGGACTTCTTGTTCCCCCCTGCTTGTTGACATACGCGACTGCTGCCGCATTGTCCGTCCGAATCTGTAGGTGCTGTCCCTTTACCTGCGTCTGGAAGGCTAGAAGAGCCCTCTGAATTGCCAAGAGCTCTCTCTGATTTGACGATCTCTTGGATTCCTCTGGAGACCATGACTCCTGAGCCCAGTCGCCTTCCAGATGGGCTCCCCACCCTGGCATCCGTCATCACTACCTGAGCCGCTGGTCTGATCCACTCCAACCCTTGGCCCAGATTGTGCAGAGATCTCCACCACCATAAAGACCTCCTGACCCTGACCGGTAGGGGCATAAAGTGGTCCAAAATCTCTTGGTCGCCCTTCCAACAGACTAGCAGATGACTCTGAAGCGGACGCTGATGACATCTCGCCCAGGGGACTGCCGGGAAACAGGAAGTCATCAAACCTACCACTCCCATGACTTCCCTGATCCGAGCCTGCCGACTGGTCTGAAGTTGTGCCACCGCCAGACCCACCTTCTCCATTTTTTCTGGTGGAAGAAAAATCTTCTCCCTCTTGGACGAGATTGTGTAGCCCAGATAGCGCACCTCCTGGGAAGGAACAAGTTGAGACTTGTCCTGGTTTATAAGCCACCCGAGGTCCTCTAGGAACCTCCGTGCCTCCCGCACATCCTTCGTCAATTGCTCCTCTGACCGAGCAATAAACAGGAGGTCATCCAAGTAAGGAGTCACTGTTATGGCTCTGAGGCGTAGTGGGGCTAAATCCTCTGCCAGTACCTTTTGTAAATATCCTCGGAGAGGATGCTAGCCCAAAAGGAAGTGCCCAAAACTGGAAATGCCAAATCTCTGCATCTATCCTGACTCCCAACCGTAGGTACTTCTGACAATCCTGGTGGATCAGAATATGGAGGTACGCATCCCTTAGATCCACCGTCGCCATATAACAATCTGGGAACAGGAGATTCGACACCGTAAATATCGACTCCATCCTGAATCGCTTGTACCTCAGGTATCCGTTCAATGGCCGGAGATTGAGGATCAACCTGAACTTCCCCGAAGGCTTCCTGACCACGAAAATATGGGAATACACCCCCTGCTGTCGTTCGTCCTCCGGTACTTCTATGATGACCCTTTGGTCTGCCAATTCGCCCAGAAGCTGGCATAAAGCCCTGGCCTTCTCCCGATCTTGGGGGAGCTGGGTTACAAGAAAACTGGTTTGGGGGTTTGACTTGAACTCTAGTCTGTATCCATTCTCTATGATGTTCAAAATGAATGGACTTGAGACCATCGTCCTCCATTGTGGAAGGAAGTCCTCCAGTCTCCCTCCCACCGGGATGACGGCGTCACTTGGTCTTTGGGGTGGTTTGGGGAGGATTAAATAAGAGTCCTCTTCTACCCTGCCCCTTATGACCTGTCCAGTGTTTTTTAGGGCGTCCCTCCTTTCCTTGCTGGGTCTGCTGCTTGAAGCCCCGAAAGGACCGCTTGCCCTCCTTCGTTTTCTTTTCTGGGAAGGCCTTTTTTCTATCCTGAGTCCGTTCCAGAGCCTCCTGCAATCCAACCCCAAAAAGATGGTCTCCTGAAAAGGGTAGGCCGCAGAGCTTAAGCTTAGATGCCGCGTCCCCCAACCATGCCTTCAGCCACACTGCTCGTCTGTCTGCGTTTACTAATGCCGCCGACCTGGCTGCCAGTTTCACTGACTCCTCTGAAGAGTCTGCCAGGAACCCCACTGCCTTAAATAGCAGTGGGAAAGATTTAAGGAGTTGCTGCCTAGATGTACCTGCAGCAATGTGGGAGTGTAGCTTTGTCAGCCAGCACTCCAAATTCCAGGCAACGCAAGTTGCCGCCAAGGCTGGTTTGAGCCCAATGGCTGCTGCATCCCAAGCCCTTTTCAGCAGCACGTCCCCTCTCCTGTCCATAGGATGCTTAAGTGACCCATGATCATCAAACGCCAAGTCCGTCTTCTTCGCTAAATTTTCATAAATAGCCTTAAGTAAATCCCCCACATCGTCCAGTGATAGCTTATATCTGGACCCCCTGGGGGAATCATCCTCATCCTCCGGCTCAGAATCAGAGTCTGCCTGAGAGACTGTGAGTGATCTGGCGTCCATATCCTCACTGTCCTCTAAACTAGGTTCTGACAGTAAAGGCATACTAGCCGTTCTAGACAGAGGAACAGAGACCCCCTGTACTCTGTCCATCATCCCCTTAAAAGACTGGATAGTGGATGTAATCTCATCCTTAACAGACGTTAGGAAACTACTGCAAGAGGCAGCCGTGTCTTCCTTGACTAGCCTACTAACACAGTCAGCACACAGTGGCTTCTCCCAGCTTGGGGCCATCTTTGCTCCACATACTGCACATTTTCTTCTGGGCTGCTGACTCTTCTCGGTCCTGACCTAGAACCAGATGGAGAAGAGAAAAAACAACTGTTATCCCAACTCTATCAAACCACCCAGTGCTGGGAAAACCACAGAGTGCCACCACCTGTAGAGTATAGGAGAGAAGACCCCCATACCTCTTCCTCCTCCACCTCCCCCCAGTGTAAAATACGTGGACCACGTCCCACGCTTACCTGGGAGGTGCCGGTGCCCACTGGACCGGCGTCCACTGCCTGCGATGCAGCTGCTTCCATCGGTCCAGGTGATCCTCTCACAGGCTCCCGGGTGCCTGTAGCGTCCTCCACCGCGCCTTCTGGAGACAGGAAGCACTCTCCAGGCGCCCTCTGATGACCACTTCCTGGCCGGAAGTTGACCTCACTTCTTGCCCTGGGAATATAAAAGAAGAAGGGGGGTTCAAAATGTAACATTAATACAACACTAAATGTATTGAACCAATTTTTATGACAACAAATTCAGGCGTACAACTTGAGCTAAAGCTTCCCTATAAATGAACAGATCAGCCATGCAGCCTTAATCGGTCCCACTGGAAGTGAGACGTTGGCATATGTGAGCACAGAATTTCAGCACAGCTTTACAGGGCTATTTGCTGATTTAGCCCTCGCATCCGGTTATAATCGTAGTGCGCCACAGATAACATCTGTAAATTAGTATGGGCAATATCCATTTCATTTCAAACATAAAATTTACCAACCGGCATGTCAACAGGAACCTCTGAGGGGAAAACAACCTTCCTTCCATTAAAAGAAAGGGAGAAAATTTAGTAGTTTTGTGCTTGCGACCTCAATGAAAATAAAGTTGCATCCAAAAAGAGGTCCCAATTATCTTGTCTTTCATTAACCAATTTGGTTAGAGCTCTGCAATGACAAAAAAAAAAAAAAAGTTAGTTCAACACCACAATTAAAAGTCTTAAAATAAGTTCTAAGACTAAACGGATGCTAAAAAAAAAAGAAAGGAACAAGAAATTAGTATTTCCGCCGTATAAGCTTTCCTTGCCTGGTACCAAAGCGACCCAAGATCCCTTAACCTACTCTGTCACTTGTGGAGACATCAGTGTAGGGTACTAAAAACAGAACAGTGTTTATTCAAACACAGGTGCCAAGATATACACTCAGTAGCCAATCATACAGGGGTAAAACATAAAGCTTAGTCCACTTTGGTTGTAATAGTAGTCTTGTTAGGACAGACCAGGCAGGGGTTCTTGGTCACCCTGTGCCCCTAATAGACACATGGTGCCCCTCACAAGGCTTATGGATATAAAAAGGTGAACCACTCAGAGGTCAAATGCTAAACCAAAAATTAAAACAAAGAATAAATTTGTGATCAAATATGAAATTAACTTTCCGCTTCATGTGGCAGTTAGTTTTCTCATACAGCTGTCACACTTCTTAGTATGCCAAGTAGCCTACAAAGGCTATAGTTGAGCAGTAAAAAGAGAAGGATGTATAACATACAAATAAAGATTACCGATGATAACTCTTAAAGCAATTCAACGACCATGCTAATTTTTAAATGACACCTACTTGATTCACAAACTCTTAGCCTTGGTCAGACAGGATTCTTTTGGGACAACCCTGTCTGTATATCATTGAGCAAATGTGCTTTGCCACTTCTGCAGCAGTTTTAGTTTTTGGTGGGAACGCCTCCACCCACTTTGAAAAATAGTCAGTTGCTGTGAGGATAAATACATATCCATCAACAGTTTTTGGCAGAGGTCACGTTAGATCGATGCCCAAAAGCTCCCAGAATTGAGACACCTAATAGAATAAAAAATATTTTTTTTTATGTATGTAAGATATTTTGTAGCTTATATGTATTATGTAAAAGGAGATACTGTTTTAACAACATTTACCTTAAGAGCCCTTTCACACTGAGCATCTTGAAAAACGCCTGTAAAACGTTTTTACCACGTTTTCGCTGCGCTAGCGGTAATTTTAACGCCAATACAACAACTTTATTTAAAGCATGGGCGCTAGCTATAACCTCACCTCCCTACATCATTTCCTGTGCACTTCCTGTATCTAGTGGTGGGGAAAGAGAGGAACAAAGAAGATGGAGTTTGCAGAGCTGCTTGTGCTATTGGTGGTACTCTACTGGAAATATATCCATAACCAGAGACATGTACGTCGCTATTCATCCCATCCTCCAATCGCACATGACAAGAGGACAATTCATGTTGTTTTATCACGATTTGAGAATGCACCCAGAAAAGTTCAGGAACTACACACGCATGAGCACAGCAACGTAAGTGAAAAAATTGCAATTACACTTCTATCAATAACCTCTCAGTCCCTATCTCCCCTAACCCCATCCCAATCCCCCTAATCCCAATCCCCCTAATCCCAGTCCCTATCCCTCCTAACCGCATTCCAATCCCCGCTCTCAGTCTCTATCCCACCCTAATCCCAGCTCCCCTAGTCTCAGTTCCTATCCCACTAATCCTAATACCAGTCCTAATCCCCCTAACCCAAATTGCTGTAATAATACAATGAAAAATACGATTAGGCAACAGCAATTTATAGCTCACGGTAAATTGGAGTTGGAGGATGAGGATTCTCCAGAGGTGGCGGGGGAGGAGGTTGATGTTGTCCCTGTTGCATATACATGGGCATGTCATATGGCCCTCCATGAGCTCGGGGAGTGTAAGGGTGGGAAGTGAAAGGACTATAAGCAGACCCTGCAGCAGCAGGGTACTGTATAGGCAGTGCCTTACAATTGTTAAATTGACCAATCAATGGCTCATGTCTTGATGTATATTGAGAGGTATGGGGGACCTCATGGGTTGTTTGAGGATGAGCATGGTTTCTTTTAAAAATTTGTGTATGACTTTCAACACATTCATCCTCATTTCACATCGGTAAGTTGTATGCACAAGATCCATCTCAGGGATTAAACTCTTAGCAAAAAAAGTAATTTCCTCTTGATCCTCTCTATGGGCTTCTAAAAGCTTCTGAACAACATCTATGAATTCTACACTTTGCTCTTTTTTTTTTTTTTTTTTTCTTGCTCGTGGAATTTCAGGATCAGGACATGTATTGTCTGTGGTTTCAGTGTAATTTTCGTGATATAATGATTGCGATTGTTCAGCAAGTGAATCATCGACATTTACTATTCCATCCTGCTCCTCATCTGTTTCCGATTCAATATTACTTTCGGTCCTAAAAAAAAAAAAAAAAAAAATGATTTATTTAATTCCCAATAATTAGTCTTCCATCTATAAATTTTTTTTTATACTTACTCCTTCAGCTCCATCACAGGCTTAAGAAACTGTAATTCGTTATAATGGCAATAGATCCTTCCGGACTCCCCATCCCCCCCCCCCCCCCCGAACCACTTCTCAAAGTGTTTTTGTCTTTTATACTCCCTTCGGGAGTTATCGCGAATAGTTTTCCAACGAGTTTTTATTAGTTGTACTGTAAGAAATAAAATGAATTGTTCTTTTTATTCAGATATCTAGCCACAGGAAATAGCTACACATCACTACAGTATGAATTTCGGACAGGAATATCTCCCATTAGTGAAATTGTGAAGCATACTTGTGATGCCATCTAGCAATTAAGGAGTGAATTCATGCCTATTCCAAACAAAGACAAATGGGAAGATGTTGCACAGTGTTTCTGGAGGAAACCTAACTTCCCGAACTGCCAAGGTGCTATAGATGGCAAACACATTAGGGTAATAAAACCTTGTTGTAGCGGAAGCAGATACTTGAACTATAAAAAGTATTTTTCAGTTGTGCTCATGGCTGTCGTCAATGCTGATTATAAATGGGACCACAGAATGAACACAAATTGAATTCCACTTAAACTCAATAAAGGACAATAACAAACCATATAATTTATTTTTATTTTAATAACATATAATATCGATATAATTGGCCGTGGTCCTTTGTTATTGTTATAGCTTAACAAATGTAATATCAATACGACATAACATTAAAACACAATCACCGTACCAACTATTTAACCATATCATACCAGTCAATAGTTCAGCCATTAAAGCTCGAACTAGATTAAGTTATGAACAAAACATCCCCAAACACCAGGCGATGCTCAAGAAGCCTGGCACCCCAATCGGACCACGGCCAATTCAACACAAGATTGAAAACCTAAATTTAAAATGTCATTACCAATATCAGAAAGATGGACGAAATCAGTGCGGTAAAGACCATGAATTCCTCCTTCTAGTTCCAAATGCCGGAACGAGAAACCTCGTACAGAAGGTAAAAACTTGCACATAATCCTGTTGACCCTTTTTCGTATCTTTTCGAGATGTGAAAACTTGGGGTTATGCAACCAAGCCAATCTGGGTACGATCTCTGAATAAATTCGAACAGTATATGGCAGGATTGCATGCAAGTTCAAAAAAATCAGTTTTCATTTGAGATACAAGATCTAAGGTCTTGAACATACCCAAATCATTACCTGCTAAATGAATTAAAAGAACATGAGGCTGTATAAAGGAGGAAAGCAAATGAGAAAGCTATGATTTCAAGTTAAACCAGGACAAACCTCTGAAGCCATACCAAAAAACCTGAACATCAGAATGAACAAAAGTAAGATTAGGTCCATAAGTTCTATTTGCTGCTCGTCGGTGTGCCCAATACACGTATGAGTGACCAATAATCCAAATAATGCGAGCGGAACCTAAAATTAAAAAGGACATAAATCAGGTCTCACATAAGTCTGAAAACATTCCGACTTCCACCCACCTATATTCTTAATAGCGTCAACAGGAAGCGCTAACATTGAAGCCACCGTTGCAGCACCTATACGAAAAGAATGGCTCATTATACGCTAATGACCCAAACCTAAATGAATTAAACATTTTTTCAATACAGCAGAGAATTGAAATTGCGTAAGGGGAAGCCCAGAGTTGTGTATCAACAATTGATTAGATTTCAATGGGCGGAGGAGTAAATATTGCGAAAGCAATGAATACGCGCAAACAGGAGACCCATGCAATTGGCAAATTACTATCCAACGCCCTCTACCCAATTGATCTTTTTTGCTGTAACGCAACAAAATGCGAACAAACGACTGGCCCATATAGACATCTGAGAACAAACCGCCAGCCAGACTGCGCGATTTGGGTAACAATTCTGAAATCCGAAATGCACCAAAAAAACAAACTAAAAGCAACCCGGAAAAGGAGGCTTTCAGCAGAAGAAAAACAAACCATGGAGGATGCCAACA
>BLSH010043214.1:359581-377197 GCA_018402905.1 Glandirana rugosa
AGTTTTAGTGGGGTCGTTTATCACATTGCATAGATTGATACCAGGGCAGCCATTGGCTCGTGCTGTTGTGCCACTCAAATCCAATGACGCGGGGGCAGATACTGCTGTCTGAAGACTCAGGAGCGTGCCCGCATGGGTAACACCAGGGAAAGCACTTCCCTGATTGGCCACTCGATGCAGGGAGGATCCAGGAGCGTCGCTGGGGGACACCAGAAGAGGAGGATAGGAGCAACTCTGTGCAAAACTGAGGAGGCAAGTATGAGTTTGTGTTTTTTTAATAACACCTGAACCTTTACAATCATTTTAAAGTATGGACTGAGATGTGCTCTTACTGTGATGTACCAGGAATAGAGCATGGTAGAACAGCTTGTGTTTGTGAGGGCATGATTAAAGATAGAGGTCACCTTACCCCTGCTCTTTACACTATTTGCTGGGGTGATTTTGAGAATGAATAATGATATGTAGTGCAGCTGCCTTTTAACAGTGAAGGGGGGGCACAACCATTATTCCTGGTTAAAATGAAATGAAGAAGTGATCATTCAAAAGCAATGTAACAGAAGCGTATACATAGCTGATATCCAATTCCAACTTGCCTGCTGGTTTGTAACTAGGTGGTGCAGAGATGTGTCAATGACCTGCATTGTAAAAAAAAAAAAA
Organism: Glandirana rugosa; assembly: GCA_018402905.1. Classification (NCBI taxonomy): domain Eukaryota; kingdom Metazoa; phylum Chordata; class Amphibia; order Anura; family Ranidae; genus Glandirana; species Glandirana rugosa. The sequence continues at coordinate 360,239 of BLSH010043214.1, forward strand.
TTAGCACACACTTTTACCACTTCAGCCCCGGAAGGATTTCACACTTTAGGACCAGAGCACTTTTTTGCAATTCGGCACTGCGTCGCTTTAACTGACAATTGCACGGTCGTGCAACGTTGTACCCAAACTAAATTTGCTTGCTTTTTTCCCACACAAAGAGATTTCTTTTGGTGGTAGTTGATCGCCTCTTCGTCATTTCTGATCCCCACTATAAACAAATAAAGAGTGAAAATTTAGCAAAAAAAACTATTTTTCTTTTTGCTAAAATACATATCCATAAATAATAAAACATTTTTTTCATCAGTTTTGGCCGATTTATATTCTTCCCCATATTTTTGTTAAAAAAAAAAAACAATTGGCGTTTGGTTTGCGCAAAAGTTGCAGCGTTTGCAGATGAGAATTCATTTCTGGGGTTTTTATTTTTTAGTAGTAATGGTGGTGATCTGCGATTTTTAGCGCTACTGAGATATTTTGGGACTATTGACATGTATACAGCGATCAGTGCTATAAAAATGTACTAATTACTGTGTAAATGCCATTGGCAGTGAAGGGGTTAACCTGGAGAGGGTGCTTTAAGGGTTAACTGTGTTTCCTCAGTGTGTTATAACTATATGGGGGCTGGCAGGGGGAGGGGAGTGATCACGGCTTCCATATACAGGAAGCCTGTGATCACATCCCTTCCCCCTCTAGGAGAACAGAGATCCGTGTTTACAGACACGGACCTCTGTTCTCTCACTGCGGGGGGGCGCCCTGGCCCCCCCGGAACAAAGTGAGCGCGCTTCCGACGGCGCGTGCACGCTCACAATACCAGTTATAGCGGCCGCCGTCAGGTGACAGCAGTTTGTGATAACGAGCCACTTTGTCGCCGGTGGGCGGTCGGCTAGTGGTTGGTAAAACAATCTTTTTTGTTTTGATTAGGATTAATTTTCAAAAGTGTAGTTCCTTACCTCATCTACCAACCAGTTTGTTTGACGCAGGGTTTTGAATGAAGACACATGCAGCTTGTAAGGCCCTACAATGACTTCCAGGAAGCCTTCGTCTTCCATAACATTTGAGCTGGGGAGGAAACAAAATGAAATGTTTGCTATAATATCAAACCTCTCAGCCTAAAAAAACTTAATGCCAAACAGTAGCAACTTTACTAAAAGAATGGGAAAATAAAAAAAGTAGAAGGCCAAACCAACAGGGCAAGGCCAAACATATGACCAACGGGGTCAAACTAGCAAAATAATCCAGTAAAAACATAATGCCAAACAGTGGCAACTCCCGTACAAGAATGTGGAGAAAAAGGCCTGACCAACAGGGTCAAACGATCTAAAAAAATCAGTTAACTGCTACCTCTCTCTTCTACGGTTTGCACGCCATTCCGTGAAGTATCTAGTGAGGGTTTAAGGGCCGGTTCACACCTAGGCGATCCGACTTGTGCTGCCCCAATTCGCCTCAAATCGCCTGAAAGAAATCCCTTTTGGAATGAATGGAGCCGTCTTAATATGCGCTACTCAAGTCACTCCGACTCCAAGGTGATTTCAAAAAAGGTTCCTGTACTATTTCAAAGCGACTTCCAAGTCGGGTCACCATCTATGAAGAAGCGACTTTACAGGAAAAAGAAAATTCATTTTTTAAGGCAACTCCCCCTCCCTTTCTTCTCTGATTGGCCACAGGCAAAGTTGCCTGGCATGGAGGTCACGTTGTAATGCCCAAAGTAGCTTTGAAGTCTCTTTCGCATCGCTTTAAAATCGCCTAGGTGTGAACCGAGCCTAAAAATCAACAATTTAATTATACGTATAAACATTAAACTTACTATACTACTTAGCAGGTAAAACAGACTGACAAAAGGCAGGAAAAAAAGATGCACACATGTATCCCTATCTATATGTGTATTGTGATTTAGCTTGTACCTCAAGAGCGACATCCATGGTTTCTTCCTGCGCTCGTGCTGCATGAGGGATCACAGAAGGCCTCTGATGAGTGGTGGAAGTACCGCTGCTGTGTTCTTGAGACGTCTCCATAAAGGCGACAGGCTTTTCCTCGGTCTTGGGCCTCACAAATGGCTTTATGTGGTCTACATTGTATTTATTTTTTAGAGTTACTCCTTGACTATCTAACAATGTCACAAGCTTTCCACATATTGCCTGGATTGTAAAAGGGCCAGAGAAGTCAGCCTCAATCCTTCCACCTTTCCTTCCCTTCTTCCTCATGTTGTACAGAAGGACCTCTTTGTCAATGGTATAAATCACATTTTTATATTTTTTCTGGACTTTGCTCTCAGGCTACTTGTTGTCTGTCCTGTGACTTGATGTTTTATTTTGTAGCTGCTTTAGCAATGTCCATTGCCGATTTCCTCTCCTCCAAAAAATAAATATAATTACTGTCTTCTGGCAGGATTACTTTGGAAAGCAAAAAAAATATATATTTAAAAAGAATATAAAAATAGAAGGGGGGGGGGAATCAAAATTAGAGTTGAGCGAACTTCTGGAAGTCCGGGTTCTGCTGGTTCGGCCGAACTTCGGGACAAAGTCCGGGTTCGGGTCCGGACAGAACCCGAACTTTGTTCCGGACCCCGAACCCAATTGAAATCAATGGGGACCCGAACTTTTAGGCACAAAAATGGCTGTAAAAAAGTCCTGGAAAGTCCTAGAGGTCTGCAAAAGGAAGGAAACAGGGAAATAACTAAAAGCATTTTTAAAAAAATAAAAACATAAAAAAATCAAAAATGGAGGTGGATGTGGACCATCTTCAAACTGGGTCTGAAAAGTATTAATTAACGGTAGAAGCCATATAACTGTTCTAAAATCATCTTCAAACTGTGTCAAAAAAGTATAAATAAGCCGGGAGAACCCATATCACTGTTCTGCAAACATCTGGAAACTGTGTGTGTCACTTTAACTAAAACCGGGACAAACTGAACTACTGTTCTGCAAACATCTGGAAACTGTGTGTGAAACTACAGCATAGAGAAGAACAGGGATATGGTTTCGCTCTGCCATAGTTTCACATAGAGTTTTTAGATGATTTTAGAACAGTGATATGATATCACTGTTCTAATATCATCTAAAAACTCTATGTGAAACTATAGTAGAGCGAAACCATATCCCTGTTCTCTATGCTGTAGTTTCACACACAGTTTCTAGATGTTTGCAGAACAGTGATATGGGTTCTACCGTTAATTAATACTTTTCAGACCCAATTTGAAGATGGTCCACATCCACCTCCATTTTTGATTTTTTTTATGTTTTTATTTTTTTAAAAATGCTTTTAGTTATTTCCCTGTCCCCATTTCTTTGTAGGGCACTTGTCCCACCCTTACCCCCATTTTCCTTCCTTTTGCAGACCTCTAGGATTTTCCTGGACTTTTTTTACAGCAATTTTCAGAACTTTTGGTAAAATTACCAGAACCCGGACTTTTTTTGAAAAGTCTGGGTTCGGGTCCCGCACACCCCAAAGTTTGGTACGGACCTGAACTTTACAGTCCAGGTTTGCTCAACACTAGTCAAAATGTAACATTAATACAACACTAAATGTATTGAACCAATTTTTAGGACAACAAATTCAGCTGCACAACTTGAGCTAAAGCTTCCCTATAAATGAACAGATCAGCCATGCAGCCTTAATCGGTCCCACTGGAAGTGAGACGTTGGCATGTGAGCACAGAATTGCAGCACAGCTTTATAGGGCTATTTGCTGATTTAGCCCCCGCATGCGGTTATCGTATTGCACCACAGATAACATCTGTAAATTAGTATGGGCAATATCCATTTCATTTCAAACATAAAATTTACCAACCGGCATGTCAACAGGAACCTCTGAGGGGAAAACGGCCTTCCTTCCATTAAAAGAAAGGGAGAAAATTTAGTGGTTTTGTGCCTGCGACCTCAATGAAAATAAAGTTTCATCCAAGAAGAGGTCCCAATTATCTTGTCTTTCATTAACCAATTTGGTTAGAGCTCTGCAATGACAAAAAAAAAGTTAGTTCAACACCACAATTAAAAGTCTTAAAATAAGTTCTATGACTAAACAGATACTAAACAAAAAAAAAAAAAAAAAAAAAAAAACAAGAAATAGTATTTCCGGCACATAAGCTTTCCTTGCCTGGTACCAAAGCGACCCAAGATCCCTTAACCTACCCTGTCATTAGTGGAGACATCAGTGTAGGGTACTAAAAAGAGAACAGTGTTTATTCAAACACAGGTGCCAAGATATACACTCAGTAGACAATCATACAGGGGTAAAACATAAAGCTTAGTCCACTTTGGTTGTAATAGGAGTCTTGTTAGGACAGACCAGGCAGGGGTTCTTGGTCACCCTGTGCCCCCAATAGACACATGGTGCCCCTCACAAGGCTTATGGATATAAAAAGGTGCACCTCTCAGAGGTCAAATGCTAAACCAAAAATTAAAACAAAGAATAAATTTGTGATCAAATATGAATTTAACTTTCCGCTTCATGTGGCGGTTAGTTTTCTCATCCAGCTGTCACGCTTCTTAGTATGCCAAGTAGCCTACAAAGGCTATAGTTGAGCAGTAAAAAGAGAAGGATGTATAACATACAAATAAAGATTACCGATGATAACTCTTAAAGCAATTCAACGACCATGCTAATTTTTAAATGACACCTACTTGATTCACAAACTCTTAGCCTTGGTCAGACAGGATTCTTTTGGGACAACCCTGTCTGTATATCATTGAGCAAATGTGCTTTGCCACTTCTGCAGCAGTTTTAGTTTTTGGTGGGAACGCCTCCACCCACTTTGAAAAATAGTCAGTTGCTGTGAGGATAAATACATATCCATCAACAGTTTTTGGCAGAGGTCACGTTAGATCGATGCCCAAAAGCTCCCAGAATTGAGACACCTAATAGAATAAAAAATATTTTTTTTTATGTATGTAAGATATTTTGTAGCTTATATGTATTATGTAAAAGGAGATACTGTTTTAACAACATTTACCTTAAGAGCCCTTTCACACTGAGCATCTTGAAAAACGCCTGTAAAACGTTTTTACCACGTTTTCGCTGCGCTAGCGGTAATTTTAACGCCAATACAACAACTTTATTTAAAGCATGGGCGCTAGCTATAACCTCACCTCCCTACATCATTTCCTGTGCACTTCCTGTATCTAGTGGTGGGGAAAGAGAGGAACAAAGAAGATGGAGTTTGCAGAGCTGCTTGTGCTATTGGTGGTACTCTACTGGAAATATATCCATAACCAGAGACATGTACGTCGCTATTCATCCCATCCTCCAATCGCACATGACAAGAGGACAATTCATGTTGTTTTATCACGATTTGAGAATGCACCCAGAAAAGTTCAGGAACTACACACGCATGAGCACAGCAACGTAAGTGAAAAAATTGCAATTACACTTCTATCGATAACCTCTCAGTCCCTATCTCCCCTAACCCCATCCCAATCCCCCTAATCCCAGTCCCTATCCCTCCTAACCGCATTCCAATCCCCGCTCTCAGTCTCTATCCCACCCTAATCCCAGCCCCCCTAGTCTCAGTTCCTATCCAGTCCTAATACCAGTCCTAATCCCCCTAACCCAAATTTTTAGCCCCCTCTAATCCCAGTCCCAATAGTCACCATCCTCTATTTCAAACCCTAATCATAGTGCTGTTGTGTTAGCATAGGGTCATGATAAGCATGCAGTGGATTTGCATATGGTTCACTGCATACAGTAGGGTTAACATATGTTGTTGGATATGTAGTGTAACCAATTGACCGATTTCCTTTTCCAGATATGATTTTCTCCTTGATCTGTTGACGTCACCCTTGTTGAGACAGGATACCAATTGCAGGCATGCAATCTCTCCATGTGAACGTTTACTGATAACACTCAGGTAAGTTCCAAATCATGAACACCCATTATCAAAAATTAAACACAAAATTGTTAAAATTTCAATATATTTTTTATTGAATAACAATTTCTCAGAAATCAACAACTTGGTACAAAAGAATAAGTACAACCTGCAAACAATGTGCTTACAGTAACAAAATCACAAATGTGATTAACCATCAAACATTTAGACGTGTAGGTCAATGTGTTATCAGTCTGTTTCAAAAATGTTTTTGGCACCTCATTACAATTTTTGTACGGAAACGGAAGGTGGAGGAGCGTAAATTATCTAACCAACATCAAAGTCTGTGATGTTTTCTTTAATGAATTTAGAGAACTCTGGTGTCTAACCATGAAACTCTTGTAAACTTTGTCTAAAAGGGTTAAGGAATTGCTGTAATAATACAATGAAAAACGCGATTAGGCAACAGCAATTTATAGCTCTCGGTAGATTGGAGTTGGAGGATGAGGATTCTCCAGAGGTGGCGGGGGAGGAGGTTGATGTTGTCCCTGTTGCACATACATGGGCATGTCATATGGCCCTCCATGAGCTCGGGGAGTGTAAGGGTGGGAAGTGAAAGGACCATAAGCAGACCCTGCAGCAGCAGGGTACTGCATAGGTCGTGCCTTATAATTGTTAAATTGACCAATCAATGGGTCATGTCTTGATGTATATTGAGAGATATGGGGGACCTCATGGGTTGTTTCAGAGGATGAGCATGGTTTCTTTTGAAAATTGTGTATGACTTTCAACACATTCATCCTCATTTCACATCGGTAAGTTGTATGCACAAGATCCATCTCAGGGATTAAACTCTTAGCAAAAAAAGTATTTTCCCCTTGATCCTCACTATGGGCTTCTAAAAGCTTCTGAACAACATCTATGAATTCTACACTCTGCTGTTTTTTCTTTTTTTTTTTTTTTCTTGCTCGTGGAGTTTCAGGATCAGGACATGTATTGTCTGTGGTTTCAGTGTACTTTTCCTGATATAATGATTGTTCAGCAAGTGAATCATAAACATTTACTATTCCATCCTGCTCCTCATCTTTTTCCGATTCAATATTACTTTCGGTCCTAAAAAAAAAAAAAAAAAAAAAAAATATTTATTTAATTCCCAATAATTAGTCTTCCATCTATAAATGTTTTTTATACTTACTCCCTCAGCTCCATCACAGGCTTAAGAAACCGTAATTCGTTATAATGGCAATAGATCCTTCCACCGGACTCCCAACCCCCCCCCCCCCCAGAACCACTTCTTAAGGTGTTTATATCTTTTATACTCCCTTCGGAAGTTATCGCGAATTGTTTTCCAATGAGTTTTTATTAGTTGTACTGTAAGAAATAAAATGAATTGTTCTTTTTATTCAGATATCTAGCCACAGGAAATAGCTACACATCACTACAGTATGAATTTCGGACAGGAATATCTCCCATTAGTGAAATTGTGAAGCATACTTGTGATGCCATCTAGCAATTAAGGAGTGAATTCATGCCTATTCCAAACAAAGACAAATGGGAAGATGTTGCACAGCGTTTCTGGAGGAAACCTAACTTCCCGAACTGCCAAGGTGCTATAGATGGCAAACACATTAGGGTAATAAAACCTTGTTGTAGTGGAAGCAGATACTTGAACTATAAAAAGTATTTTTCAGTTGTGCTCATGGCTGTCGTCGATGCTGATTATAAATGGGACCAGAGAATGAACACAAATTGAATTCCACTTAAACTCAATAAAGGACAATAACAAACCATATAATTTTATTTTTATTTTAATAACATATAATATGGACATAATTGGCCGTGGTCCTTTGTTATTGTTATAGCTTAACAAATGTAAAATATATCAATACGCCATAACATTAAAACACAACCACCATACCAACTATTTAACCATATCATACCAGTCAATAGTTCAGCCATTAAAGCTCGAACTAGATTAAGTTATGAACAAAACATCCCCAAACGCCAGGCGATGCTCAAGAAGCCTGGCACCCCAATCGGACCACGGCCAATTCAACACAAGATTGAAAACCTAAATTTTAAATGTCATTACCAATATCAGTAAGATGGACGAAATCAGGGCGGTAAAGACCATGAATTCCTCCTAGTTCCAAATGCCGGAACGAGAAACCTCGTACAGAAGGTAAAAACTTGCACATAATCCTGATGACCCTTTTTCGTATCTTTTCGAGATGTGAAAACTTGGGGTTATGCAACCAAGCCAATCTGGGTACAATCTCAGAATAAATTAAAACAGTAGATGGCAGGATTGCATGCAAGTTCAAAAAATCAGTTTTCATTTAAGCTACAAGATCTTGAACATACCCAAATCATTACCTGCTAAATGAATTAAAAGAACATGAGGCTGTATAAAGGAGGAAAGCAAATGAGAAAGATATGATTTCAAGTTAAACCAGGACAAACCTCTAAAGCCATACCAAAAAACCTGAACATCAGAATGAACAAAAGTAAGATTAGGTCCATAAGTTCTATTTGCTGCTCGTCGGTTTGCCCAATACACGTATGGGTGACCAATAATCCAAATAATGCGAGCGGAACCTAAAATTAAAAAGGACATAAATCAGGTCTCACGTAAGTCTGAAAACATTCCGACTTCCACCCACCTATATTCTTTATAGCGTCAACAGGAAGCCCTAACATTGAAGCCACCGTTGCAGCACCTATACGAAAAGAATGGCTCGTTATACACAAATGACCCAAACCTAAATGAATTAAACAATTTTTTTAATACAGCAGAGAATTGAAATTGCGTAAGGGGAAGCCCAGAGTTGTGTATCAACAATTGATTAGATATCAATGGGTGGAGGAGTAAATATTGCGAAAGCAATGAATACGTGCAAACGGGAGACCCATGCAATTGGCGAACTACTATCCAACGCCCTCTACCCAATTGATCTGTTTTGCTGTAACGCAACAAAATGCGAACAAACGACTGGCCCATATAGACATCTGAGAACAATAAACTGCCAGCCAGTCTGCGCGATTTGGCTAACAATTCTGAAATCCGAAATGCACCAAAAAAACTAACTAAAAGCAACCCGGAAAAGGAGGCTTTCAGCAGAAGAAAAACAAACCACGGAGGATGCCAACAACAATCGGTGTAGAAGAACAGGCGTCACAGGAACCCTATTATCCGTAATGAAACCACGTTTTTTACGGTAGCCCTTCAAAGCTTGCTTAACCAAAAATAATTGTGAACAAGGAGGAAATCCATACATCTTAGCAAAGAATGAAAGCCCCATCAACAATTTAATGATATGACTATAAGAATAATTACGGAACATCAAAAAATTAAGAAATAAAAGAATAACATGTTCGGAAAAATTAACGCATGGCACATTCAGCGATTCCAAAAATTTACACCACAAACTCCACGCAGCCCCATAAGCGACCCACGTGGAGTTCGCAAGAGAATTCCGAAAAGCAGCAGTCATAGATGGTAGATGATTGACCATAAATGTTCCGGCCAAGCCAGCCCCTGAAAATCTGCGTCTGGGACCAGTTGATAAAAACGCTCAAACTGAAAACGTGAAAGAGAATCAGCGATAACATTAGTAAAGCCAGGTATGTATTTGACTTTAATCCATAAATTAAGTTGTAAACACTTAAAGACCAGGTGTCGTAATATAGCTAGTACAGGTAAAGATTTAGATGATAAGCAATTTACAGCATAGGCCACACCCTTATTGTCGGAATGAAACAACAAACGTGAGTTTTTAAAACTATCACCCCATAGTTCCAGCGAAACTAAAATAGGAAATAATTCCAAAAAAACTAAATTTTTTGTAAAACCACCCTCAATCCAACTCTGAGGCCAAACAGAAGCCGACCAATGCCCTTGATAATAAGCACCATAACCCAAAGACCCTGCTGCGTCGGTAAAAAAGGAAATTTACAGAATTATCTTGGAAAGGGGATTGCCAAAATGCACAACCATTAAAGGAACGTAAAAATTCATCCCAAACTAACAAATCCGACACCATAGCAGAGGTAACAGGAACATGATGTTTAGGGGAAGTATAGCCAGCTATGGATCTATATATACGCTTTGAAAATACCAGACCTATGGGTATAATTCGCGTCGCGAAGGCCAACAATCCCAATAATGACTGCAACGTGCGAACAGTGACTTTTTGCTTTGAAATAACAAAGGCAACCATATATTTTAAACGTTTAATTTTTGCAACTGGTAGACGGAACTCCATCGCGGAAGTATCGATAGTAATACCTAAAAATTCAATACATGTTGTCGGCCACACAGATTTTTCCAAAGCCAAAGGCACTCCAAATTTTTGACAAACAATCTGGAATTCCGTAAATAAAATTAATCAATCAAGAGAGCCAGCAGCACCAAAGAATAAAAAATTGTCGAGGTAGTGTAGTAAATTTACAGAACCAGTCCGAAAAGAAACACACCATTCCAAAAAAGCTCCCTGAAAATAAAAACCTAAAGAATTAAAGGCGGACGGATTAATGGGCAACAAACGGAAAGCTGATTTGATATCCGCTTTGGCCATTAATGCATTCTTACCCAATTCCCGTATTTTAAAAACCGCATCGTCAAACGATGAATAACAAACCGAGCTGAGGAGAGGGTCAAAATCATCATTTAATGAAGACCCTGAAGGAAACGATAAATGGTGAATCATACGATATTCGTTCGGTTCCTTTTTTGGGACAAGACCCAAAGGGGACACTCTAAAATTAGAAAATGGAGGAGACAAAAATGGGCCAGCTACCCTGCCCTCAGAAATCTCTTTGTTGATCTTATGTACAATATCTGGAAAAAGATTAACAGACGGCAGGTTCTCATAACAAACACAACCTTGTCCATTAAAAATAGGCAAAGGGAAACCACACGAAAAGCCTTCAATTAGCTGCGCCGCTATCAAATGATTTGGCCAGATGTGAAGAAAAGGCAGCATTGCGGACAGCTTCACTGGGGTTATGGCTAGAACAAAAATTATCCTTAGAGTAGGATTATTAGATGTCAATTTCTTGTAACAGCAAGAAGCAGGATTCGTCATAAAAACAAGACAAACCCGGAAAGTTCTTATATGCCTCAAGGATAATTTCAAGGTGGCGAAATAAACCGCTGCACAAGTCAGGGTGTTTTTCACCCATAACACTCGTAAAGATACAATACGCTTGTAGCCAATTATTGAAAGTGCGAGGTGCAAATTTTTTGCGATCATCCTCAAGTTTATCAGAATCTTTTTTCTCTAAACGACCATCACTATTGGAAGGTAATAAGGTTATAAGATCAATATAATCACCCTTCCATATTTTCTCCTTCACCAAGCTAGATAAATGGTAACCAAGAGGTGAAATTTCACAGGCCAACGCCTCCTTTAAACAATTTTCAGGGACCATGTTCGAATTAACAGGAACAGAAGCAAACGCACTACAATTAGAACCTTGCGCTTGGGAAATAGCTGACGTGAAAGCATGCTTAGATGAATTAGTAGTTAACTGATCAGAAAAACACTTTTTTAAATTCTCAGCTAAATCTGTAAAAGAAGACAGTAATTGCAATAAAGCACGATTATTATCCAACTCACCACCAGGGGCACCCTGTGATGTTGCAGGCGATGATGCATTATGAAGCTGTGATGAATGAACATCAGCAGATACACTGGTAAAAGACGGTCCGCTACCTGAAACGACAACTGCAGGAGAAATAACTGTGTCTGTAACAAGCAATTGTTTAGACAAAGCAGGCTCAGATACTACTGAGAAAGGCTCAGATATTTTTGAAGCAGAGGAATCGATAGCTGGATTAGAAAAATCATGCAACATGGGGTTAAATTGTGGAACAACAGAATCAATAGGTTGAGAGAAAACATCAAGGCTAATGGATGATCCCATACCTTTTCTTTTTCTCTTTCTTTGCAATGGTTGCTCCCGTGATGCAGAACGGCGAGTATGTTGTAATCCCCTGCTTTTTCCAGCAGAAGAAATGTCCTCCATGGATTCAACATCATTTTCTGCCTGGGGGCCGGCCAGCTCGGGTGGGTGAGTCACTCGTGAGGTCACAGAAGGCGGAACGGAGGAGCCGTCAATGGAAGCCAATGCCGGTTCTGTAGGCAATGAAGTGGGAGGAGAGGCTGCAGGAAATGATGTAGAACAGGAAGGAGGGGGCCCAGAAGGAGATGCTGACACAGACGGAGGAATGCAGTATGGAAGAGGAGAGATCTCTGTTAAGCAGCGGCGCATCCACTCGTCCCCATCCGGAGCAGAGGCCCTTTCAACCATATGACGCAGTAAGAATTCCATATTGAGGAGAGAACAGACGTGGAGTAGCTGCTTCTTCTTCTGTTGTAGTGGCTGTTATAACCTGACCGTTGAATCTTCTCTTCTTTTTATAGACTTGTTGTGTCATGTGACCATCCTTCTTTGACAGAAACAATAACATTTTTTACAGGTAAAACAAAAAAAACCACTAATTATTAATAACCGCTTTTTTATGTGTGTCATTCCAAGTCCCATAGGCAGGTATCGCTATTTAGCTTCCCTGCCATTTATTCCTATTTGTAGACATAGGAGCATATGGGAGTTATGCAGACTCAACGGTCTTTCAAAATTTTAAATTTGGAATGCGTCTTGCTGCAAGTCAGCTAGACCTACCCGATAACCGCCCATTGCCTGGGACCGAATATCTGGATATGCCTTAGGGTCCTTTCACACACACACACGGTTCATCCATTTTTCATCAGTTTTTTTTATCCATTTTTTCATCTGTGGTCATCAGTTTTTTTTTTTTTTTTACATCCACTACCAATGCAAAAACGGATGAAAAACTGACCGTTCGTCAGTTTACATCAATTTTTTGTCCGATGAAAATAGGACTTTCATCCGTTCAAAAAAACGGATGCTGACGGAAGCGGATGAAAACGGATGCAAATAAATGATCATCAGTTGTCATCCGTTTTTCCATAGAGATGCATTGATGTCTGTTTTTCATCCATCAACGGATGGATTAAAAACGGACAAACGGACCGTATGTGTGAAAGGGGCCTTATTGTTTTGTGGCAGATGGAGCTTTCACAATCAATGAACACCTCATGAAGCCATACTCACAGCGGAATCTCGACTCGCGGAAGAGAATATTCAACTATCGTCTTTGTCGTGCACGCAGGCTGGTTTAATGTTCTTTTGGTATTCTAGCCAACAAATGGAGCAATTTTCAGAAACCAATAAACCTGAAGGTCGACAATGCATGCAAAGTGATAAAGGCTGCATGTGTGCTCCATAACATTGTATGTGAAAGGGATGGCATCAATTTCAAAGAAACATTGGCACACAATCTAGAGCCTGCTGATTTTGCTCATGTCCGTGGTCCGGTTGTGGGTTTCACAATTAGGGATAAGTTGGCTGACTATTTTTTGAGCCCTGAAGGTGTGCTAAGTTGGCAAGGTGACATGATTTAACCATTTCAAAACAAATTGAACAGTTTATTAACTGTGTTTGATCATATTATTCATTGTGCTTTTCTTTTATTTTGAACAATAGCAGTTTAGATTTATGTCCAGTCGGATGTTATGATCTTGCATGTAATAAAAAAATACATATGTTGCATATGACTTTGGTCTGTCTTTTATCAGTCAAACCATAATAAATGCAATCGCAATACAACTGGGGTTAGCTATGGGATTGGGACGACAGGGATTGGGATAGGGACTGGCATTGGGATTATGGGATTGGAACGACTGGGCCACTTTCACAAGCTGTTTTTCAGGTAATTTTGTACTAAAAATAGCACTTGAAAAAGAGTCTGTAAAAAATGTGTCCCAATGCACCCTGGTATGTTTCCATGATGTAGTCTGGGGCGGTGTATACATCGCTCCTATGCCGCCTCCTCCATTGCAATCAATGGACACCGCTTCCGAAGCAGCTGAACAGCGCCTCGGAATTGCAGATCACTGGCAAACCCCTTTTTTACACCCTTGTGGGGGGTTAAAAGCATTGCGCTGCTGACTGCATAGCGGTGTCACATCGCCACGATGACAGCGGAAAAGCGTCACAGAAACCAGTGGCGCTTTACTGCTGCCACACACACACGCCGCCCCTATGTGAAAATAGTGGTTTTGTTACTCACTTTTTTTTTTCCCTTTGGGAGGTCACTCCAGTCAGGGATATGTGTTTCTGCAATGGCATGCCATGCTAAGGACTTCTTTATTCTATGGCTGTAATATTTGTTCTTGAGGTCCCAGAGCTCAGGATGTTCTCTCATCGAGTTGATGAACTGCTCAGGCTCAATTGTTGATCCTGTGGCTCTTGCTGGTCTTGCCACAACTTCAGTCTGGGCTTGCTCAGGGCTTTTATCTGACATGCTGCACAACACTCTCTCTCTCTGTCATCAACTCGTCTCAGGATTTCCTGGTTTCCCATACTCCACTGCACTGCGATCATGTGATCCTTTCCACAGCTCAGGGTGGTTTATGGGCGCTTTTAACGCGCTTTGCAAGTGTTTTCCAAGCACTTTTCTTTTCAATGGATTTGGGCTTTATTCAAGCGCTAGTTACACCGCCTCAAATATGGTGCTTGTAGGATATTTCCCGACGCCACGCCAGAGCAAAGACCTAGTGTGAAAGCATCCATTGAGATGCATATGAGGCAGTTTTACAGAGGTTTTCAAGCGCTATTTTTAGCACGAAAACGTTCCTATAGCACCCCAGTCTGAAAGTGGTCTAATGAACTGCAAAGGCTGGCTAACGTTCAAAGATTTTCCCACCTTCTGGCACTGCTCACATTCCTGTACCTTGAAGAACACAATAGTTAACATGTGTACAGTTTTTACATGTATGTAAATACATAAAAATAAGTTGATCACATACCCATTTGTCAAGTTCTACAGTAATGCCATTCCAGTAATATCTGGAGCATACTGAAGAGCGTGTTTTTGCCATGCCTGGGTGACCCCCTCCATTGGATAATTATGAAACTCCATAAATATTTCCTTAGCCTTTTCTGTGCTTTGGAGGGCTCTTCGATTTCCATAGAATAGCTTTCCTTCTATAATGAAAGTGGACATTAAAAACGTCATTCCTTTTAATGGCTATCCTACCAAAGCACTACAACATCTTCAATTTCTGACACTCGCCATTAAGTGTGAATTTGGAGGCTGCGGCGTTCATTGCTTGAAAACGTCAATGGGAATGATCCCACGGGAGAAAGTTATATACCTCGTCATACTTTTTCTCCATACCTAAAAATTTATACCAATGTTATCTAATGTCCCTCATGAAAATCTGTGTGCAAATGTTGGCAAGATCTTACTTAAAAAAATACATAAATTATATTTTTGTCTCATTGCCTCGCTAAAACTAAACATATGGTTTTTGCAGTTATCTGCACCTGGCCATTTTGCTAATCGACTGATCAGTCAGCAGACGTTAAACAAACTAGTCTTATAACAAGAACTCTTTATACATCTAACTAGATCTACACCATGGAAAACTGAATTTTTCTGATATTACTCACTGGTTGTGGAGCCCGATCTATCCGGACTGCTATAGTACTTACCAAAAGAAAATGCTAAGCCTGTGAAGGAAAAATGGAAGATACATATATAACATTATCTGATCGATGCACCAGCAATATTTCAAAAAGCAGTATTCTAATATTACTCACTAGTCAGGGAGCGTGATCGATCCAAACTGCTATGCAAATGAACTAAAACAAATGCAAAGCCTGCGAATGAAAACTTTTTAGGTTTTGAATGAGAGGCTGCACCAAACTGATTAAAACAGGATTGTTAACATAGAAGTGTAAATACATGCTGAACAGCTTGGTTTTATACGTCAATGGGTGCCATCAACCGTGCACCAGCACAACTCGGGGATATCAATATACAGTCCAGAAGCAATGCTTGATGATTAAAGGGGTTGTAAACCCTCCCATTTTTTAACAATAATGCATTAAAGTGAAATACCTTTTTGTTGTGCATCTGCCCCCAGAGCCCCCCCCCCCCCGATCATTCCCAGTGTCTTGAGTCCTCATTGCATAGATTGATACCAGGGCAGCCATTGGCTCCTGCTGCTGTGCCAATCCAATAACGCGGGGGCAAATACTGCTGTCTGAAGACTCAGGAGCGTGCCTGCATGGCTAACACTTCCCTGACTGGTCGCTCGATGCAGGGAGGATCCAGGAGCGTCACTGGGGGACACCAGAAGAGGGGAGGATAGGAGCAACTCTGTTCAAAACCCTAGCACTGAGGAGGCAAGTATGAAGTTTTTTTTAATAACACCTGAACCTTTTTACAATCATTTTAAAGTTTGGACTTAGATTTGCTCTTACTGTGATGTACCAAGAATAGAGCATGGTAGAACAGCTTGTGTTGTTTGTGAGGGCATGATTAAAGATGGAGGTCACCTTACCCCTGCTCTTTACACTATTTGCTGAGGTGATTTTGAGGATGAATAATATGAATTGCAGCTGCCTTTTAACAGTGAAGGGGGGCACAACCATTATTGGTGAATGTAAGGGTGCCGGAGACAGGAGGGGTACAATGAGTGGCTTCACACTTGCGGTCTACCATTTTACCATTCATATAGTTGCAGAGGGAGCAGCACTGAGGGGGATATTGGCTAACCCATTATGCTGAGCCAGAGCAAGCAGCACTAAAGGAGTTAAGAGGCACCCTTTTATAATGAGCTAGATGGAGCATACATATGTGACCATAATGGTCTGTATGGGGGGGGGGGCCCTATGTACAATGATCTGTATGAGGGGTTCCCCAATATGTGTACATATAATGTTTATGGAGATGTCCCATATATAATGATCTGTACCAGGGGTTGGTAACCTGCGGACCTTACACGGCCCTACAATGCTGAATGTCCGGCCAGTCAGTGCCCCGTGATTGAGCCACAGGCACCCTGCCCACGGACATTTCCACCGCGGTCCACCTTCATTGGACAGTGGCAAGCGGCCAATATCACAGGTTCTGGATGGGGGCTGAAATGCAGGAGTTTACTTTTCATTAAACAGCAGGTAATTGGTTGTCGGGTGATCCTAGCAACCAATCACCCGCCTGTTAATGTGAAAAGTTAAGTTCAGCCGTTCCCACCCCCCATCCAGTCTGTGACATGGATCTCTGT
>BLSH010043214.1:388246-401848 GCA_018402905.1 Glandirana rugosa
GTGTCGAGGTCTTGACACGTCCGACTTTGTTCCTTGTCAATGACGACGTGGGTTCGTAACTACGGACCCGGAAACCACAGTACTATAAATGTCGATATTGAGGAACCTTTCTTCGTCCCCTATTCCTGGATAGATTCTCTGGAGGCATTTCTGCTTTTCATGGTAGGTGGACATATTTTAAAATGTTCAAAGCAGAACACCTCTCAGAGGCACCTGATGGCCAACCTGTCAGAACATCTCCCTGACTTCAATGAAAAATTATAACCACTTTCCTGGTGCCAAGGTCAGATCCTTCTTCATTTGCCACCAAACAAATTTCCAATGCATGTGGTTGTGATCCCCTGCTTCTTTCCAAGGAGTTATAGCTGTAAATATCATGACACCAAAGGCCCAGGCATCAATGCTTGGGTGCAGCAGTAACTGTTCCTTGTTTCAGCCTGCACAGTTCTGGAGCTGTGTACGGTATAAACCAGGACATAAAGGGTGCTTGAGTTTCCTAGAGCATCATCTGGTCAAAATTTTCCACTTTCACCTTATTACAATTAATGTCCATCAAAAGAATATTGTCAAACTTGATGTCCCAATGGACCACTCCTCTGCTGTGGATAGCATTCGCTATCTGTGGAACACAGTGCTTTACTTATATCTTCATGTAAACCAGTGGTTCTCAACTCCGGTCCTCGGGACCCACTAACAGGCCAGGTTTGCAGGATAACTGAAATGCATCACAGGTGATATAATTTGCTGCTCAGTGATTGCAGTATTCTAGTCTGCATCTCCCCAAGGTAATACTAAAAATCTGGCCTGTTGGTGGGTCCCGAGGACCGGAGTTGAGAACCACTAATGTAAACCAACATGTAGGAAAGACATTAGTCACTAGACACAAGTATTACCCAATATATGAACCTCATCTTATCGCTTGCACAGGGAAACATAACATATATTAGCTGAATATGCAAGGAGTATATTTAATTGAAACCTGCATACAAAATGGGAGCTTCTATTAATGATGCAAGATCCATTGTAACCCACCTTACTCCATCTTAACTTTACAACCAAGTGAGTCACATACCTAAAATAAGCTTATGCTCATATGTCCCACCAATAGAGTTGAGCGAACCCGAACTGTAAAGTTCAGGTCCGTACCGAACTTTGGGGTGTCCGTGACCTGGACCTGAACATTTGAAAAAAAGTTTGGGTTCGGGTATTTGATCCCGCCTGTTGAACAGCTGCAGGGCAGCCAATCAGCAAGCGTTTCACTGGTTTGCCCTTAGAAGCCATCACAGCCATGCCTACTAATGGGTGTGATTGACCAGTGCATCATGTGACCCAGCCTCTTTATAAGTTGGAGTCACTTAGTGGTGCATGTCACATGCTCTCTGGCTAGGGTAGGGAGAGGATGCTGCCGGCGCTGTGAGGGACAGATTGCAGATTTAATAACATCTCATCCTGCATTACAGAACGATCTGATTGTGGACTAGGTAGAGATTACTACTACTACTGCTTTGAGGGACAGATTATTGTTTTAAAATCATCTCCTAGTTCTATAGGGTCAGGTTCCTGCTGTTGCTGTAAGGGACAGATTATTGTTCTAAAATCCTTTTGCAGCCCTCTAGCACTTTCCAGGACTTTTTTACAGTCATTTTTGGGCCAAAAGGTTTGGGTCCCCATTGACTTCAATGGGGTTCGGGTCGGATCCAGGTGTTCGCTCAACTCTACCCACCAACTCACTGCACTGGGAGAGGATTCCTTAAACCTCAGAAAAGCTTTAAAGCATCTAAAATAAAAATTCTAACTTTCTAAAGATCATTCCATTTTTGATACAAACTTACATTAGGCTTTACTATTGACAGAAGATTTTCAGCTGGTGCCACCTCCTGGACAAACACATGGTCGTTGCTGGTATGGAAAGTGATCTCATGGGCTGCAATGATGTTTGAATGGCCCCTGAAACTGAGACATTCCATTAGGAAGTCGTCTTGAGTTGAATTTGCTCATTCCAGTCCATTTTAGTTCACAAATTCCCAAGATATTGATGTTCAATCTTGCCATCTCCTGTTTTTCACCACATCCAGCTTACCTTGATTACTCTTACATTCCGGGTTCCTATGCAGTGTTCTTCTTTACAGCATCAGACTTTCCTTTCACTCCTACTATCCACAACTGAGAGTCCTTGCGGCTTTGGCCCAGCCATTTCATTAGTTCTGGAGCTGCTTGTAATTGCCCTCCAGTCTGGTGGACTCATCTTCCAGTGTCATATGTTAACCTCATGAACAGAAATAAAAGGCTTTCTTGGCAAGGATACTGATGTGGGTTGCCATTTCCTTCTCCAGTTGATCACATTTTGTCATTCTCTGCTGCGACCTGTCCATCTTGGCTGAGCCTACACAGCAGGTTTGTTTGAGAAGGAATAAATGAGTGATCTACAGGTTTGCCGAAAGGCATCTTCTTCCACTTCTGTTTTAGTAAGCTGTGACTTTTCAGGTTTTGGGGCTGGATGTCATGTTTGGAGAGGAACAAATAATTGTTTGGTCACCACAGAAACATTACTTGCTACTTATTTTTTATTTAGATTAGCGTCACTAATTTAGAAGCACAACTCATTCTGTAAAAGTATTCCTTTACATGAATTAAGCTGAAAAATTTACCTGAACCCTAGTGTTTGGCTAGGAGAATCCATGCAATCCTGTCCTGAGCTCTATAATGATGAAGTGGTCGGTCACCTCCATCATCCTCAGGTTTTTAGAGGTTTCAAAGATCAACTCAAGAAGGTCCTTTGCAGTGTTTTTGGTCACCTCCTGGATGCTAGAAGTCACTCAGGAATCACAACATCAGAAAATAGCAATTCATTACATTTGACACTAATCATTAATAAACAGCATTAAAGACAAGAGAGTAAACTATAATTCTACCACTTTTTACAAGGGTATTTACAAATATATCCAAAAGGTGAGCCACTGCCTCCATCTATAACTGGTCTATATGCTAAGGAGCATTGGAGGGCATAAGGTAACCACAAACAGCCAAGGAAAAAAAAAGCTCAACTTACCAACCAGCTTGAAACCAGCCAAATCAAGCTGGTTGGTAATTTGAGCTTGGTTTTTCCTTGGCTGTTTATATAGTGGATATTTGTAAATAAATACAATGTGCTGAATTATAAACCCCTACCACTAATAACAATCTCATGCATTGTACATTACGCCAGAGCATCTTCCCCTAAAGGGAAATCCTTTGCCCGCAGGATCCTTGGCTCCAGCCAGAGATGGATGGACAGCCGTCCCATCCAAAGAGGTCCCGTGAAGACTAAACACAGCAACATCTTACGCCAACAACTACCTATACATTTTACAGGGTTTTCTGTCAGGAGGCAGTTTATAGACCTGCTGACAGAAACAATAACCTCAAACGTATGTCACTTCAAACACGTTTTCATTTTTGTTCTGTTGGGAGGGGGTTATAGGGGGGGAAATGGACAGTTCTCTTTGGACTTCTTGGTGAGAGGGGCCCCTCCCCAGACAAACAGGCTTGTTAAAGAATCAGACCTCACCCAGCATCCATCAACAGGAAAGTCCATCCATCGGCCACAGCAAAGGATGGCAGGCCAGTCTGATCCTGCAAAAGAGTCAGGGAGAAAAACACATTCTGCAACTTTCCAGCAGTCCCTTTGGCCCTTTCAATGGTGGACTGTACATTCCAACAGTCCTCTCATGCATAGAAATGTGGGTCGGGCAGTCTCCTCCTGCTGCCCCTTTCCTCCCTGATAGAGATAGTGTGACTTCTTGCAGGCCACCCTGTTTTCACAACCATCACTCTCCCTTGTAGATTGCTCTCCCCAGCCTCCATTCCTTTCAAATGTCCTCCCAAAGTGGGCCCAGGTCTCCTCACACTCTGGCACCTGCAGAGGCTTAGGAATATGCAGATACTCCCAAACCAGGTCATGCTCCCACTCTCCCCTGGGGGTTCTCAATGATGTGCATGATGTCAAGACACCATTCCAGAGCAACTTTCCGCTGGAACCTGGAAAGCCTGGGGAGTTCTCTGGGCTTCCCTTTTCCTGGCAGGACACAAGCATTGGGGGACCTCCTTGACCCACTGCCTGTACTCAGCTGCTCTGGTCTGGTTGGTGGCGGGTCTGTTGCTGATGGGGGTTCCTCCAGCTTCTTCAGTTCCCTCAGCAAAGTTTGACACATCTCCTCCCTCAGAAGGTTCCCAGTTCCTGGAGGTCCAATCCGTTTCCCATTCCTCCTCCAAGCTGCTGCTGTGAGACAACCACTCTAGCACCTCAGGGACTCAAACTCGGCTTGAAATTTGGGGGAACCCCAATATATGGCCCTGTCCTCACAATCCCCTTCTGGCTCACCTGATGACTCATCCCCCTCCAACACTGGCTCTTTCCAGATGGGGCTAGGAAGTGACATAGGGGCGGCCAGCATTTCATGGACAATTTCTGGTTCCTGCTGGGAATTAATTGCAGTCACCAGATCCCCAACCAGGCCACAGGCCATGACAAACTCCTCTTCCCTTGTGCCGCTGATGTTTACAGGGGAGTCACCAGGCTCAGACTCCAACCGGCCTTTCAGTTATGATTCCAGGCCTTCTCCGGCCTTCCGTGGCTGCACATGACACAGTGCTGACTGCAGGTCCACATTGTTGTATTGTAGCTGGATGCAAGCCGGGTGAGCTGTTCCCAACATTGACCATGCAGGATCCATGCACTGACCACCCCGTCAGTATCTGACATTCTGGACACAGCAGGCACAGTCACTCCGTCCCAGCAATAACCCTGATGGTGAATCCCCCGCAGTGCTCCAACCAGACACCGGTTGTCCATCACTGCAGATCAGACAACCAGGTCCTCTACCTCGTGATATCTGCTAGCAACGAATGCTGGGTCTCCTCTAGGGTGTGGCGGTCGGCAACTGGTTAATGGTACAAGTTCCATTTATCCCTCCTTACTCCATCTTAGCTTTACTTCACAACTGAGTGAATTACATACCTAAAATAACAAGCTTATACATATTATATGCCCCACCAACTCAACTGCACTGGGAGAGGATTCCTTAAACCTCAGAAATGCTCTAAGGTAATTACAAATCATTATAGATCATTTCATTTTTGATACAAACTTACATTTGGCTTTAGATACGGCAAAAAGAACCGGCACACTGAAGTACGATATCCAATGAATTTATTCCATGCCCATAAAAATACAGCACACGCCGACGCATTTCGGCTTGTAGCCATGTTTACAAATGGCATATAACACACATATATACAAAAAGAAAGGGAAAATGGGGAGGAGTCTCCCACTAATGCAAAGGAAGGATTGGTTAATTGAAATTGGGGGTGGAATGTCAAAGCAGGTGAAATCCTTTCATACAAATTCCCAAAGATCAAAATGGCCATACATAGAAGCAAAGAAGAAAAAAAAAAAAAAAAGGGGCGTAAAGAAAAAAAAAAAAAAAATTGGATGGCACAAAAAAATGCACTGATGTTGCTGGTAAGTGATGTTTGCACATGGCATATAACACACAAATATACAAAGAGTCTCCCAGCAAATGCAGAGAAAGGATAAGTTAATAGAAATTGGGGGTGGAATGTCAAAGCAGGTGAAATACTTTAATACAAATTCCCAAAGATCAAAATGGCCATACATAGAAGCAAAGAAGAAAAAAAAAAAAAAAAAAAAATTGGATGGCACAAAAAAAAATAAATAAATTGCACTGATGTTGCAGGTTAGCGAAGAAAAAGATCAACATCGTATCAAAGGTTCATGCCTTGGGGAATCCTGGTGCAGAGGTTATATATCCACCATACCTCACGTTCCAACAATTTGTGATGAGTGTCCCGACCACGAGGTGGTCTCTTAATCCTCTCCAGCCCATAAAATACAAAGGAAGACAGATTCCCCAAATTAACATATTTAAAATGTTTGGACATATTAGACCCTTATCAGACTCATGTGAAGAGCCATGATGATCACTAATGTGTGTCCTCAAGGGTCTTGTAGTGCATCCAACGTATTGTAACTTACAGATAGTGCATTCTATGGCATAAACAACCTGTTGTGAGCCACAATTAATATAATCCCGTATATGGAATGCTCTATTTGTAGAACAGGAGTAAACCAAACTAGATTTCTTAAGATGCCTGTGGCAAAACCTGCAAGTGTTTGAGCCACAGGCATAAGAACCTGTCGTGTGTAACCAAGTCTTGTTAAAAGAAGTGGATGAAAAAAGGCTGGGGGAGAGACGATCACCCAGAGTGGCGGCACGTCTACTGGAAAACCTGCAGCCTCTCTTAATAATATCAAGATCCCTGTCAGTTGATAGAACGGGAAGATGCTTACGGATGATGTTAATAACCTTATTGTACTCATGGGAATATGTGGTAACAAAAGTAATAGAACTATCTTTGGTCTCTCTATTTTTAGTCCTGTTTTTGCAGGAATTGTCAATAAGGGTGTTCCTATCTTTCTTGATGGCTATATTATTAGCCCTCTCAATTTATCCCTCCCTTGGAGTCCTCTCCCGGAAACACATATTCTTCCTAGCCAAGATGGCCCCTATAGGTTGAATAGTGATATATCCTATGCTTCACCAGATACTCTGGTTAATCATACGTTTTTTAAATAACTATACCTGCACATAGTAGGGCGGGTGCAACATGGGAAGGTAGATGTGTATATAGATAATATGACACATTTCCCTTCCAGAAAATAAAGGTATAGAATTATATAATTGCCCCCCCCCCCCTTAGTCACCTCATAAATGGTTCTACCAGCAGGTCTAACGTGGGTCTGGACACCCTTTGCTTTTGTAAATATTCTAACTGTATCCATGAATTAGGGTACAACTACATTGCATTGTTTCTCCTTAGATGTGTCCTATCTTTGTTATCCTCCTTGTGTCCCAGTACTAGAAGCAAAATGACTATTTCAGGCTCCCTCCCCCTTATAATACGCAGGAGGATATGGAAAAAAGAAACCAATGAAGGAAGGAGCCTTCTTTGCCTGACCCAATTACTCAAGAATTCACCACGGTCCCTTAAATTATTTTTCTTGTTGGGCGGCACCCCCCGAAATAAACCTATTTAATGGATGGCGGTGTGCCTGCCCAATCAAGGTGTCCAGAGGAAGCTAAGCGATTACGCCCAGCGAAACGCGTTGACGTCATCAACGCTCCGTGACGTGTGGGGCATCACTCCCATTACTGGACCCTGTATGTGTCTCCGGCCTGATAGTGAGGCTTGGGAAGAAAGCGCCTCCTTTCAGAAAATAAGACCTGCACACGTGTCTCTCCACACCAGGAAGCAGCGGATTTACCCGCATCCCGGATGCATACCGAGTCAGGCGCAACCAGGTGAACGTCACACACAGGTACCTGCGACGGAGGACCCAGGGAGTGAAGGCTAGGGAAGGTCGGCACACCCGAGGTACGGAAATCTTGGTCTATCATAGGAGAGATTGTGAAACAGTGAAGGTGCAATCGTGAGTACTTCATTACTGATTAGTGGAGTTCACACTCCATCACTAAACTCTTGGGATGTGTATTACACCAGCACTTGTGCATGCACCTGTCTAACTCCTATTGACCAGTCCACAACTGCAAGTCTCTGGCCATATGCTCACTACTTCAGACTTTATGAACATACTGGGGATTTTTTTATTTGACCAGAGCACTGTATAATGCAAGTGGATTCATCCATACATCCATACCTATCTATCACCGACCCTAGGCTGGATATGCCATCACTCTACCCAGCCTATTGACTCTATAAAGAAAGATCATCTCACCATAGCTGCATTGGTCGGCTGCTCACACCTCCCGTTCCTTCCCTGTGACCAAATCTTGGTCCACACACACCGATTTTGGTGTGATTTTTCAGTATAGTGACATTATATCATTCCAAATATCCTCCCCACACGTCCGGACGTTTTTTGTTTTTTGATTTTGTTTGTCTCCCCCTGTGTGTGTTTTTGTGTTGGGTCACGCAGCCTGGAAGACTCAGTGTCTTTCCAGGATAGTTTGGTAATGCTCTTGTTTTTTTTTTTTTTTTTTTACACATTTTTCAGCATTTACTGCATTTACTGTTTTGCATTATTGTCCACTTAATAAAGTAATTGTTTCTAAGATTTGAAGTACGGCCCTTCCCTCTCTAATTAATTAACCGCTTGGTCTTCTCGGGCTATCGAGAGGACATACCCCATGTTTTCCATATATGCAGTTTTGGGTTAAGGAGAGGGGCACTGAACTGTGGTGAGCGGCATTTTAGTACTATTTATTATTGCATCTGGACCTGCATGTCCTGTCAATGGTTTTTGTTGAAAAATCCTGCCAACCTATCACATTGCTGAAGGCCCTTCATATTTCTAACACATAGCATGTACAGTACATGCAAATTACAAACCAAAATACATTCTGCTGAACAAAGGGTAAGAAAAGATTATCTGCGGTTTTAGTAGTGCAGTGGTCAACAGAGGAGAGCCTCGGTCCAGGCAGCAGGCAGGAACGTGGACAGCAACAGCAAAACAGGCAGCCTCAGGAATACTGTCCATAGTAGCAAATACTGTAGAGATATTGGCAGCACAGTCAAAACATTGGTCCAGGGTAGCAGGCAGGGATGTGGTCAGCAGCAGCGAAAGTTTGTCCATGCAGCAGGCAGGAATACTGTCCATAGCACAGGCAGCAGGCAGAGTACAGCCAAAAGTATTGGGTCCAGGCAGCAGGCACCTGGTCCATAAAAAGACCTGGGTCAGTGCAGACAGAGATATTGTCAGTACAGCCAAAGTATCTGTCCAGGCAGCAGGCAGGACCACCAAGCTTAGGGCCTCAGTCATGAAAGAATGGGGACAGGGGTAGAGGCGCCTCCGGACACCAGACCCTGTTCTGGGAATCACAAAACAAAGAGAGAACCAATAACTGTTTTTCTCAAATCAGAATATCATTCTGAGCCCCTCACATATGTGAGACCCCTGTGCAGCAGGGTGAAAGATCAGGCCGAGGTCAGTGCAGGTAAAAGGCAGAAATAGACGGCAGAGGCATAGTCGATACAGTCCAGGGTCAGTTCGCGGGAAATGCAGAAATATGGTGGATAAACAATGCAGACGGCAGGCAGAGGCTTAGTCCATAAACAGGCCAGGGTCAGTTCACATGGAAGGCAGTGGTATGGTTGGTCCAGGGAAATAATCGGCACAGGAATTGAAAATTGGGAAATGGCAGTCTATTTGAAATATTATTGAAATACTAATAATATACAAGTGTATGAAAGCGTTTGAAGCATTTTCCGATGCAAAGGCCAGGATTGGAGGGACATTGGGGACAATAGAAACTGGTGTCTTTCCTAACTCCTCTCTTGCTGCACACCCGACATCTTTTTTGGCGTCGTCTTCCGGTTGCTGATGGGGGAATATGTTCAGGAAAATGGCGCTCATGCAGTCTGCTGAGACAATTGGTGCAAATGCTTTCTGTTGGGGATCCTTGTGGATATATCAGGGCAATAATGACTTCTTGAATGAAGTTTTTAGGTTGGGACTTTCTGTTGATTTCCGGTAGGTGACGTAAGCATTGTATATGGCCATGTGAAAAATGTAAACCGCAACTTTTTTGTATCAGAAGAGGGATTTTCTGATTGGTAGATACGGCTGCCACATCTGGTCATTTAAATCCACCCCCCCCCCATGAATTTATTATACTTGGGGATACAATGAGGCTTTTCAACGGGACCCTGTCTTCTTAGAAGTTCCACTGAGGTGGCATCGTGGACATGATGTATACCTCTTTCTTATCCCTCCACTTCACAGCCAACACTTCCTCGTTCCTGATGCTTGCTGATTCCCCCCTTTGCAAATTTGAGGTTATTAGACTCTGTGGGAAGCCCTTTCTTCTTGTTTTTTCTTGCAGTACCACTGGCCAAGGTATCCTCCTAATATAGGTGGCGGAAAAGGGGAAAACTTGTGTAATAGTTGTCCATGTAAATATGATATCCTTTCTTGAAGAGTGGGTAAGCCAATTCCCAGACAATTTTCCCGCTAATTCCCATGTACGATGGACAATCAGGGAACTGGGGATGGGAGTCTTTGCTTTTCGTATACACGAAAGGGGTGCACATATCCCATGGAACTTTCAGAAAGGTTGTTGAGCTTTACGCCATAGCTGGCCCTCTTACTGGGGATGTACTGCTTCATACCCAGGCGGCCTGTGAAATGGACCAGGGATTTGTCCACGGAAATATTCTGTTCAGGGATGTAGAGTCCAGCAAACCTTTTAGAAAAAAAAAATCAATTAGGGGGCGAATTTTAAACAATCTATCAAAGTCGGGATGATTTTGGGGGGGGGGGGGGGGGTGGCGGCACTGCGAGTTATTGCTGAAATGCAGGAACCACATTATCATCAGTATGTAGTGCAATCAGCGCTGCTAGAGACAAACACGTTTAAATATATAACCGACTGCTCGCTGAACTTCCACGGTGATCAACCTCTCATGACTATTTAGAAACAAACAAGAAGCAGCGCAGTCACTGAATACAAATATTATAAAGTCCACAAATCTAAACACGATGTTGCAGTATATTCCACCGGTGCTCAGACGGTCAAAACAAACGGTGACACAAATCCTCCACCAACATCCACTGTGCTCACCTCCCAGTTTGACCCCAGTTTCACTAGAGGGTCAAACGCGTATTGCAATAGTGGTAAAATATCACGTCCAGATCTGCAGACCTCTGTTTCCCCACGCTGCAAGGCTCATCACAACTCAGGCGGCCTATGATACTCAGAGAACAGCTTTCCAACTGAGTGTGAGGGAAGGAGCAGAGAGCTGGAAAGCTGTTCTCTGAGTATCATAGGCCGCCTGAGTTGTGATGAGCCTTGCAGCGTGGGGATACAGAGGTCTGCAGATCTGGACGTGATATTTTACCACTATTAAAACTGGGGTCAAACTGGGAGGTGAGCACAGTGGATGTTGGTGGAGGATTTGTGTCACCGTTTGTTTTGACCGTCTGAGCGCCGGTGGAATATACTGCAACATCGTGTTTAGATTTGTGGACTTTATAATATTTTTTATTCAGTGACTGCGCAACCACATTATCATGTCATAACGGGACCTCGTCATGACAGATGAAAAAATTGGCATATGGTGGATGGGGTGGGTCGATCAATATGCATGCAGTTCTTTTTCTTTGTAATCCCCATGTTCAATGTAAGGCCTAAAAATATTTTAAGCTCCTCCATGGTTAGGGGTCTCCATTCAAAAGGACGGGCATAGAAAGAGTTGGGGTTGTTTCGAATGTGTTTGGGCATAAAGGTTTTCCTGGTCCACGATGCTTTGCAATAGCTCATTAGGAAAATCAAGTTCGGAAAAACCTTCCGTGTTGGCCTGCGCGCCTGGCTGTGCTGTAAAAGGGGGGATTGTGGGTGACCCTGTGCTAGAAGGTAGCCACTGTGGGTTTGCCAAGAAATCTGGAAGCTGGGTTTGGGTCCTAATTCTTTGATGTGGAAATCCAGTGCTTGTACTGGGCCTCTCCTTCTGGCCTAGCGCCGTTGCTATTTGCCAATTGGCCATTAGGGTCTCTGGCCCTGGTGGTAGCTGCCTCGTTTTCAAATTGTCTTCTTTTCTGACGGACTACTTCCTCCTCAAGTTCAGACGATGACACACTTTCTTCGATGGACTGGTATTCCAAATCAGAACCGTAATCAGAATGGTCACTGGGTGATGAGAGCTCCCCACTGCTCTCATCGGTCAGGCATAGCATTTGGTATGCGTCTTCTGGAGTGTATAACCTTTTGGACATGGTGGCTATATGACCGGTTACACTGGACTGCTCGTAAGGTACTCTGATGGACTGACGGGTAGTCTGATGGACTGATGGGTACTCTTTAGGGGAGTGGGGCAAAATCTGGGCACAGTAATATTGAACAAACAAGTGTCTCTCATGGTTCTCCTCTTCTCTTCACACTGGATCGGTGTGTGAGGAGAAGAGCCAGGTAACAGTGTGTTATCTGTGAACTGTTTACCACATGATTGGCGGTGTCCAATCACAGCCGGTCATAAATGTAAAGAGCCATTTCATTGGCTCATTTACCCTGATCGGGGATGGGCTGTGTCCAAGGGTCAAGCCTCATTCCCGATCGCCGCGCGGCCATGTATAACAACAAAATGGCCGGCTGTGATTGGACACAGCCGGTCACGTGGTAAAGAGCCAAATCTATTGTCTCTTTACCCAGATCGGAGGGGGACACGACCCCTGGGCACACGATCGATCTGTGATCGCCACGCTGCAGGCCCCCTAGGGGCCCTCAGTGGCGAGAAACAGCCGACATTGTAAGACGTCGGCCCGGATGGATGAAGGGTTCCTGCCGTGTCATTTCAATAAGACTTGTTAGGGAACTGGTCAATGTGGTTGAAGTGCTCAGTCACCTCCATCATCCTCAGGTTTTCAGAGGTTTTGGAGATCAGCTCAAAAAGATTCTTTGCAGTGTTCTTGGTCACCTCCTGGATGCTAGAAGCCATTCTGGAGACACAACATCAGAAAATACAAATTAGTTTAGTTTGATGTTAATCATTAATAAACTGCATTAAACACAAGACATACAACTATAATTCTTCCATTTTACAAAACATTTTTATAGGAGATCAACAGAGAAACAACTAAAGAGAACAGAGGGATTTAGTTCCCATAATAAGGAAAAGTTCAGAGCTATGCATTGTACAAAGATGCCCTTTAGTAAGAAAATAAAATCAGAGGTGGATATGATGGTGCCAAGAGTATTGACTGCTCTTTGTGCAGAACTGGCAGTGTGACCTGACTCTAAGGCCTCATGCACACTGGACGTTTTTTGACTGTTTTACAGCAGATGTTTATTAACTGTAGAAAAAAATTGTCTGCAGCTAAAAACCCTCCATCATGTTCTCCTATGTGTCCATGCACACACAGGCTGTTAAGAACTGTTTTTATCAGTGACGTTTGAGCTGTAAAAAAAACCCAAGACCAAGTCCTGAGACATTTTTCAGCTGTAAAAACATTCAAACGCAGCTGATCGTCAATCCCCAGCATTTTTGGACGTTTTGGGTCAATTGGAAAAAAAAACCTGCTGGCCCTTTAAAAACGCGTAAAAACGCCAGTAATATATCGCTGATAAAAGCTGAAAAAATCACTGCTAAGCTACTAACGTTTTAAGACTTTTTTTTTTTTTTTTTTTTAACGTCCTGTGTAGTGTTGAGCGAACCCGGACTGTAACGTTCGGGTCCGTACCGAACTTTCGGGTGTCCGTGGCACGGACCCGGACCCGGACATTTCAAAAATCGTTCGGGTTCGGTCCGGGGTTCTGCTATTTTACTCCACGTGTTGAGAAGCTGCAGGGCAGCCAATCAACAAGCGTTTCACTGGTTTGCCCTTAGAAGCCATCACAGCCATGCCTACTAATGGCATGGCTGTGATTGGCCAGTGCATCATGTGACCCAGCCTCTTTATAAGCTGGAGTCACAGTGCTGCAGTCACATGCTCCTTGGGTTAGTGTAGGGAAAGGTAGCTGACTGCGTGAGGGACAGATTAGAGACATTTTAAGACCTGATCCTGCATCCTGAGATAGATTACTTTACTAC
>BLSH010043214.1:403217-421987 GCA_018402905.1 Glandirana rugosa
GACTTTCTGTAGTGGGTACGAGTTGAAAGAGTCCGTACACTGAAAGACCTCCCTTATTGCCCCAGTGTTCTAATGTCTACATAAAAAAATCCGTTTAAGTGTTTAGTCTGAAAATCCGAAGTACGTGTGTCCTGATCTCAACTCGCTTGTGGACCTGCAAGCCCAAGACGACCAGGCAGGCTTGAAGCCCTGTTTCAGGCCCAGGCCTGCCTTGGGCTTGCTAGCGTGCCTGTTGCTTGGGGTAACTTTAGTTGGTTTGAAAATCCGTGTTTTTACCGACATCCTTTCAGGACCTTTCGTTTTTTTGTAGGGCACTTGCCCTACCCTTACCCCCATTTTACTTCCTTTTGCAGCCCTCTGGGGCTTTCCAGGACTTTCCTACAGCCATTTTTGTGCCTAAAAGTTTGGTTGATTTCAATGGGGTTCGTTGTCCGTGCGATCGTTCGGGTTCCGTCCGGACCCGGACTTTGTCCCGAAGTTCGGACGGACCAGCAGAACCCGAACGTCCAGGTGTTCGCTCAACTCTAGTCCTGTGTGCATGAAGCCTAAAAGTCTGATTTGTGAATTTGCCTAAAAAAATACATCTGTAATCTTGTGACCCCGTTATTCCCTCCAGAAAGTCACATGCCTGAGAAAGTTGAGCATGGGTGATGTCTTTCAGCTGCACCACCACTCACCAATTCTTGTTCATCCAATGTCTACTTCTACTCCAACATGGAAAGAGAATTCATCATCAGATATGATTACTGCCTCTCCCATGTTGTCCTGCTGTACCTTGGGACTCCTCTCAGACTGAGATCTGTGTCTATTGCCAAAATGCAAAACATGGAGCTGAAATTTGACAGAATGGAAACACTGCTCTGTGAGGTGTCCAGGTGGGAAGCCTCACATAAGGATTCATCAGACTGTACAGAAGCACTGCTGTATATGGCAGTGTTTCTCAACCAGGGTACCGTGGAACCCTAGGGTCCCTCGAGCAATGAGCAACTTCTACCTCTCAGATAAATTTCCAATGATACCATTGATCTTTTTAGCTATCTGTAAGTGCCCGTTCACACAGGGGCGACTTGCGATCTGACTTGAGTTGCCTCAAGTCTCTTGACATTTGAAATCCCATTGAAATGAATGGGAGCCGTCTTAATGTACACGACTGAAGTCACTCCGACTTCAAGGCAACTTCTGAAAAGGTTCCTGTACTACTTCTAGGCGACTTCTATCCGACTTGTGCCCATAGAATTCAATAGAAGTCGGATCCCCATCTACATGGAAGTGACTTTACAGTTAAAAGAATAGAATTTATTTTTAGGCAGCCCCCTCCCTCCCTCCCTTCTCTGATTGGTCAAGGCAAAGTCGCCTGGCAAAAGTCGTGTTGTAAAGTCGCCTGAAGTCCTTGAAGTCACGCTGAAATCGCCTATCGAAGTCGCGCCAAAGTCAGGTCGCCCCTATGTGAATGCAGGCTTAGGGGGTGCAAGGAGCAGTCTTCCCACTGACCATAACACTAATGTATCATGAGTTGTAGATTTTTAATTTTTAGCAGGGGTTCCCGAGATCGGACAATTATTTCAAGGGTTCCTCGGTGTTGAAAAGGTTGAAAGGCGCTGGTCTATGGAATCCTCATTCACTTGTCTTTTGGCTGAATCTGGGCTTTCTTCTTAACAGTTTTCACTCATGTATTTAACAACTTCTATAGTTTGACTTTTTAGTATGATCAATGGCCAAAAGATTGCTAAACATCCTTCTTTTTTTTTTTTTTTTTTAATCCCTATGGTAATCTATATTCATTTCTCAGGAGGAATATTTGTCTGGAAATTGTTTTCCCATCCAACAAAAATTATATATTCTTCCTCATTAGGAATGACGTTCTGCCATACAAACTCCTCTGTGAGTAGAAGGTAGATGTGTACACCAAATGCCAACGCATCAAGCAGTGGTGGCTGTTGCTCAATATTTGGGGGGCAACAAACTTGCCCCTTTTCACGGGAGACGGACAGCAGCGATCAGTGACCACCCCCCCTCTGCAGGAGATGGACGGCAGCAATAAGTGCCCATCAGTGTCTTAACCTTAGGAGGCCAATGATCCAGTTTGCAGGCTCCGTGGAAGAGGTTGATGCTGCCCCTTTCCTTTGCTTCTGGTCGATCAGAAAGTGGGTCAGATTGGCTGGGAATCCTGAGACTCCCTGGCCAATCGGGTTTCAGGACCAGCTTCCTGATTGGCTGGGAGGACAATCAGAAAGACAATAGGGAATATTCACTATTGTAGCACAACTGGGTGGGATCTGCACCTTGAGCCCACCCTTCTGAAGCTTATTAGAGCCTCAGGCTCTAATCATGTGCTTAAAAAAAAAAAGAAAACATTGGAATCCATGCGCTCGGCGCCTGCATGTAAATTAGGGGCCGGACGCATGGATTAGGGGTGTGCCGCCCCTGCGCCCTTAATGGGCGGGCCACCACTGACGCCATGGCTACCTTCTACAATCAGCCATCAGACATAACTTCACACATTTCAACACCTGTCCGTTTTTATTGCCATCTGTGTCCTTGTTGGTGAGAGAGGTCATAGGTGGCAGTTAGTGGATAATGCCAGGCATGAGCTGATTTCAATCATTACATGTGTACAGTATACGCATATTAACACATTGGTAAAATAATGGGCTTAATTTGGGTGGCACATCCAACCTTTATGCATCTTCTGGGGATGAGCAGCTGATGGACCTCTGGCTCCCTCTCCTCAGTCAGCTCCCAAGAATCATTCCTTATAAGGCAGATGTTATGTGGGATGCAACAACTTGATGATCCTGGCAAAGTAACCATATCTTTAGACCAAATTTTTTTCTCCACAGTTTCCCAGCGTCTCTGCAAGGCCTTCTTGTACATGAGCTCCCACCGGAGCTGCCTGATTGCAGCTATCAGCCATGCCAGCTATTGGTAACCTGCATCACCTAGAAAAGGAAATAAAACAGATAATTGCTATGACTTAAGCCCCATACACACAGTACAATGGGTTCGTACAACAGCGGTTCGTACAACCAGCTTGTACGATCATCCGACCATTAGTATGCCTGATTATAACAGCTGTCATACAACGGTTGTACAGCTGAAGTTGGATGAGCAGGTTAGAAAACTTTGGTTGTACAACAAGCGGTGTCATCGGAGAGCCGCAGCTGGCAGCACACCAGGGAGGTAAAATACGCCTGCTGTAAACAGTGAAGACATCCCCATCACCCCCACGCTCTGTGCAGAAACCATTTGCCCTCTCCACTCCCGTTATGTCATCCTGCTTTCTCCGGGACCATTCTATCCCAAGCCTGCAGTGCCGCTGCCGCCCTAGCATCGGCAGTGAGAAGAGGAGGAGAGAGAGCCAGGACAAAGAGCAGCTGGCTGTCCCAGAAGTGCTGCATTAATGATAGAACTGGCTGGGGTGGGTGAGATGGAAGCCCTGCATGTAGTTCTGGGCTTGTTGCAATTTCCCTCCATATACTACCGTAGTCTGTCCATATACTACCTTAGCCTGTCCATATACTACCTTAGCCTGCCCATATACTACCGTAGCCTGTCCATATACCTGTGGACCATGGCTGGCATGAGAAAGTGAGCCAGTGCCACCATTCTTTCTGTTTAGGCCGGGTCCAGTGGCACAGGTGCCGGCCTGCTGACCACGGCTAAAGAAATAGGTAGAGAGGCGCTGCAAAAATCTCCACCACCTCCATCGTATACATGGGCAGGGCAAAGGGGGTGGGGTCTGGGGGTGGCAAAATGAGGTTTCGCCTAGGGTGTCAAAAATCCTTGCACCAGCCCTGACCTGAAAAATCAACTTTCTTGGGTCGGTATTTTAAAATGCTGCTGTAAATGTTAGGTTCACCTGTATGATAGAAGTGAGAGATGTTTTAGATCCCACAAGGTCTTGGATCATGCATGATGTCTTCAGTTAAAGAGCAATGTCCCATCTTACAACCATTTCTTTGTATTCTTTAGTGAGCAGCAGGTGGCTTCATTTGGGTTCATAGAGCACATTGGTGTATATTGAGTACATGGAAACCAAAGCATTCCATTTATCTACAAGAATATCCAGGTTTTATTGACTTGTACACCTGTGTCTGTCTCATGAGTTAACCTTCTTCCTGGTGGTATGATTATGTCAGATTTTTGTGTCTCAAAGCGGTACATTGTTTTGCATAGAAATTTGGACACATTTAAGAATTACAGGCATACAATATAAACCGCCAAACAAGAGTTTAGTAGACATCCCGGGTATTATAAAGTTTGAAACAACGAAATCATAAGTTATAATTTAATAAATAACTATCAAAAATAATATGTATTCAATAATGTAATCAAGTCAAACACTGAAATTTGCTCAGTTGCAGAATTGTCGCTTTCAGGGTCTGATGATGAATTTCCCCACAAATCAGTATCACTCAATTCTGCAAGCGATTCTTATTTCCTATCGCTGTTTTCTATCTGGTCCAAAACCGTTTTGACATAAAGGGATGCTTTTTGGTTGCCATGGACATTCTCAAGTTTCCAGGCAGAAATAATGGCATATGTAATATAAAAGTGCATGCGGGGCACTGGAAAAAGCACTAGTGACAAAAGGGATGTGACATAATTTGATACAGTAATGTGATATTACAGATTACAGTGTAATGTAGGTGTTATGTGATTTCCCTTTTTGAATTTGCCATTGGGCTCCTCCCCCCATGTGACGCAATGCTTGCAGGGAACGGAGCCCGGAACACAGAGGCATTGGGCAAATATTCCACCGGAGCACACAGTTGGGGGACATCGTATGATCCTGGGGACAAGGTAAGTAACTTTTCCAGGATCCAGCGATAACGAGTCTGCCTCGGGGTTACCGCTTTTGGTAATGAAAACTCACCCCAAGCCACACTCGGGAATACCACCAGGGAGGTTAACCTCCTTGGCGGTGTTCCCGAGTGTGGCTCGGGTGGATTTTCAGTACCAAGAACGGTAACCCCGAGCCACACTCGGGATTGCATTGCTGGATCCAGGCAGCACTACTCACCTTGCCCCCTGGATCCAGCGATGCCCCCTGGATCCAGCGATGTCCCCCGCCGTGTCTGCGGGCTGTGTCCTCCACCCGATGCCTCTGTGTGCCAGGCTCCGTTCCCTGCGAGCGTCGCACGGGGACGGAGACCGGCGGGAAATTCAAAAAGTGAAACACACACAGCACATACAGTACACTGTAATCTTACAGATTACATTACTGTATGAAATTTCACATCCCTTTTGTTTCTAGTGGTTTGCCCAGTGCCCTGCCTGCACTTTTATATTATAAATGTCATTCTTTCTGCCTGGAAACTTCAGAATGTCCATAGCAACCAAAAAGTGTCCCTTTGCCTCAAAAGTGGTTTCTGATCAGCTAGAAAACAGCGATAGTAAATAAGAATCATTTGCAGAATTGAGTGATACTGATTTTTGGGGAAATTTATCATCAGAAACTGAAAGTCACGACAGCGACAACTATGCAAATGAGCAAATTTCTGTGTTTTTGGTTTGATTACATTATTGAATACATTTTATTACTATTATATTATTATTTTTGATAATTTTTAGTTATTTATTATATTATAATTTATGATTTCATTTTCAAACTTTTTCATACCCGGGATGTCTACTAGACTCTTGTTTGCACAGATTTAAGTGAGTTATTGCTAAGAATTACAGGCCTACAATATAAAACACCAAATTTTCATGCAAAATAATCGTACCGCTTTCAGCACCAAAAATCTGAAATAATCATCCCGCCAGGGAGGTTAATAGGTGATCATAAGGGGTTATGTCATTACCACCTCAGCTTTAATAGTAGGTGAGGTTGCCTTATCTGTAAGAAGACACAAGGCAGCACTTGATGAATATTACAGTACTCCTAGATAGGTTTTCTGAAAGCATTTTTGCTTTGCATGGCAAATGAACATAGTTTACAATGTCCATGGCAGAGCACTTCTTGGGGGCATTGAGGACCAATGTGTCCCAGAACATTTGCCTGGCTTCAAGAGAGAACGTCCTTCCATTTTCCTTTGAGCTAAGGTAAGATCCTTTTTGACTTGCCACTAAGCAAAGTCCCTATACATTGGGTCACAACCCTCCTTCTTTCTTTCTTTGATGTCTTCAATTAGTTAAAGAGCAATGTTCCATCTTACAACCATTTGTTGTCATAGAGCTCATTGGTGTATATTAGGTACATGGAAACCAAATAATTAAATTTCTCTAGAAGAATATCCAGGTTCAATGGACATGTACACCAGTGTCTGTCTCCTGAGTTATTAGGTGATCTTAAGGGGTTATGTCATTACCACCTCAGCTTCAATAGTAAGTTAGGTTGTCTCATGATCGTGAAGAAGACACAAGGCAGCACGTGATGAAGCTCCAGAATGGATATCATTTGCTCTTTATGCCCTATGCATTACTGTACTCCTAGTTAGGTTTTCTGAAAGCATTTATGCTTTCTATGGCAAATATATTTTACAATATCCATGGCAGAGCATTGAGGACCCACAAGTCCCTGAACATTTGCCTGGCTTCAAGAGAGAAGTGCCATCCATTTTTTCCTTGCGCTAAGGTAAGATCTTTTTTGACTTGCCACCAAGCAAAGTCCCTATACATTGGGCCACAAACCTCTTCTTATTTCCAAGGGAAGGACTCAGTCATAGCAGTGTACACCATGACACCAAAGACCCACACACCAATGCTTGGGTGCAGCAGCAATTGTTCCACTTTGTTTTATGCTGCACAGTTTAGGAGCTGTGTATGGAATGAACCAAGACATGGATGGTGCTTGAGTACCCTGGAGCCTTGTGAGTGCAAAATCTGCCAATTTCATAACATTACATTCAAAGTACATCAGCAGAATATTGTCCCAATGGATCATATTTTTGCTATACATTACGTCCAATGCACTTGCTATCTGTGGAACGCAGCGTTTTTACCATAGCTTCATTTGCTGGCAGCAAAAGGGTTGCTGGTTCAAATCCCAACCACAACACTACCTGCCTGGAATTTGCATGTTCTCCCTGTGCCTGTGTGAGTTTCCTCCCAGTACTCCGGTTTCCTGCCACACTCCTCCAAAACATTCTGGGAAGTTAATTGGCTCCTGTCTAAATTGGCCCTAGTATATGTATGCATGTGAGTTAGAGACCTTTTAGATTGCAAGCTCCTTGAGGGTAGGG
The DNA here is from genome assembly GCA_018402905.1 of Glandirana rugosa. Taxonomy (NCBI): domain Eukaryota; kingdom Metazoa; phylum Chordata; class Amphibia; order Anura; family Ranidae; genus Glandirana; species Glandirana rugosa. The sequence goes on from BLSH010043214.1 coordinate 410,405, forward strand.
ACTGATAAGAATGTATATGTGTGTGTGTGTGTATGTGTATATATATATATATCTGCATAAATTGACTGCTATATAAGTATCTGAAATAAATAAATGATGCATTTAAACCAACCTGTTGAAAGCTGTGTGATATGTTTACTTGTATCTGTGTGTTTGGAAATGTAACACCTTATCTTACCTTTAACTAGGTTATGAGGCTTGTACAATTCTCTTTGTCTATTAGGTGCACATTTTGGGTTATATTCTTTCCACCTATTCTCCAATAGTAAGTGAGATTGTCCCATGATCTGGAAGAAGACACGAGGCAGCAATCAATGAAGCTCCATAATGGACATCATTTGCTCCTAATGCCATATGTATTATTGTACTCCTAGTTAGGTTTTCTGAAATAATTTCTGTAAAATATATTTACTTGCCATAGAAAGCAATGTCCATAGCAGAGCATCGTTTACAGGTATTGGGGACCTAACAGGTGCCAGAACATTTGCCTGACTCCCAGAGAGAACTTCCTTCTACTTTCCTGGTGATAAGGCAAGATCCTTTTTGACTTGCCACTAAGTTAAGTCCCTATACATTGGGTCACACAATCCTCTGCTTCTTTCCAAGGGAAGGATCATATCATAGCAGTGTACATCATGACACCAAAGGCCAACATCAATGCTTTAGTGCAACAGCAATTGTTTCCCTTGTTTTATGCGGTACAGTGTAGGGGCTGTGTATGGAATGAACCAAGACATTGATGGTGCCTGTGTACCTTGGAGACTCGAGAGTTCATAATCTGCCATTTTTATCACATTACATTCAAAGTCCATCAGAAAAATATTGCCCCAGTAGACAATTTCTTTGCTATACATTAAGTCCAATGCACTTGTTATCTGTGGAACGCACTGTTTGTCTTTGTGGTGCAAATCTTAATTTAAACCACGCTATAAAAGACCCTATACATTGGGTCACAGCCCTCTGCTTTAGGTTAAGGAAATTAAATTCTGTATAAAATTGCATTCCATTTTGCATGTTTTGGATATGTAAGGCACACAGCACTCACTGTGCACACGGCACTAAAAATGTTTTCGTCACGTTTGCACATTTTTGAGTCCTGATTAGAATTAGCCTGGCTATGTTGCAACTTTTGTTACCATACAAGTACAATTGTAATATTAATTTGATACCTGCATAATCATGTGTATAAAAACCTTCAATTGCATCAAATAAAACATCTGTAAGAAGACATGAGGCAGCACTTGAATCTCCAGAATAAACGACATTTGCTTTTTATGCCATATGTATTACTGTACTCCAAGTTAGTTTTTTGAAAGCATTTCTGCATTCTATGACAAAAAAACAAGCAAAGTCCCTATACATTGGGTCACAGCTCTCTGTTTTACAAGGCAGTGACCCAGTGCTAGCAGCGTACACCATGACACCAAAGGCCCACACATCAATGCTTGGGTGTAGTAGCAATTGTTCCCCTATGTTTTGGGCTGTGCAGTTCCAGAGATGCGTATGGAATGAACCAAGACATAGATGGTGCTTGTATATATTGGAGCCTTGTGAGTCCAAAATCTGCCACTTTGATCGCATTACATTCAAAGTCCATCAGCAGAATATTGTCCCAATAAACTAAAAGCTATGCTGTTGTCATAGAGGCAGTATGGGGTTTAGCATTGTCTTGCTCATTTTTTAAACATCTGAGACCGGTTGCTGGAGCTTTGGAAGAGAAATGTTGTCCCATTCTTGCCTGATAGGTTTCTTACTGCTCAACAGTCCTAGGTCATCTTTGTTGTATTTTTCATTTCAAGATGCACAAAATAGTTTCAGCTGGTGAATGATCGGGACTGCAAGCAGGCCAGTTAAGCCTGAGACTCTTCTACTAGGAAGCCGTGCTGTTGGCATAGATGCAGTATTCAGTTTAGCATTGTCCTGCTGAAATATACAAGGCCTTCCCTGAAAAAGACCTCTGGATGGAAGCATATGATGATCTAAAGCCCGGGTATATCTTTAAGCATTGCATTCTAGATGTGCAAGCTGCCCATTCCATATTCATGAATGTCCCCCATACCATTAGAGATGCAGGCTTTTGAACTGAGCAATGCTGACAAGCTAGACGGTGTCTCTCTCTTTAGTCCAAAGGATACGGCTCCCTTGGTCTGAAGTCAAACTTTAGGAACATGACTAGTCATCGATTCCCCCCCCCCAATCATTACTGACCTTTCCTTTTAAGCTCCTATATACCTGGCTGTCCTACACAAGTCTGGTTGGTTTTTCCTTGGCTGTCGTACACGTTTGGTTAGTTTTTACTAGGCTGTCCTACACAAGTCTGGTTGGTTTTTCCTTGTCGCAACACACATCTGGTTGGTTTTTCCTTGGCTGTCCTACACTTTTTGGCTGAATTCGGACCTGAAATGGACCAGAAGACACACTGGACTCCTGTGCAATTTGTACTGGAGCCGCTCCGGAGATATGTGAACCGGCTCCATAGAGAGCCAGCCACAATCTCCTGACATGTGAATTTGAGAAATCTGCATTCAATTTGCATCAGTGTGAACCCAGCCTGAAGAAGAGGGACAACTGAGGAGAACAGAAGGATTTGGTTACAAAAAAGGCCAATCCCTCTAGATGAGGACATTTTAGAAGCTAGTCAATGAAAAAAGAAGCCATGCCTTTTTAATATCAAATTAAAATCAGTGGTGGATATTGTCCTGCAAAAAGTAATGACTAAATACTACACAGAACCGCTAGTGTGCCATGGCCATAAACATTTTGAATTGTGGAGTTGACTACCACAAAATACACTCAGAATTTTGTGACCCCTTTTATTCCCTAAAGACATACCTGAGAAAACTGACCATATGTGATGTTCTTTCAGAATTGCCATCAATTCACCTTCATGTAGAGAGAACTCCTCGTCATCTATGATTACTGCTTCTTCCATGTTGTCCTACTGTGGCTCTGGAGTCCTCTCAGACTGGGATACAGAAGTGTCTATAATCAAGAGAAGAGCTCAGAGTTGATGAGTTGGAAATGCTGCTCTTTGAACTGTTTAGATAGGAAGCTTCACACAAGGATTCATCAGAATGTTTGGAAGAACTGCTTTCGATGGGATCCTTTTCTGGGGTTTCTTCTTTCCAGATTTCCCTATATTTTAGGACTTAAGCACTCTGACTTATTTTAGTATAGTCAATGGCCAACAGACCAATAAACATCCTTTGTATCCCAGAGGACCTCTCTCCATGTTTCAGGAGGATTATCCACCTCATAATTCTTCTGCCAGACGAAAAAACATTTACATTCTTCATCATCACTGAGGGTGTCCTGCCATGGAAACTCCTCTGTGAGCAGAACATAGATGGTGATGCCAAACACCCACACATCAAGGCTCCCATCTACAGCCAGTCCATCTGAAGAGGCAATTTCATACATCTCTGGAGCTCTGTAGGGTTTGCTGCCACACTTGGATCTAATCCCTGTCCCCGTGACCATAGCAAGGCCAAAGTCTGTGAGCTTAATGGAATGGCAGTCCTGGTCAAACACTAAAACATTGACTTCACATTCAGGTGTACCAATCCTTTATCCCCTATGAATTTAAGAGCATTGGAGATCTGAACAGCACATCTCTTTGCCACATCTTCTGGAATTTCCACCTAAAAAGAGAAAACAAAAATAACTAAGATGTATGTTGACAAAAAAATACATTAGATGTTAAATAGAATAGAGAGAATATAAGGAGAAATCCAGAATACTAATCCAGAAACAGGTAAAGTATTTGTATAACTAACTTTTTTTAGTTTTAGACAAGGGATGGATTTATTGCCACATGTACAGTATGTATATACCTGCCCCATATCCATTTTCATCAGTGGTCCTGGTGACCACCATCATTGAGACAAAGTGATGGAGTTGTCAAAACAAAAGGCAAGTAAAGTAGTAAGTACATTTTCCAACCTAGACACCTGCATTTAGTGTCAACCAAGAGAGCTTCCTCCCACTTCCTGGCACAGGAATTGAAGGGAAATTTCCCCAAAAGGACTGAAAGGAAGTTTGACTGTTAACTAGAGCTGAGCGAACGCGAACTATACCGGACTTGAGGGTGTCCGTGTCCCGAACCCGGACATTTGAGAAAAAGTCCGGGTTTGGGTATTTATTAACGCCTTTTGAATAGCTGCAGGGCAGCCAATCAACAAGCGTTTCGCTTGTTTGCCCTTAGAAGCCATCACAGCCATGCCTACTAATGGCATGGCTGTGATTGGCCAGTGCATCATGTGACCCAGCCTCGATATAAGCTGGAGTCACGTAGCGCTGCATGTCACATGATCTCAGACTAGTGTAGGGAGAGGATGCTGCCGCCGCTGTGAGGGACAGATTAGCGTTATAAAATCATCTCATACTGGTGTAGGGGACAGATTAGCGTTATAAAAAATAATATAAATTTGTGCTAAATAGTACACGTGCGTCCAGAATGAGGAGAGCGTAAAATAAGGGACGTGGTTGTGGTGCTGCTGGTGTTGGTGAAGCTCCTGTTGCAAGGAGAGGATGTGGTCGATCTGTGCCAGCTACAAGTGAAACACCTTCTTCAGGTGCGAGTAGCCGACAGAACCTTCAACGTTATATGGTAGGCCCTAATGCCGCTCAACGAATGGTGAGGCCAGAACAAGTACAGGCGATAGTAGATTGGGTGGCAGACAATGCCTCCAGTTCCTTCACATTGTCTCCCGCCCGGTCCCTTGATGAAAGCTCAGAGTTGGCACCTGAACCCCATGGCCATCTGTCTTTCACCTCAGCCCCTTGTAAGTCAGCCAAGCAGTCTGAGCCCCAAGTCATGCAGCAGTCTCTTATGCTTTTTGATGACTCTGATGGTGTGAATTCCGTGGGCCACCCACATAGCCCTGCCCCAGAAGTGGAAGAAATTGAGTGCACCAATGCCCAAGAAGAGGACATGGAAACACCACCGCAGCACATCTCTGATGATGATGAAACACAGGTGCCAACTGCTGCGGCTTTCTACAGTGTGCAGACAAGGAGGACAGTGGTGAAGAGTGGGTGGAAGATAATGTGGAGGATGATGAGGTCCTAGACCCCACATGGATTGAAGGTCATGCGAGTGACATGTGCAGTTTGGAGGAAGAGGTGGTGGTCGCACAGAGGCACCAGCACAGCAAAAGAGGAAGCAGGTTGCAAAAGCGGAGCGACCGTCCTCTAGACAGTACGCCTGCTACTACCACCACACCCAGGGACCTAGCACACCAAAGGCAGCTCAAAGGAGTTCCCTGGCGTGGCAGTTCTTCAGACAATGTGCTGACGACAAGACACGAGTGGTTTGCACGCTGTACAATCAGAGCCTGAAGAGAGGCATAAGTGTTCTAAACCTGAGCACAACCTGCATGACCAGGCATCTACATGCAAAGCACTTGCTGCAGTGGAATAAGCACCTCAAAATCCAAGAAAGGTCTCAGCCTCCGCCTCCTTCCTCTTCTGCTGCTGCCTCGGCCACCGCCTGCTTCCTCTTCTGCTGCTGCCTCGGCCTCTTCCTCCACCTCTACAGTGCCAGTTTCACCTGCCACCCAGCAAACAGACCATGTGACAGCAACGCCACCATGTCCGCCACTGTCCCCAAGCATTTCCACACCATGGTCCTATGGAAGCTTACAGCTGTCCATCTCCCAAACACTGGAGAGAAAGAGGAAGTACCCCCCTACCCACCCGTGATCCCTGGCCCTGAATGCCAGCATTTAAGAATTCCTGGCCTTTGAAATGCTGTCATTCCGTCTGGTGGACACGGACAGTTTTAAAAACCTGTTGGCAGTGGCTGCCCCACAGTACGTGGTTCGCAGCCGCCACAACTTTTCCAGGCGAGGCAACCCTTCCCTGCACAAACAAGTCAGGGACAAGATCAAGCGTGCACTGCACAACACCATCTGTGGCAAGTTCCACTTAATCACTGATATGTGGACCAGTAAGCACTGGCAGGGACGCTATATCTCGCTAACTTCACACTGGGCAAATGTAGTGGTGGGTGGGCCTGAGGCGGATAGCAGTTTGGCACATGTCCTTCCGCCACCAAGAATTGCAGGGCATTTCTCTTTGCCTCCTGTTGCCTCCTCCTCTTACTCTGCTTTCTCCTTCTCTACCACCTCCTCATCCGGTGAGCGTAACACCTTCACCACCAACTTCAGCACATCCAGGGGGAAATGACAGCAGGCTGTTTTAAAACTGATATGTTCGGGGGATAAACCCCACACTGCGCAGGAGCTGTGGATGGGCATTGAACAACAGACCGATGAATGATTGTTGCCACTGAGCCTCAAGCCCGGCCTGGTGGTGTGCGATAATGGGCCAAATCTGGTAGCAGCTCTGGGCTTAGGCGGTTTGATGCACATCCCTTACCTGGCGCATGTGCTGAATTTGGTGGTGCAGAAATTTCAAAAAAACTACCCGGATATATCAGAGCTGCTGCAGAAAGTGCGGACCGTCTGTGCACGCTTTCGGCATTCTCACACTGCTGCTGCTCGCCTGTTTGCGCCGCAGCAGAACTTCGGCCTTCCCGCTCTCCGCCTCATATGCGACGTGCCCACAAGGTGGAACTCCACCTTGCACATGCTGGAGAGACTGTGCGAGCAGCAGCAGGTAATAGTGGAGTTTCAGCTGCAGCACGCTCGGGGTTAGTCGCTCTGCGGAACAGCAACACTTCCCTACCAACGAGTGGGCTTCCATACGAGACCTGTGTACCATATTGTGGTGTTTTTGAGATGGGATTTCCATTACCAACCCACCAGCCAGGATTGTTTTAACCATTTTAATGTTTTCTGGTTACCAATAAATAGAATTTTAAACGGAATTACGATATATGTGGCTCTCTAGTTCTTTACATATGGTATGCCACCGGATGGTTGCGCTATGAACATAAGGACTGGTCCCAGAAGTGGAGGCTATATAGGTTACATGAGGGTTACCCCTGCAGGGGCGCAGCTTTGTGGTGAGTGGGGACACCGGAGGGGGTTCACGTGTGGATGTCACCCTTCTCCTTCAAGCACAGAAGAAGCACTAAAGTCACTTCTATTTCAACTTGCACATTTTTTTATATTTTGTCACATTTTTAATTTTTTTTATGGACTAAATGCAAGAATGGACGTTATATGTTTTTGAAGTCGACTACACAGCACTAGTGGGTTTTTACTATTTATCAGCACACTTTTTTATATTGTACTGGGGATTACACCTGAAGGTTTTTATACACTGCACATGTTCTTATATATTATAGTGGCGTTATATATTGGTCAAGAGATAGTGCAACTTCTATTTTCAATTTAACACATTTTCTCATAGAATTCATCATTTTCATGTATCTTTATTTTCCTATGCATTTGATACAAGAACGGACTTTGCATATATGATTTTTGGAGTTAAATGCAGAACACTATATGTCTTTTGTTGTAGCACACTTATAAACAATTGAGCATGGCCCTTATTGTAATAGGGATTGCACTTGGTAGTTTATATACCGCATAGGTTTCAATTAAGAGAAAATAATTAAGATAAAATATTTACAAATTGTGAACATACTAGTATACTCAAGCTGAGGAGATAGCGCCACTTCCTTTAATTTATTCCTCAATAAATCTGCTCAACGCTTGGTCTTTAGCCATGGCCTTCTTCCAGACAAATTCTCCTGTGATCAGACCATAGAAGAGCACTCCAAAACTCCATACATTCAACGTGGAGTCTTCTACAAGTTCTTCCTCACCAGTGAGTTCACACTCTTCAAGGGCCATGTAGGAGGTGCTGCTCGACTTGTATTTAATCACTTTTCCTTTGACACGAGCAAGACTAAGTCAGTGATTTTCACACAAAGAAATTCCTGGTCAAATACTAAAACATCTTTAAGTTTTATGCCCATATGCACCGGCCTTTTCTCTGCAGTAAATTCCAGAGCATTGGAAAACTGCATGGCACATCTCTTAACTCTGACTTCTGGAAATCCAACCAGGAATTTAGGAAAAAAACAACATTCTGAAATAGAATTATCCAGAAATTATAAAATTTGCAATCAGACTTACATAGGGTATAATTAGAGAGGACAGGTCCCCAACTGGTGCCACCTCCTGGGTAAATATGACTTGATCGTGGGTCTTGAAGGCCATGCTAAAACTCCTAATGATGTTGGAATGAGACGAAAGTAGTAGGACACACTGAACCCAAATATTTTTACTACTTCTCTTTTGCATGATCTTTAATGCCATCCTCTTGTATTTGAATGTATATAAAATAAACCAAATGAAAACATCCTAAATGCACAATCACTGTCACTAAACACTTACCTGTTTCTTTGTACTTTATCAACAGCACTGACCCGTATCTTCTACCTCCCAAGTTCCTTTTATGAGGTGGAATTTCTCCTTCTATAAGCACTGTGATGATGAGACACTTCGATTCAGAGGATCTCCACATCATAAGTGGCTGAAGCCATTTTGATCTGGATGAAGAGAGCGCAATGTTTGGCTCTTAAGAAAATAACAGCTATGTCCTATTTCCTTCATTTAATAAAACAAAACGCATCACATTGGTTCAAATTGGTGAAATTTATCACAACCACTTACAAAGGAATTCCTACCAAATCCAGAGTGAATTATTGCTATGGTAGGTATTGTAGGCAAATTTCACAGTTCATATTTTCTTCCCCAGCTATCCTTCAAAACAAGCGAAGGCCACAAATCCTTCCAGTGAGGTTGAAATGCTCCCTTTCTGTTCTCTCCATCATACTTTCTCTTTTGATACAGAAGTGGGATTTGGGCTTCTATTAGCACAGGGGCCATGACTTTGAGACACAATGGCTGCATCTTGATTGCTTATTTTCTTAAAGCCAAAATTTAATAAGACTTTGGGGTGATACAGTGCCTTCCACATTTTGCATGTCACATCCCAAAACGTAAATGGCTTTTATTGGGATTTCATGTGATTGACCAACACAAAGTGGCTCATAATTGTGAAATGGAAGGAAAATTATTTTTTTTTTTTATATTTTACAAATATGTGAAAAGTGTGGCATGGATTTGTATTCAGCCCCCTTTTACTCCTGATACCCCTAACTAAAATCTAGTGGAACCAATTGCCATCAGAATCTCGCAAGAATATGAAGAATTGAGAAAAATGGACTTTGTAGGCACCACTGACAAAAAAACGGATAATAATAATAATTGGTGCCTCTGGAATTATCTCAGACTGAGATCCAGAAGTGTTTGAGGTCAGAAGGTAAGACAAGGAGCTGATAGCTCATATGATGGAAACGCTAATCTCTGAGGTGTTCAAATAGGTAGCCAATGTTACTTCAGATTGGACTCAAGAAATCCTTTCAATAGAATCATCCTCTTGTGTTAAAGTCGACTCTGGAGTTTCTTTTTTCCAGCTTTCACTCCGGTATTTCAAGACCTGAGTCTTACTTCTATTGGTGTCATCAAGTGCCAAAAGATCAATAAACATTCTTTGTATCCTAGCGGGAATCTTTTTCCATACTTCTGGAGGATTAACCTCCTAGAAATCATTTTGCCAGCCAACATAAAGTTTGTATCCTTCATCTTCAAGAACGGCCACCCGCCCAGGAAACTCTCCTGTGAGTAGGCAGTAGATGACACCAAATGCCCACACGTCAAGGCTGCCATCTACAGCCAGTCCATCTGAATTGGTCACATTACACATCTCTGGGGCCGTTTAGGATTTGCTTCCACACCTTGCTCTAATAACTGTCCCTCTAACTTAAGATCACAGACTTTGGCCACACTAAACACAATGGCAATCCTGGTCAAACGCCAACATTTTTTCTGGCTTGAGATCCATATGTACAAGCCCTTTCTCCGATATGAATTCCAGAGCACTGGGGATCTGCACAGCTCACCTCTTTACTGCGCCACCTAGAAAAAAGTAAAAAAACATAATGGATGTTAAATACAGTAGGGGAGAATATAAGGATAATTGAAGATTCAGTTAAAGCATACTGTATATGTATGGCTGTCATGACACCTGGGGTCAGGTGACGGGTGTGCACCACTAAGTTTGTGGACCTGACTGCTGCTAAAGAGTTTCGGCTGATATGGGAAAGGACTTCCTGGAGCACAGACACACAGGAAGCTAGTGCATTCGTTTCCACAGGGCACAGAGTGTAAGAGCCATTGTGTGTTCACATACCTGAGAAAACTGACCATATGTGATGTTCTTTCTGAAGTGTCATCCATTCACCTACATTTGATATCTACCTCTGTACCAACATGTAGAGAGAACCCCTCATCATATAGGATTACTGCTTCCTTCATGTTGTCCTACTGTGGCTCTGGAGTCATCTCCGACTGGGATCCAGAAGTGTCTACATTCAAAAGAGAAGACGTGGAGCTCAGAGTTGATGTGATGGAAATTATGCTCTTTGAACTGTTCAGATAGGAAGCTTCACACAATGACTCATCAGAATGTTTGGAAGAACTGCTTTCGATGGGATCCTCATCCTTTTTTGGGGGTTTCTTCTTTCCAGATTTTCCCCCATGTATTTTAGGACTTCCGCACTCTGACTTCTTTTAGTAAATTCAATGGCCAACAGATCAATAAACATCCTTCATAATTTCTCTCCATGCTTCAGGGGGATTATCCACCTCCAAATTCTTCTGCCAGACAGGCAGGGTGTCCTGCCATGGAAACTCCCCCGTGAGCAGAATGTAGATGATGACTCCAAACGCCCACACATCAAGGCTCCCATCTATAGCCAGCCCATCTGAAGAGGCAATTTCATACATCTCTGGAGTTGTGTAGGGTTTACTGCCACACTTGGATGCAATCACTGTACCTGTGACCTTAGCTAGGCCAAAAGTCGTGAACCTAATGGAATGGCAGTCCTGGTCAAACACTAAAACATTGTCTGGCTTCACATCCAGGTGTAGCAGTCCATTTTCCGCTATGAATTGAAGAGCATTAGAGATCTGAACAGCACATCTCTTTGCCACATCTTCTGGAATTCCCACCTAAAAAAGATAAAATAACTAAAAACAGATGTCTTAACAAAAAAATACATTTTAATGTTAAATACCATAGAGAGACTATAGGGAGAAATCCAGAATCCTAAAACGGGTATAGTATATTGTAAGGGATTAGAGGAGTGAACAGCCGGCTCAGAGAGAGTCCAGTAAAGTAAAAGTAGTTTTATTCAGCAACAAGATTGTCTGAAAACACAGTTGCACACACTGGTACAAGTCAAAAGTTCTGCAGCTTACAGGCAACAGTTCACAGCTCTAATCAGAGCCACCGTCGTTCTTATGGTTAGGCTCACCCCAGCAGGTACACAAGCCAGCAATGGGCTGTTTCACACAGCTTGCTGCTGTCTCTCTCACTCTTATGAAAACCGCTTCCCCTCTGACACTGATTAATAAGCATATCTGAAGGGAAAGTACCTGCCCTCCTCAACCCCTTCTTTACCCGGCCCCAGGCCCAGGGTGACTCCCTACAATATATATATATATTATACATTTTTTTTTTTTTTGTATAAGACAAGGGATGGCTTTATTGCCATAGGTACAGTATGTGTGTGTGTGTATGTATGTGTATGTATATATA
>BLSH010043214.1:432738-448277 GCA_018402905.1 Glandirana rugosa
ATTAAACTCAGCTGCTCTGTAATCACACCCAGGTATCTCACCCAGATCACAGGCACCCCTCCCCCTTCTATACAGATCTCAGCTGTTCTCAGAGGAAAAACTTCTCTTCTCCTTCTGAGAACAAATCTTCTCCACTTCATATACTGGGTGCCAGAGGAGATGATTCAGGACTAAAATGAGATGAACTATTTCTGTTTAATAAATGTACCCCGTAGAGATGGGTTTTGTACTCAGCTGGGGGATGGGCTCGTTACCCCCCCCCCCCTGTATTATCCTAATTGCCCCTCTGCTGCTCACTGATCCCTTCCCCCTCTACTACTCATCTCATTATATTGTGTCCAGCAGCTCCAATAATGTGGAATACAGTTGGTGACTTCACCCCTTTGGTAACAGTCATAGCTTCCTTTATAATTGTATGGGATTGGAAAAATTAGATAAACCCTCATTAGTGATTGGTGTCAGATATAACCCATTGGTGCTCCTCCATCATAGATCACCAATGGAGTGAAATGACGATACAGACACTGGAAATTCAGTCTCCCTGGTCTTACTCAAGATGTGTTGCCGCCATGTTTAATAACACCGGCCAATAATATATGTATGTTTAATACGTTGTACCATCAGACACTCCACACCTCGTGGCACGTTTCCAGGTTCTGATATATTAAGCCTGGGTTCACCCCATTGTCAATTGGATGCAGGTTTTTCGCATCCAATTTGCAATAGGAGATTTTGTCCGACTCTCTATGGAGCCGCTTCACATATCTCTGCCGTGGCTCCGGTGTGAATTTGCACAGGGGTCCTCTGCGTCTTTTGGTCCATTTCAGGTCCGAATTGAGCCAAAAATTCAGGCTGAATTTTTGGACCTTAAATGGTGAACTGTGACGTGCTGGGAGCTGCATGCGATGAAACCAGCTTCAAGGTACGCAGGATTTTATTATAACTATTATGGACCTTCATCATACTACACACCCAAAAATCTTCATCTATATAGAGGAGTAGTTTGCCCGGCTCATGTAAGAGTCCTTAACTAGGACAATATTCCTCCAATCACTGAAACTGATTTTGGAAAGTAAATGGTAAGGAATGCAACATTATATTCACCATTCAGATTTTTTTTCTCCTGAATATCAACGTACAGTGTAATGGGTATGGCGTAAACCTAGGACATACAGGACAGTGCAGGGGGTATAGAATATACATAGGACATCCCCAAGGGGTATGGAATAGACCTAGTACATACCGGGCATCCCCAAGGGGTATGGAATAGACCTAGGACATACAGGGCATCCCCAAGGGGTATGGAATAGACCTAGGACATACAGGGCATCCCCAAGGGGTATGGAATAGACCTAGGACATACAGGACTGCCCAGGGAGTATGGAATATACCTAGGACATACAGGACACATCTGTGTTTACTCAGCACACACTAGGGCACAGAGTTTACACAGTGCAGAACAGTGGAAGGCATAATTTCCAATTCACATACTGTATATATCGCCCAAAAAGATCATCACAATCTGTAAAGCTAAACAAACTGGTTATCCAACATCCAGAGCGGGTGAGGGGAAACCTTTAGGCTTGATGTGTAGGAACCAATAGGTCCCCGTTGCAGATGTGGAATATATGCAATGTGTCTTTGGAAATCAACCAGCATTCTGCCAAATTAACAAAAGAGCCTCAAATTCTCCAATACAGACCAAAGTAACAACCACAAAACATGCAAACTCTAATCTCCCACCTCTGCCGCCAGATGTCAAGGATGGACACCCATGGTAAATTACTAACTGGAGCCAAGATCCTTGATTGGTGAAAAGCTTATTGTAGGGGATATAACACCAGCTGCCAAAGTTATCACAGCCTGCAATACCACTGGCCACAGATAGAGGTCCTCACTTGAATCTTACTGGCTGGACACACACACAGATATAAATCCTGCATACAATCTGAGGAATCTCAGAAGTGCGCAGGATTTACTTGGCTGCTCCACAGCCTTTAAGCCTCGTACACATGGGTCGACGGTCGTGCGACCGAACGGACCAAATCGTATATTGGCTGTTGTATCTAGCAAACTGACATGCACTACACGATCGCACAACCAAGCTGAACATAGTGACGCGTTATGAACATATAAAGAGAAAGTTTAGGTTCCTGTAATTAGTGTCCGGCCGTTCCTGACTTTTGAGCATGCGTGTTTTGCACAATACAACTTGTTGGACCAACTTCTCTGTACACATGATGCAACGGTCGTATGACTGCTTGTTGGTACGACCAAGTTTTCTAGTCTGCCCATACAACTTCTTTTGTACGGCTGTTCTGATCGCGTGTACTAATGGTCGATTTAGCATACAACGGTCGTTCGTACGACCTGTTGTATACGATTGTCGACCCGTGTACGAGGCTTTAGAGTGCACAAAAGTATTCTGTGAGATAGAATGCTTACATTATTACTTCTCTCACTGTCCATACAGACACTGCCTGGCATCACACACCACTTCCACATTGAGGGAGTGGTACTGCTTGCGGTAATGAAAGTCCGCTTCTCTTTGCCTGGGGGCCCTGGTTGCAGCATGGGGTACAATCAATGGCCCCCCCGGAACAGAGGAAATTCAGCAGGCTGGTAGAAAGCCTCCTTCACATCATTCCACTCATTTTCAGTTTGTGGAAAAGTGGATAAACGGGCATAAGGGCGAGAATGGAATCAATGACCTGCATCTTTGGTTAGCTGATCCCAAGTATATCAGAGCTAGTTTAGAAGCTGCCACAGCCCAAGATGTGAAGGGTAATCAGCAACTTCACCACCTCTGGTACTGCATAGCTTCAGGCTGTAGATGGTGCATGTTTCTCCTCTATGATCCCATAGAGATTGATAACTGCTTCTCCCTTCAAGCAGGATCTATAATGGATATTGTAGTCCCGCATGTTTTTCAAATAGGCACGAGATGTGAAGAGCTGTGGTTGGCGAAGGAGACAACAGCATGGGCTGCTGCCTCCCGCTACTAAGGATACCGCTAGCACGCTGACATCCTTATAAATCAAAGGAGTCAGAGCCTCAACAACTGCACCACTGAAATTCGCAGCTTCTCATGAAGTTCACAGATAAGTGAACATTCTCGGGCAATAAGTATGGCCACGGCACGGGTGTGCACATGCATTCTGCAGCCCACTGCTCTAAGTGGATTAATATCAGGCTACACTTGGGTTCACACGGAAGGTGGGTTTGAAATCATGGAAATTCAGCTAAACTTGCACAATTGATACCTGCATTTCAATTTGACAATGGGAGCGATTTCAGTGACATCTGTGTGGGTTCCAAGCCAAAAGTAGTGCAGGAACTACTTTTGGGATGTGGCGTCTCAAAGTCAGCGTTGCACTGATTCAGACAGTGCTGTTGCTGGCAATAGGTGACAATTTGACACGTCATATCAGCTAAAAGTGTGTAGCCCGGGCCCTGACCTGCACAGGCATGATGATGGCCTTTAGAGTCAGGGCGGACTGACATCGATCCTCACAGTATGGGTTACTAGGCATAGTGGGTGCAGACAGAAGAATTGAGTTGGGCGCTAGGCACTTTGATGATGCAGAACAAAATAGATTTATTTTCCTCTTAAAGAACTGGGGGGAGAGGGTTACGGCCAGGATACCCTTTAGGTAGGTGCAAGAGTACTTAGCAGACTCTGAGACACTCTGAATAAGAATCTTGATGCAGTGATACAGGGCTTCTAACTGAACTTTGCATGTCTAGAACTATTTATTGGTGCATTGAACTTGTACTTTGGACTTCCACACATCTGGCTTCCATCTCACAGCCTCTCACCGTAGCTTCACAAGTTTACACTCCGTCTCTCAACAAGACTTTCTGGGCTCCCACTGGGCCCCTTGACAGAGCTACTTAAACCCCAATTGCCACTGGCTCCCCTGCACACATTCAACCGTTGTACTGTCCGAGTGTCCCCACGCCAACCTGATGAATCCCTTCCTCAGCTCTTCAGCCCAACTGCTGAACTCCTGCAAGCGTCACCCCCTCTATCTCGCTGGGTTCCTAGCTTGACTTATGAGATTTTTTCACTCACCCTGATAAGTGAAAAAGGCTGCTCTGGTACTCTCTCAGATCTGAAATCTGGCCTCTGATAACAGGAGTGTTTATCCCTTGAGGATGACAGTTTCCCCTTAACCTTTGACCCTGGTTCAAGCTTTGCCTCCAGTGACAGGAATGGTTGTCCTCCACTAGCAACTCTGTCCCTCCACCTCCAACAAAAAGGGGTTCTCCGGTTGGTAGAACCCGTGCAACTTGGTTAGGCTTCCGACATTACGCCCCAGCCCTGTGCTGCAGGTCCTGGGTTGGCCTCAGACTGCCTAGCAACCAGGAACTCTCAGATGGGCCTCAGGCTTCTGGACTCAGACAGCCGTCCTGGTGGCACAGAACCCCGATCACCTGACTCCTCCCAAATATATAGGCTCTCCTAGCAGACCATGGGGCCCAAGAAAACCCCCGCACATTTGGCTGAAGTAGCCCATCATTTGTATTCCGAGTTTATGTACACCTGGTCATGCCAATGCCATCAGCAGCAGTGCCACCCAATGGCAGAGGAGAGAGATGCACCAAACAGAGTTGGGTAAAGAATCAGGAGATCACCCAACAATTTGGACAGGCCATTTACGGCCCAGCAAACTAAATTTAACAGCACCCCCACTGAGAACCAGGGTGCTACAAGTGGGAAAAAAAATAATTGGGTGTTTGTCTACTATATACCTGATAGCTGTTCTAGTTTCTCTTCTCTCTCAATAATGAACAGTTTGCCCTTTTACTTGACTTAATATAATGCCAAGTTGGGGCTTTACTAACTATAAACTGGATAAGGGCTGCAATGTCTGTCAGTTCGTTATTGCCATCTGTGTTAGGTCGTTTGTGGACAATGCAAGGCATGAGCTGCTTTCTAGCATTACTAATGTATGAATATGTATGTACATGTAAAGTACTGGGCTATCAGGTTAGTTTGGGTGGCACGTCCAACCTCAGTTGTGACATCCTGGGGTTGAGCAGCTGATGGACCTCTTGGCTCCCTCTCCTCAGTCATCTCCCAAGAATCATTCCTCACAAAGCAGATGTTATGTGAGATGCAACAACATGATCCTGGCAGCCTCACCGCTGGGCAAGCAGAGAAAACATCTTAAAACCAAATATGACCTCAAAAATTTCCCAGCTTCTCTGCAAGGCCTTGTACCTGAGCTTTTGCGTGCCCAGGAGGTGCCTGATTGCAGCCATCAGCCACGTCAGCTATGGGTAACCTGCATCCCCTAAACAAAACAGATTGTCATAAATTAATGGGACCTTAAAGCCCACCAAACAAAATAGTTTTTCAAGCATTAGGTCTGTTCACAAACATGGTTATATCTGTGGCTAGGTGTGGACCTACATTTTTACCCATAATCACCATTAACAGCGTGTTTAATAGGTAATTTCCACTAGATTGTCAGCACATGTTCAGGAAATGGTGCCAAAAAAAATCAACACAAAATGTGCCAACTAACACACACAAACTTTACCAACAAGCCAGCCTGAGGGCATTTGTCTGATCTTGAACTCTCAGAATAGCCTGGTCTGCCTGAGGATGTTGGCGTTGCGACACATCCCTGGGCAACCTGTTTTAGCACTCAGGATGTGCTGCCTGGCATCACATAGAACTTGGAACCTGAGCGAATGGTAATGCTTGAGGTCCCTAAAACAATCTTTGCTGTGCCTGGGAGGCTTGATTGCACCTATGCCACAATCAATGTCCCCCGTGATACCAGTGAATTGTGTCTGCCGTTTGCCCACGTCAAGTCCATTCACTCGTCTGCAGTTTGTGTAAAGTAGATATATTTTTGCTCAAGTTTAAGAATGGCATCATTGATGTGCATAAACACCCTGGACACAGTTGGTTGACTAAGGCCACAGATAATGTCAGAGCGGGTTTGGAAGGAGCCATGTTCTAAGATGTAAACTAGAGGGTATCTAGCAATCTCCCCATCCCTGGAACTTCATGGCTCTGGGCAGTAGGTGGTGCAATCTTGTCCTATGAGGCTTCAGACAAAATCTACAATGAATTTCAGAATTTTGAATGCTTTCTAAAACACAATGTGAGAAGTGCTGTGGTTGATGAAGGCTGGACAGAGAAGCAACAATGTGGGCCTCTTCTTCTGCCTCAACTGACAGGGCTCCTGCCAACAGCGATATCCCTGCCAGCACAACATTCTCATAGCTTTAAGGATCCTGCTCATGGTGAATGCATCTTGACACACATGCAATAAGCACAGCAATTTACGTATCCTGTGAATTGTTCTTTTTCTTCCTCTTGGTTGATCTATCTGAGCAATGTTTTGTGGTAGTCTTGCGCATTGAACGCCAAGGAATTATTACATCCTCTATTAGATCAAATAGATTCTGATTGGTGGTCTCATAGATCACTTGCACAGTCCATTCTTCCCTACCTATATATAAGGGCATGCCATAGTTCTTTAATCGAGGTGTCACAGAGACAACTGTTCTTTCTTGAACTCTGCATTTTTGTTATGATTCAATTCAGATAGTTGTGTTCTACCAAACATGCCATCACCTGAGATGTCAACTCTTTTTTTTATATTCAGTATTTTAAAGTGCTGCTGCTGTAAATGTTAAGTTAACCTGTATGACAGAAGTGAGAGATGTTTTAGATCCCACAAGGTCTTGGCTCATGCATGATGTCTTTAGTCAGTTACAAAGTAATGTTCCATCTTACAACCATTTCTCTGTCTTTAGTGAGCAGCAGATGGCTTCATTTTGTTGTCATGAAGCACATTGATGTATATTGAGGACATGGAAACCAAAGAAATCCATTTCTCTACAATAATATCCAGGTTTTAATATCCTTAAGCTAAGAATACAAAATATCCAAGCTATAGCAGCGCTGTAAATGAGCACAGGATATAATTATATCCAACCAATATGTAAACATATAGCAAAATTCAGCTGGTTATGTCCATATAGTATCCGGACCATATGTATTAAGTGTACTGAAATCCACAGTTCATCAAAATAAATGTCTCCACCATCGGTCCTGTGCTGAAAGATCACACCGTTCGTATGGAATTGCACTTACCAGAAGATATTGCCTTGCACTCTCATGCTCGGCAAAAATCACTCGTCCAGCTCACACAGATGTACCGATCATCTTATATTAGTCTGTCCGTCTTAAACGGACTCCTTACTTCCTCTCCCCAAATGGTTAAAGATGGTATATAGGAAAAAAAGATGCAACTGGATAGTGTGATATCGCTTAAAAAGGTTTTATTCGTTTAAAAACTCTTATCATACTCACAAACAGAGCTTGTCACGCTGGCAGATAGAAAAACAAGAGCATCGGTAATTAACCAGGAGACAGTGGCTCTGAGCGTATGGCACCTTTCCTGCTCAGACCTCCCGTCTCGGATAGAACGGTCGCTCTGCTGACCTGCAGCGAATGAACGGACACTCCTGATTCCTTGATTGCCGTGCACCGTGTCAGACGCCTTTCTTCCCTAGGACTTCTACCGTGACACGGTGTACGGCCAGCAATCCAAACTTTTGAGATCCAAATCCCTCCCCCACCTGATTACTCGTCAGGGCAGGGCATGCTGTACTGGGTGTCCCCATACCGCTCAAAACCTCTATCTCCGGTCCAACAAATTCATTACCCTGTCATATAACGCTTTATTCCAAACGTATAGGTAAATATAAAATTATCTCATGTAGTATTATCTCCATATAAAAGTCTGTTTGACCACCTGCTTGTAGTGACAAGTTAGGTAGTCTAATATTTAAAACATTATACATAAATGGCACCAGAGTTAATATGGCACATACTAAAAACCTACAATGTACTCAAATTGCAGTAAGTTACACTGTATTCAACTCAAGAAGTTAACTGTGTATCTATGAACTGTAATCCTAAACCAGAATATAGGCAACTTTTGTTTCTTCCTTGTCAGAAGCATATATCTTGTCACGATCATAAGCTCCATTGCCTATTATATCATACAAATATACCACTTACTCATTCATCAATCCATTTTAAATGATACAGACATGTCAAATATTTTCCAGCCTGCGGGATCTGCATGACTGTGTCATATATCCCCCCATCACATTCCGAAGGCATATTTTAATGGACCCAAATGTCTAAATACTATTAATCTATGTCACTATACCTATAGTGCTTAATCAGAAATCGTCGATGAAGGCATTTACATCTAGTTCAATGTTCATACTTCTCGGCGCTAGACTTTTCATTAGGAAAATCCACTTAGTCTCTCGTTGTGAGAGATCTCGAATTCGGTTTGACCCACGCCATGAGGAATACACCGCATCAATCCCACAAAACTGCAATAGTGAAGGATCCCTATTGTGTTTCTGTCTAAAGTGGAGGGATACACTATGGTCTTTAAAAACCTTTGAGGATATTAGTGATATGTTCTCCTATTCTGACTTTAAGTTGTCTTTTTGTTCTTCCAATATAGACTAGATCACACGGGCACCACAACATGTAGACCACAAAACTAGAGTTACACGTAATGAATTCTCTAACGGTGAAAGTCTCACCCTCACAGTTAGAGAAAGTAGTGAAGCCCCTACTTACACTCTTAACTGTGCGGCATGCTCTACAGTTCCTACGTGCAAAGAACCCCTCAGTTCCTAGCTGAAATTTTTGTTTACCCGGGGCATTGAGTACTTTTGACAATCCTATCTCCGAAGTTGGAGGCCTTTCGGTAAATAAATTTAGGCTCCTGGGGAAGCATAGGTCCCAGATGTCTATCCAAGACTAGCACATGCCAGTGTCGCCTAAAGATATCCTCCACTTCCTTATATTGACAATGGTAATTGGATATGAATTTCCATTGAAATGTGTCTTTCTCCTTGTTTTTAGTTTTATTCTCTAAACATGTTTCCCTAGGGACTAATTCAACTTGTTCCATTACTCCATTTAAAAAGGAGTCTGTATAACCCTTTTCCTTAAACCTGGATTTGAGTTCTGCCTGTGTTCTGAAATCCTCAACTCTACTGCAGTTATGTCTGACTCGCATCAGTTGACCCTTCGGGATATTTTTTTATCCACAAGGGATGATGCCCACTCCCCACTGGTAGATGGCAATTTCTGTCGGTGGGTTTAAAGTAAACTTTCGTTTCTATCTTGTGGTCTATAATCTCAATGTCTACATCCAAAAAATGTATTTTCTTATCGATCTGGTACTCTAAACAGATGTTCCGATCATTACGATTGAGAACCTGCAAAAATTCCAACAATGTTTCCTTCCTACCTTTCCATATTAGGAAAATATCATCAATGAACCTTTTATAGTACATTAATTGTGGTGTGTTATGGCAGAGAATGGTCCTGTCCTCCCATTCCACCATAAACAAGTTAGCGATGCTGGGGGCAAACTTAGCCCCCATAGCAACGCCAACTTGTTGTGAAAAGAATAGTCCCTGGTACCAGAAATAGTTGTGGGAGATACAGAACTGTAAAATCTTTCCCAAATAAGATCTCTGGACAAATGGGATTTCATCTCGTCTGCTTAGTGCCCAATTTAAAGCTAACAACGCGTCCCTCATGTTGAATCACAGTGTATAGTGATGCAACATCAGCTGTTACTAAATAGACTGTATCATCACCCTTTATTTCTACTTGATTCACTGATTGGAGAAAATCTTTGGTGTCCTTCAAGTAGGCTCGCGCTGCCTGTACACTTGGTTGTAAGAATTTGTCGAGATATTCTCCCAACCGTGCTGTGACTGAACCTATACAGTTAACTATTGGTCTTGCTGGTGGACACTGCGGGTTCTTATGAACCTTTGGTAAGGTGTAAATAACTGGTATGCGACTAACAACCGGAACCAAGTATCTTAACTCTTTTTGTTTAAGGCTCCAGGTTTTATTGCCACCGGTTTCTGTCTCCTGAGTTAATAGGTGACCATAGGGTTTTGTCATTACCATCTCAGCTTCGATAGTGAGCTGGTCTTATGATCTGTAAGACACAAGGCAGCAATTGACGAAACTCCAGAATGGACATCATTTGCTCTTTATGCCATATACAGTTGTATGCTAAAGTTTAGGAAACCCTGACAATTTCCATGATTGTCATTTATAAATATTTGGGTGTTTTGGATCAGCAATTTAATTTTGATTTATCAAATAACTGAAGGACACAATAATATTTTTCAGTAGTCAAATGAGGTTTATTGATTTTAACAGAAAATGCTCAATATGCATCAAAACAAAATTAGACAGGTGCATAAATTTGGGCACCCCAATGGAAAAATCACATCAATATTTAGTAAAGCCTCCTTTAGCAGAAATAACAGCCTCTAGACACTTCCTATAGCCTGTAATGAGTGTCTGGATTTTGGACCATTCCTTCTTACAAAACATCTCCAGTTCAGTTAAGTTTGATGGTTGCCGAGCATAGACAGCCCACTTCAAATCACCCCACAGATGTTCAATGATATTTAGGTCTGGGGACTGGGATGGCCATTCCAGAACATTGGACTTGTTCCTCTGCATAAATGCCAGAGTAGATTTTGAGCAGGGTTTTGGGTCTTTGTCTTGTTGAAATATCCAGCCCCCTGCGTAACTTCAACTTTTTGACTGATTCCTCAACATTATTTTCAAGAATCTGCTGATATTTGGTGGAATCCATGCGACACCCAACTTTAACCAGATTCCCAGTACCAGCCCTGGCCGCACAGCCCCACAGCATGATGGAACCTCCATCAAATTTTACTGTGGGTAGCGAGTGTTTTTCTTGGAACGCTGTGTTCTTTTGCCGCCATGCATAATGCCCCTTGTTATGACCAAATAACTCAATCTTTGTTTCATCAGTCCACAGCACCTTATTGTAAATGAAGCTGGCTTGTCCAAACGTGCGTATGCATACCTCAAGCGACTCCATTTGTGGCTGTGTGCAGAAAGGGCTTCTTTTGCATCTCCCATACAGCTTCGCCCTGTGCAAAGTGTGCTGAATTGTTGAACGATGCACAGTGACACCATCTGCAGCAAGTTGATGTTGTAGGTCTTTTGGAGGTGGTTTGTGGGCTGTTATTGGCCATTCTCACCATCCTTCGCCTGTCCAATATTTTATGTGGCATGAATGAAAGAATGTGAACCCCCAATTTGGGACTTTAGCGGAAACCAACCTCCTAGAGGAGCAAAAATCAAAACCAATCTAAATGAAAAAAGTTTATTGAATAGGTTAAAAATACACTGATCAGGCCTATACAAAAAGGTCTGTCATCAAAGGGATAACATTGGCAATGGTACTGGACACTAACATAGATTATGACGTGAAAAACAAAACAATTGGCAAAATTTAATATACAAGACACAAAAGACCACTTGCATTGCCACTGAGTGGCGGGGAAGCCCAACGCGTTTCGATAGTTCTTCAGGGGTTAAGTGGTCACAATTAAAACCTCAGCTAGATGAGGTAATAGACTAGAAACAGGTGGGAATGCCAATCAGTCAGTCCTGCCTCAGTCCAACGTGAACATAAGGCTGGATGGGTACATGCTGAGTCACAGGGGATTGAGGAGAGTATCCAATGGAATGCAAATGTTGAAGGTGGCCCCTGAAAAATAGGGGGAAAAAGGATTCCAATTGTCTAGCAGTCCACTGAATATTGGAAGGTGGTCCAGAAGATATCACCAGTGTTGGTGTAAGGCACATAGAGGGCAAACACGGTGGGGGCCGGGTGTAATGGCAGTATACACTAAAGGCATATAGGTTCCCAAGTATAAGAAAACCATCTGTGGTCGGAGGGGTTTGCAAGTGTACGGCTCGAATGGCTAGGATAAATGCCACAGGAGCCAGCAGGATCCCCCAGTCGAAGGTGTGGTCAGGGACCAATATCAAAAGCCTCAACCTACAAAAGTGGGTACCGCAAAAGGATCTGAAGTGTCGATCTGCTCCACAAACCCGACCCCACAGCAAGACAAAAAATCGGCAAATATTTTATGTGGCTGCCACTTCTGTCCTTAACAAGAACAGTGCCTGTGGTCTTCCATTTCCTCACTATGTTCCTCACAGTGGACACTGACAGCTTATATCTCTGCGATAACTTTTTGTAGCCTTCCCCTAAACCATAATGTAGAACAATCTTTGTTTTCAGGTCATTTGAGAGTTGTTTTGAGGCCCCAATGTTGCAACTCTTCAGAGGAGAGTCAACTTGCAATTGGCCACCTTAAATAACTTTTCTCATGATTGGATGCACCTGTCTATGAAGTTCAAGGCTTAAGCCCCGTACACACGGTTCGACGATCGCATACAACAGGTCGTACTCACGACCGTTGTATGCGCGATTTGAACAGTCGAACATACGACGGTCGTACAAGGGAGTTGTATGAGCAGACTAGAAAACTTGTCGTACCAACAAGCGCTCATACGACCGTTGTATCGTGTGTACAGAGCAGTTGGTACAACAAAGTGTGCAAAACACGCATGCTCCAAAGTCAGGAATGGTGGATGCTAATTACATGCACCTGAACATTCATTCCGCGGACGTACGATCGTGTAGTGCAGTCAGTATGCTTACATACAACAGCCAACATACGATTCGACACGATCGTACGTGCGATCGTCGAACCGTGTGTATGGGGCTTTAATGAGCTCACCAAACCAATTGTGTGTTCCAATTAATCAGTGCTAAGTACTTACAGGTATTCAAATCAACAAAATGACAAGGGTGCCGCACCTGTCTAATTTTGTTTTGATGCATATTGCACATTTTCTGTTAATCCAATAAACCTCATTTCACTACTGAAATATTACTGTGTCCTTCAGTTACTTGATAGATCAAAATGAAATTGCTAATCCAAACACCCAAATATTTATAAATGACAATCATAGAAATTGTCAGGGGTTCCTTAACTTTAGCATACAACTGTATATTACTGTACTCCTAGTTTGGTCTTCTGAAAGCACTTTTGCTTTCTATGGCAAATGGACATATTTTACCAAGTCCATGGCAGAGCACTTCTTGGGGGCATTGAGGGACAACCTGTCTCAGAACATTTGCCTGGCTTCAGGAGAGAATTTCCTTCTATATTACTTGCGCTAATGTTAGAAGTAAATCCAACGAGTCCTTCTATTACCATTGTATACTAGAAGACCTTTTGTATTGACCGTTTTGTTTTTAGTTTCACTTCAGCACTGCTAACTGCAAGGCTAAGCCCCACCCACTGGGAATGGCTAACAAAAGTTATACCATTGGTATACCTCCCATGTTCTAATTTCAAAGGGGACACCAAGCACAAAATATGTAGGCATATAATTCGCCTTTGCCATGCTTGCAATAGTTTAGAGCAGGGGTCTCAAAACTTCCTAAGTAAAGGGTCAGTTTACTGTCCCGACTTTAGGAGGGCCAGACTGTGGCCAGTGAGAGTAGAAAAGGTCCTGACATCAGTGGGGAAAATAATACATCATTGTTTCAGGAGAGTAATTGTGCCCCATTATTGGTGTAACTAGGAGGAATTGTGCCCCATCACTGATGTTATTGGGCCCCATTGTTGGTGTCCTTCGGAAATATTTTACCTCATTGTTGGTGTCATTGGGGGGAATTATGCCCCATTGTTGGTATTAGTGGATGAAATAGTGCCAATGGCCAGATATAAGCAAGCAAAGGGCTGTAACTGGCCCCTGAGCCTCAGTTTGGAGACCACTGGTTCAGAGGTTGGATGAAAGGTTTAGTGCATTTAACATTCTTGGTTATGAAATAGAACATTTTTTTTGGAGTTCTGTACATCACAAGAGAAACAACTAAAGAGAACAGAGGGATTTAATTCCTATAATAAGGAAAATTTTGGATCTATGCATTGTATAAGGATGTCCTGCCTTTAACAAGAAAATAAAATCTGATATGATGGTACCAAGAGTATTGACTGTGCTTTGTGCAGAACTGGTAGTGTGACATGACCCTAAAAGTCTGAATTGTGAAATTGCCTACAAAATACATCTGTAATCTTATGGCCCCTTTATTCCCTCAATAAAGTCACATACCTGAGAAAGTTGAGCATGGGTGATGTCATTCAGATGCACCGTCACTCACCAATTCTTGTTCATTCAATGTCTACTTCTGCATCAACGTAGAAAGAGAATTCATCATCAAATATCATTAGTGCCTCTCCCATGTTGTCCTGCTGTACCTTGGAACTCCTCTCAGACTGAGATCCGTGTCCATTTCCAAAATGCAAAACATGGAGCTGAAATTTGACAGAATGGAAACACTGCTCTGTGAGGTCAAATGAAGCCCAGTCAGGATAACTGAACCTTTTCCTGGCAGTCATTCTGCATACGGCGGTAGGGAAGTGGTTAAACAACCCTGTTTGGTTAATATAAAATAACGGCACGGCGCCTGCCATTTTCTTGTGGATTCTAATAAAGTCATACAAACGATACTACTGACTAATCCTCAATCTATAGATCTATTAATTAAAACTGGATGATATCTACCAAATGGATAACAATAGAGGATGGATAATTGACTAAAATAAAGCTAATCATATTACGTTGTATGTAAATACTCTGATTCATACCACTAAAGGTACGATAGAGAGATTTATAAAGAATCAATAGATAATCTAGGAAACGATCGGGTGGGAATCATGTGTATTAATAAAATTGTCTCCTCACCAGTATAACATATAAACATTAAATATAGCTGATTTAAAATTCCTTGAGTGGGAGTACTTTATTACTAAAATTATGAGTCTATGAATCAAAATACATTTTTTGAATCATATAAAGTTAAAATTGTGGTTATATAAGAAACCATCTACTACATGGATAGGAAATGATGTGTGAGGTTCACAGAAATACTATACAGTCGATCAAAAATATGATCAAATTCTGAACATGCTAAAGTGTACAATGATAAAGTAAATACATATAGGCTTAAACATTAATAATTACTGATGAAGCAGTTCAAATCGAATTCAACACCTTGGGGTGTGAGTGTTTGCATGAAGTGAATCCATTTAGGTTAATTTTGACTCAAAATATCAGATTTTTTTTTAGACAAGCACTGCAGATTGTGGCACCACATCCTATTACATATTGAGAACCAAAGAAAAAAAAAAAAGAGAGAAGGACTTTAATGGCTGCCATATAAACCCCAGTGAGAAGGAACAACAATAATGCTATAATATCAGTTAAAAAAACAATTTATTTGAATACATTAAAATATGTGCATCCGGGGGGAGTGCAATTTGAGATTGGATTCCGATCCAATTTGGAAAGTAAAAAAACACATTGAGCATCAACTGTCAAGGAGAGCCCCAAATGTGCTGTCTAGGGTGAGGATGGAATGGTACCCTGGAGTCTGAGCGGGCCTAACAGCCTGATGGATCGATGCCAATAGGAGAGGATCACAACGCGTTTCGCTTAATAGCTTCCTCAGGCAATCCTGATGTTAAAACCTTATCACAATTACATCAACACATTCAAATTTATTAATACAGTAGTTAAGTTGTCCAAGCTCATTGGGTCTGTC
>BLSH010043214.1:448287-470280 GCA_018402905.1 Glandirana rugosa
TTCATCTTTCCAACTAATTTATCTTGACTAACTTCCCGCTGTTTGTGGATTTTGATAAGATGGCCTTTTTAGGTTTAACAGATGTTTTTCCCGGGGTTGAAATTCCTTATCTTCACTTTTTTCTACATCATCTTGGTGGTGGATTTTCCCCTATGTGCAAAAAGTGACCTTCTCCGAAAATAGGTATATTTTACGGCGATACGGACGGTTGTGAGATACTTTGGTGGGTTCTTCTTTTGTCTCAAACTCCGATCGCGTTGTTCTCGATAAATAGGATAATTTCTGAAATATTCGATTTCTATTATGGACCTGTGCTGAATGTTTAGAAACATTGTGTTTTGGGAAACCCTTTCTGATATTTTGTACGTGTTTCTTTATTCTGGTTTTCAATGTTCTCTTTGTTCTCCCAGCGTATTGTAATTTTACAGGTACATTCAAGAACATTTACCACTCCTTCAGTGTGACAGCTTATAAAGTCTTTAATAGGATAAATAGCTCTTGTTGCGCTAGCCTCAAACTCTGTTTTCTTCTTGGGTGGTTTCATAGAGTGTTGGCAGGCATAGCGGCATTTTATATGGATAAAAGCCTCTTCCAGTGAAAAACGTGTATCCCCTTTTAGGTGGTGGTTCTACTACATCTTTTTTCACTTCTATTCCTTAAAGTTGGGGCCCTTTTTGTAGACAATTTGGATTTTTCCGGTAGAATAGTTTTAGGTGTTTGTCGCCCTTCAATCAGTTCTATTTAATCAACCTTTCTACTTGCTTATGTTGAGCATTATAGTTCAGTATTATGCATGGGATCTCCGATTTATTGTTGAGTTCCTGTGCTACTTTGCATTATGGAGGTTCTGTTTAGTTGGTTTACCAGTTCTATCTGGTTGGGTACGAAATCTTCATTATATGCTGTGTTCTTAAATTTATTCCCAATCAGTGTAGCTTGAGTCGTGTAGTCTGCTGTTGGTTCTGTGCAGCTTCTCAATTCTTAATAATTGTCCTTTTGGGATATTAACCACTTCAGTCCCGGAAGGATTTTCCATGTTAGGACCAGAGCACTTTTTGCAATTCAGCACTGCGTTGTTTTAACTGACAATTGTGCGGTCGTGCGACGTTGTACCCAAACAAAATTTGCATCCCTTTTCCCACAAATAGAGCTTTCTTTTGGGGGTATTTGATCACCGCTGCGTCATTTCTGATCATCGCTATAAACAAAAAAAAATATTTCTTACTTTTTGCTAAAATACAAATCCAAAAAAAATCTAAAAAAACGAATTCATCCGTTTTGGCCGATTTATATTCTAACTCATATTTTTGATAAGAAAATCGCAATCTGCATTCATTGGTTGGTTTACCCAAAAGTTGCTGTGTTTACAAACCATGAGAATTCATTTCTGGCGTTTTTTTTTTTATTGGGACTTTGATTTTGCGGCGGACATATTGGACATTTTTGACACTTTTTTTGGGACCAATGACATTTATACAGCAATTTAAATATCCACTGATTACAGTATAAATGTCATTGGCAGTGAAGGGGTTAACCTGCAGGGGAACATCTAGGGGTTAACTGTGTTTCCTAGGCGTGTTCTAACTGTGAGGGGCTGGGCTGACAGGGATCAGTAGATCTCTTACATGCCCATTGACAGAGCGGGGGAACCACCATGTTTATGTAGCGGGGTGCTAAATTTGTTAGGCAAAATACATTTGCAAGACACTACTGGTATTGTGATTTGTAGGCCTCATCACTAAACGTTTTCCTTCAGTGCACTGCTGCCTAAGATATGGGTGGTGATAAGTCAATAATATTCCAGAACATTCTGGAGTGATCTCATTCTTTTCCCAGCCAATCCACTCGGTGCAAGTGCATTGTGGGTAGGTGACCATATATAGGGAGGAAAGGCATGTGATCGAGAGACGGAAAGTCCAGCCCAGCTCTGCTGGGGTAGGTCCCAGTTGCTCTCCCAGTTCACTGGGAGGGGCCTGCGTTACAGAAGCCTCGTGGCTGCTAGGCCTGAGCCCTTAGGCCTATCCAGGGGTCGTGGCTGCCAGGAGACCCATGCCTGTCCGGAAGATGTAAAGTGTTGTGGTGCGTCTGCCCAGGATCTGCTTCAGAAAGGGAGAGAGTTCCATGGACCCGTGAGTGTACTTTGTTCATTTTCAAGTCAGGATCCACCCAAGCCCAAAGAACTGTCATAGAGTTCTACATGTTTGTGAGTACATTCTGTTGCTAAATTGGGATCCTCTGAAGCCTTGAGAACTAAGAGGGAGTTCTACAGATCCGCAAGTGTAATGTTTGTTTTTGGGGTTGCTAAGTGAGAGAGCCACGTGTCAGAGTGTTCAGGAGAGGCTGCGGCCTGTTATGCTGTCTCACTGTATTTTTGCCTGAGAGCCTGCCTGTTCATATTTTTTGATTTCGCTGAAAGGGTGTCCTGAGCTCCCTACCTCTCTTCTTGCTCTTGTGTGAAGAACAAACGTTATCCTGTTTAAGCATCAGAAAAGTGATTGGTGTTCAACTTCTTTCGATATACCCCTAGACAACTGGAGATACGAGCGTGCAAGGGTTGTACTGTCAGAGTAGTAAATTATATCATCAAACTCAGCCGGTTCTACGGGGGTAAGTGCTACATTTACATCATCGGTTCCCTGTTCTTTTGCTCTGGCAGGTCATCGCGGCTCGCCGGTGGACACGAGAGGGTGCCACCGCATATATACGACGATTCGCGGGACAGCGCCACGTTGCAGCAGTAAATATACTGCGCGTGGTCGGAAATTAGTTAAATAACCACGGTTTGAAGTGGCAGCTATCCATAGATAGCTGTTGCCGTTCACATTTTTGAAGCGCTTCTTTAAGTCAGTTTTCTTCTATCCTGATGTCCAAATCTAGAAAGTTAATACTCCTCGCTGCTGATCCATGTTGGTTGTATATTTTGTCATTGAGATTTAATTTCTGTAAAACTTGTTCCAGTGATTCCTTAGTTCCGTTCCAAATAATGAGGTCATCTATAAAACGTTTATAAAGAGAAAGTTCTACTGGAGTATTCTTATAAATGTTGTTTTCTTCCCACAGAGCCATGAAGGCATTAGCCACACTAGATGCAAACTTTGCCCCCATGGCTATTCTGGTGGTTTGTTTATAAAAATGCCTGGTTATGCCAAAAATAATTATACTTAAGACAGAACTTTAGGCACTAAAGATATTTTTTTTTTGTCTACACATCAGTTCACTATATTCACGTAAGAGCCACTTGGTTGCTTCACAAGCTTGATGATGTTGGACGATGGTATAGAACGATGACACATCTGCTGTTGCTAGAATTGTTCTCCCCTCTAGTACTGGAACATCTTTTAATAGTTGGAGCATGTGTTTTGTGTCCTTCAAATAAGCCTTAGTGTGTTGTACTGCTGGTTGTATGTAATGGTCCAAGTACTGTCCTAGTCACGATTTGCCTTCTCGGTGGGTTTGCTTTACCCTTTTGTCTTCGGTATTGTATAAATAACTGGAATTCTGCATGACTCAGGCATGAGGTATTTGGCCTCCTTGTTCAATATTTCTTTCTTTGTTCCTAAATGGATGATCTTTTCTAATTCTTTTTTATATTTCATTATGGGATTACCTAAACGTTTTTCATAGGTATTTGGATCTTTTAGTTGGCGGTTGATTTATTCTTGATATTTCTCTTTAGACTGAATCACTACTCCAACTCCTCCTGTGTCAGCTGGCCGTATCACAATATCTTTTCTCCTTGTCAAGCTGCTTATGCCTTTCCTAATATTGTTTGCGATTTAGCTTCAAGTGGAGAGGTTCTCAAACATGAAAACCAGCTTAACTCCCTTAGCGGTATTCCCGAGCGTGACTCGGGGTGGTTTTTACATGCTAGGATCGGTATCCCCGAGTCACGCTCGGGTTAGATGTGCAGATCCTGCAGCGGGGTTCCTTACCTTCTCCTGGCGATCCAGCGATGATCTCTCATTGCTGTGATCGCCGCTGGGATCCCCGCCGTGCCGTCTGTCGCTCTGGTGACTTCCTGGTTCCGTTCCCTGCAGCAGCAATGGTGCATGGGAGCGGAACTGGGAGGGAAATTCAAATGTTGCACAAGCACATAAAAAGGAGGTGACTCAATGTAATCTGAGAGTATTACACTGTATCACCTTAGTATCAGACACAGTGCCCCTTGCCATTATCA
Source organism: Glandirana rugosa (assembly GCA_018402905.1). Taxonomy (NCBI): domain Eukaryota; kingdom Metazoa; phylum Chordata; class Amphibia; order Anura; family Ranidae; genus Glandirana; species Glandirana rugosa. The sequence continues at coordinate 452,465 of BLSH010043214.1, forward strand.
TTTGTGACAAATAAAAGCCTTTGAAAATGGCATTAAAAAAGCGCTGTCCTACAAATGCGCTTTTGGATCAGCTGAGCTGAAAGTGAAATTTCACTTTTTAATTTTTAATATTTTAGCTGGACATTCTAAAAGTTTTATTTATTTTATCCCAATTTTTTTTAATTTTTATTTTCGCAAAAAAAAAAAAAAAAAAAAACACGATAGCTTGAGGACGCTTGCAATTTCTTTGTTTGACAAATTTCATTATTTTTCATTGCATTATTGATTAGATTATAATTCATGCATTTGTGTTTCAAATTTATCACATCTGGAATGTCTACTAGTCTTGTTTTGGTCAGGTTTAATCACTTGCCGACCGTCAATCGGCAATTGACGGCGGCAAAGTGGCGCTGTAAGGCAAATCGCCTTCATATGACGGCGGCCGCCAAATCGCGCACAGTGAGCGCGCGCGCCGCCGGAGGCACGCCCGTGCGCTCACTGTGTCCGGGGAGGGCCAGGGAGCGTGTGCAGCGGCTTCGATTGCCGCCGGCCACCCGCGATGCCCCCCCCGGAGTGAAGGTCCGTGTACGTAAACACGGACCTCCGCTCTGTGTGAGGGGGAAGGGCTGTGATCACAGCCTTCCTGTACGTGAAGGCAGTGACCACTTCCCTTCCCCAGCTAGGGCAGTCCCCCCACAGTTAGAACACGCCCAGGGAACATAGTTAACCCTTAGCGCGCCCCCTGCAGGTTAACCCCTTCACTGCCAATGGCATTTACACAGTAATCAGTGCATTTTTATAGCACTGATCGCTGTATAAATGCCAATGGTCCCAAAAAAGTGTCAAAATGTTCCGACATGCCCGCTAAAAATCACAGATCGCCACCATTATTAGTAAAAAATTAAAAAAAAATAAAAACCCCAAAAATGAATTATCATCCGTAAACGCGACCACTTTTGCGCAAACCAATCAATAAACGCCGATTGCGATTTTTTTTTTTATCGCAAATATGAGGAAGAATATAAATCAGCCAAAAACTGTGAAAAAAAATGTTGTTTTATATTTTTTTTTTGGATTTGTATTTTAGGAAAAATTTAGGCAAAATTGTCGCTCTTCTTTTGTTTATAGCGGCGATCAGAAATGACGCAGCGGTGATCAAATACCACCAAAAGAAATCTCTATTTGTGGGAAAAAAAGGACGCAAATTTCGTTTGGGTACAACGTCGCACATCCGCACAATTTTCAGTTAAAACGACGCAGTGCCGAATCGCAAAAAGGGCTCCGGTCCTAAAGCTGGAAATCCTTCCGGTCCTTAAGTGGTTAAGTAAGTAATTACTAAGAATTGCAGGCCTATAATACATATCACCAAATTTCCATGCAAAAAATTGTACCGCTTTTGGTACAAAATTCCAGACAGAATCATACCGCCAGGGAGGTTAAGGGATTCCTGCCCATGTTTATTCATCCAGCAAATAAGGATAACCGGTTTCCCTCGAAGGGGTAGAAAAAACAGGCCCAAAACAAAAGTCCATTACAGGAATAAAAGTCTCCTGCCTAACAGATAGACCTCACTGGGTCTGCTTCAGTCTTTGCAGGCAATGTTCCCTCACCGCCTGCTCATTCTCTCAGCACCAACACTGATTACACCCAGGTCAGGCAGAATTATACCCCAGCTGGGGAGCAAGGTGTGACCAATACTTAACCCCTTGCTGCCTACAGACCTCTCCCTGCCACACATTTATCTTAAGTATCTCAAGATTCTGTGTGGTAGATATACTCCATCAATAACTGACATGGGCTGTTTGTCACAATATGTATAGGGTCTGTAGGTGATACTTCCAATATAGCATGTTATGCTGCTCACAAATATAACATTTTATCATGGAAGTGCCTCCTTTCAGTTGCTGTGGCAGGATTCACTATTTTTGTTTTTTGTGTCAATACCTCGTTCCCTCCTAGAGTCCAAATTCGATAAGCGGCCATTATGTCTCCCCTCACCTCCGACCGAAAGGATCAGACTCCACCTCAATAATAAACATTGACCTTCAAGTTTCCTTAATCTTTTATATTATGTTATCTTCACCATCTTCTCCTTTTCAATGGGAAGGCATTGGTGAGTGTAGTGTACACTAGAACCTCAAGTGCCAACATCAGGACTTTATACTATAATATACTTTATACTGTATATATAGTAGCAGACCTCCTGGCAAGGTCCTGTTCAGGATTTACATATATCCCATGCACCTTTTTGAGACCTCTAATCCTGTCTCCTCTCAGGTTTTCCACCTCTACCTTTTCAAATTGGTCTCACCTGGGACACATAGTGGTCTGCAACCTGGGAAGGAAACAGGTCTTCTCTGTCAGAGATAAAGGTTGGTAAAAACTGCATGTGAGGCTGATAGTAGACTTGGTCAGCTTGTTAGGGCTAGAGATGGGCTGGGGTGTGTAAAGATCAAACCCACCAGGAAGCCAGCACTGCACATTCATCATAGGTAACCATAGGGAGCGTGTGTATGTACAACTGCCAGTCGGGAAAAGCCTTGCTTCCTCTGATTTGGTGGTGTGCAGTGACGTCTTCCTGGCGGGTTTTATCTGAGCTCATCACTAGTTAGGTATTGTTTGAAGTTTTTACTTTTCCTCTGAAGCATTGTACAGCACCTGAAAATAGAAAATGGCCCAAGTAAAGTTACCACTGTTTACCATAACATTACTTTACTGGGAATGAAATGAACACACTCTCTATGAAGATTTTATTGATCAATTCCAGTTTCCTGAAGGGAGTAGACAGCTATCTTAAATCAAATAGAATTGTTCTTGTCCTTCAGCTTTTAAAGCTGATCTCCACCTCTACTGTCGCTTTGACTAGTTCATTTGGGTCAAGCTGGCTGGTCCATAATAAAGTTTGCACCCACTGTATGTTGTATAAATTGTATGAAGCCTCAGCTATATACAGTATACATTGCTGTGATTCAGCAGTGGGACAAAAACTTCCCTTCCTGGAACAAAATTGAGTTGAGTGTTTGAACTAAGGAGTAATCCATAGACTGGCAAGATCTCTGACCTGAGAAGAGCTCCGACCTGAGGAATAATCTGTAGACTGGTGAATGTTCTGACCTGAGGAGTAGTCCATAGACTGGAGAGAGCTCTGGGTGGAAGGACGGGTGGATTACAACCAGCAGTGATGGACTGCTAATGAGACATAAGTGGTATGTGGAGTTAGACAGGAGGGGGATGTGAGCCCTACATAGCACACACTTTGCAGGGTTGTGTTCAATGTTGGGCAGTGGCGACTGGTGGTATATTTTTTTTGGGGGGTGGCAAAAGAAAAAAAATTGGAATCCATGTGTCCGGTGCCTCGCATTTAGATTAGGGGGCTGGATGCATTGATAAGGAGCCGTCGCCCTGAATTATGGGCCGCCACTGATATAGGATGAGTTTAGAATGTACTATAATGTCTAAGGAGCGATACATTGTCTGGACTGGGGATGAGGGGTTTATCCAACTGTAAAATAATGGGTGGAATGCTACTTTTGTATCAGATATTAATTGATTATCTTGATGTGATTGTGTAACTCTACTGAGTACCGTCCTTGAAGCGAACATTCAAAATAAGGTAGACAGGATTTTTCTAATTTAGTTAAATGTACGGAATGCCAGCACATTTAATATTTATCTGATTTGATCATTTCGGGTGAGGCGGGTGGATTAAGCACATGATAACATTATTGTAGTAGTAGACCTAAATGATGTTTCCACAGCTCATTAATGTCCTTTTATTTTACCCAGATAGGGAGATTGTCAGGAATCCTTCCATGTATCATCTGTTGGCTTTGCGTATAAGGATTCCTAGGACTACCAGATATGAGCTTTACAATACTGTGTATGCTTAGGCACAGGGAATGCCTCCACCATCTTTGGTTGCCTGTTTTGACCGCTTCCCAACAGGATAGCTCAGGCAGGTGATGGGAGTACATTGATCAGTGCAGCAACCAATTGGCTGCAGGTGCTTATCAAATAAAAGTTTTTCCCAAAATTCCCATTTGAAAAATTGATTATTCAACTGACTTCTCTCAAGCCAGAACAGTAATGGATTACATTTTAGCCATTCTCTGTTTAAATGGTCAACTGTTGATCCCTCTATGGCCACTTCCAATTCTCAGCCTTAGCCTTACCTTGTGGAGAAGTGTACAGAACTGGTCACATTTTGGTTAATGAGTCTCAGACTTTTACTGTTTATTTCTCTCTTCTGTTAGTGATGGCGGCTGCTGATCTGAGGAAGGAGTTGCAATGTTCCATCTGTCTGAACATTTATACAGATCCTGTAACCCTGAAATGTGGACACAACTTCTGCCGGGACTGTATTTGTCGTGCGTTGGATACACAGGAGAGGTCTGGAGGTTATTCCTGTCCTGAATGCAGAGAAGAGTTCCAGAAGTGGCCTGCACTGCACAGGAACATAACACTGCGTAACATAGTGGAGAATTTCCTGTCTGCTCAGCCAGATCAGGAGGAGTCCGGGGTCTTCTGTACTCACTGTATTCACACTCCTGTACCTGCTGTGATGTCCTGTCTGCATTGTGAAGCTTCTCTGTGTGTCAATCACCTGAGAGTCCACAGCAAGTCCCCAGAACATCTCTTATGTGACCCCACCACTTCCCTGGAGAACAGGAAATGCTCCGTCCATAAGAAGATCCTGGAGTATTACTGCACTGAGGACTCCACCTGTATCTGTGTGTCCTGCAGGCTGGATGGAGAACATCAGGGACACCAGGTGGAAACTCTGGATGAGGTCTCGGAGATGAAGAAGAAGAAACTGAGAATTGTTCTGCAGAAACTGATGACCGAGAGAGAGGAGATGGAGAAAAAACTCCGGAGTCTGCAGGAACGCAGGAGGAAAGTACAAGAAAAAGCAGGTGATGAAACAGAGCGAGTTACAGCCCTGTTCAGAGACATCAGGAGACGTCTGGAAGACCTGGAGAGGACAGTCTTGAAGGAGATCTCCGGGCAGGCACAGCGGGTTTCTCTATCACTGTATATTATGATCCAACAGCTGGACGTAAAGGAGGAGGAGCTGTCCAGGAAGATGGGTGACATTGAGGAGCTGTGTAACATGACGGATCCACTGACTGTCCTACTGGAATCAGACATTGGTGACTTGTGTGATACTGAGGACAGAGAGAGACACGATAAACTCCTTCATGATGGAGGGGATCTGGATGTGGTGGGGATCTCACACACATTACACACAGGTTTATCTGATATCATGTCTGGGGTAAATGTACAGAAATGTATATGCACACATGTCTATCCACATTCTAATACAAAGGGCAAAGTTCTTATAAATGCTGAATTATCTAGGAAACATCCCCAACCCACCCCCACCATACAGTGCTCTCACTGCCAGGCTGGAGGACCAAATATTGGGGATGTACAGCAAACATCGGGGATATTGGGGGTTACAGACATATTACTGGATGTGAGCACAGCTGGTAATCTTCTACATATATCAGATGACAGGAAAAATGTATCAGTGACATCAGATCAGAAACGCCCAGAAACACCGGAGAGATTTCATTATTATCCTCAGGTGTTAAGCAGTCAGACTTTCTCCTCAGGGAGACATAACTGGGAAGTGACTGTTGGGTGGGCAGATCTGTGGAGAGTCGGGATGTGTTACCCCAGTATAGACAGGAGAGGAGAACAGTCTCTGATTGGATGTAATAAGAAGTCCTGGGGTTTGGTAAGAGGAGGTGATCAGTACTCAGTGAGACATGATAGGAAGGTGATCCCATTACCCGGCAATGCCTCTAGTAACAGAATCAGGATGGATCTGGATTATGAGGCTGGGCGGATCTCCTTTTATGAATTGTGTGACCCAATCCGACACCTCCACACCTTCACCACCGCCTTCACTGAGCCCCTCCATGTTGGGTTATGTATATGGAGAGGTTGTATAAAGATATCTGGGGGGAAAATGGATGTGAAAAATCTGCCCAGAGACTGGTGATATCACAGTATGGAGAATCTGATTGGTGAAATACTCAGCCATTAGGAGGAAGCAGTGGACAAGAACCAACATATCTGATGTATTTATAAAGCTGCAGGCCCCGGGGCCATCATCTTCATCCCAAACCTCACTTTACTATCTAGTGTGTCACTGAGCAGGAACACTGTTCCAAGTGAATAACACATAAATTTGTGTAATGAATACTGGGATGACAACCCTGGAGCCACCGCCTTACAGTGCTTCTACAGCCAGCACATTTTTCAATGTAGTCTGGAAGGATTAGAACTGTCTGCTTTATACTGCTATCTGGACTTCCATAGAGAGATTCCTCCTCACTTCCTGTCCTGCTGATAAGATTTTACCAGACAGAAAGTTTAAAGGAGCTCTTCCACAACAACTCACATGGAAATAGAATGCCTTTCTTCATAGAGTAGGGCAAGGATAGGGACCCCTGTGAGGTTTTTATTTCTGTCTGTCCCCATTGCAGTTTGTCCTTTATATCCTGTCTGGTGAAATGTTTTCAAGTAAAGGGGACTCTCTCTATTGGGGCCCTTAGTGGTTAAAACCTGACAGGGGTGTTTGTCCTTTTTATATTACAAAACCAATGTATCTGATTGCTCGCCCCCCCCCCCCTTTGCCACTGTGATTGGCTTTAGTAGTTTTCACTATTTATACAGCTAGTGCTAGTCTTGTTCCTATTGGTTATGGTGTATAGGAGGTGGGGACTGATATCTGTGACTATCAATGTTATTTTCTTTCCATTATAAATGTGTCAGTGGTTATTCTGGCCGTGTTGGGTGTGTGGTAGTGTGGACCGGTGATGGGGTATACAGTCTCACAAAGTGGAAATCCTCGGCTCTGTATATGGGAATATTTATCATTGATTGGATATAGCTATGATGGGATGGATTACTAGGCCCCTTCAGGCCCCTCACTACTTCAATCCTTATGGAGAAGAGCATTTACCATATTTCCTCTATGGTCATTTTTTTGATAACTAAAAAGAGTTGAGTTATTTTATGATTTGTTAAAGATTAAATTAATTTGCTAAGGGTTTATATGCTAATGTTAGCTTATAATATAAAAAAAAACCTATCTTGGTGGAATTAATTTTTCAGAAAGATATTAGAATAAATTGTTGTTTTCCAGACCCTTGGAATATCTTTTTGTGGAACATAGACAGTTGGTCATCTTGTCCTACAATAAGGTATTTGGGAGTCTGGAGGTCGATAAAGCTGATAAGGTATTTTGAGATAACAGAAATAAATGTTTATTATAATTAATGATGTGCTCCTTGTACAAATTTTATTGAGTGGTTTAATATGTAAACTGTATATCTACATGACAAATGTCCAGAATAGGAGTTTAACCACTTGCCGACCGTCAATCGGCGGCAAAGTGGCTCTGTAACGCGGATCGCCGTCATATGACGGCAGCCGCGTGATTGCTCCTAGTGAGCGCACGCAGCCGGAGGCGCGCCCACTGTGTCCGGGGGGGGGGGGCAGGGAGCGGGTGCGGCGGCTTCGATTGCCGCCGGCCACTCGCGATGCCCCCCCGGAGCGAAAGAACGGAGGTCCGTGTAAGTAAACACGGACCTCCGTTCTGTGAAGGGGGAAGGGCTGTGATCACAGCCTTCTTGTATATGAAGGCTGTGACCACTTCCCTTCTCCAGCTAGGGTGGTCCCCCCACAGTTAGAACACGCCCAGGGAACATACTTAACCCTTAGAGCGCCCCCTGCAGGTTAACCCCTTCACTGCCAATGGCATTTACACAGTAATCAGTGCATTTTTATAGCACTGATCGCTGTATAACTTTATACAACTGTAAGAAATTTGTTTTTTTTTTTCAAAATTGTCGCTCTTCTTTTGTTTATATTGGTGATCAGAAATGACGCAGAGGGGATCAAATACCACCAAAAGAAAGCTCTATTTGTGGGAAAAAAAGGACGCAAATTTCGTTTGGGTACAACGTCGCACAACCGCGCAATTTTCAGTTAAAGCGACGCAGTGCCGAATCGCAAAAAGGGCTCCGGTCCTAAAGCTGGAAATCCTTCCGGTCCTTAAGTGGTTAAAGTCTCCCCTTTGATCGAGATGTCGGCTCCTTGGTACACCTTCCATGTCTAAGGATCTCTTCAGACAGTAACCTCTCTACTTTTCAATCTTCACCTTTTTTTTACTTTGAAGCCGCCACAGTGTGAACCCAGTCTTAATGAATTTTCCTATCGCACTCCTTTCTGGCAAGAGGCTCTGCCGTAATCGGGTGCTGTAACGAAATCCAGCTGGGTCCTGGAGATCAATCGTCATGCAAGTGTATATATTCGTCAGCACACCACGGATCCTTGTCCAAAAGTTTTGTTTATTGAAAAAATCACATCACAGCAAATTGCAACGTTTCGGAGCCGCGCAGGGCCCCTTCATCAGGCATGTGAACAGTGTGAACCCAGCCTCATGTTTACAAAGTCATGCAACTTATTTTAACAAAAGTCAATGCAAGTTGTGCAGGAACCTTTTCGGTCGGTGCCCGGTATTGAGGTGGTTAAAGGTTTGTGAACTTTAGATCATCTAAACACATCCAAAAATCTTCATCTAAATAGGGTCATAGTACTCCCTGTCAGTATGAAAGGGCCCTTGATGAAGACACAAAAATGTCAAGTCCCTAAAACTGAGGTCCCTAAAGAATATAGCATTATATTTACCATTCATATTTTTTTTTTCCAAAATAACGTAGAGCCCAGGGGGTATGGAATATACCTAGGACAATACAGTACACATCTGTTACTCAGTGCAACCAGGGTACATAATGAACGCAATGCAGAACAGTTGAAGGCGTGCATTCCGATTTATATACTGTATACCTGCTAAAATAATCATCACTTTGTAAAGCTAAACATATTCTAATAAAAAAAAACTTATAGAAACAATGGTTATCCAACACCCAGAGCAGGTGATGGGAAATCCTTTAGAGGTAGGAACCAATTAAAGGTCTCTGTTGCAGATGTGGAAGACACGCAATGTATCTCTTTCCATTGTGTGTCTTTGGAAATCAACCTGCATTCTGGCAAATTATTAAAGGAGCCTTAAATTCTCCAATACAGACCCATGTAACAACCACAAAACACTCTTTAATCTCCCACCTCTGCCACCAGATGTCAAGGATTGTTACCCTTGCGTCTAGCTAGCAAGGTTACTTTGCAGTATAAGCAAGGAAGCTCAGACCTGTGCAGTGTACAAATAAGATTTTTCTGAACAAAAATTATGTACATACAAACCTATTACAATATTAGGAATACAAATCAAGACTGACAGATCTCTATAGCAAAATAACAACCTATGGTCTATAAACAGTAGAATACGCTTAAATTACTTAACTCAGGTTACTGTGTATACATGATCTCCATTGGCAACAAGGACCCCAAAGCTTCTATAGCAGTTGCTGGTAGATCAGGCGCAAGCGTCTTGGCTGGTTGCAAATGGTCCTTGGTGTTTAAGACATGATAAGAGTCCCATGGTGTTCTGCCCAACAACTCTTTGTGAGCTTGTGTTGACAATGGTTACAAACTTGTTTACCTTAACAACCGACTGTTAACTGACCCATTGTTTCAGTACAGCCTGTGTTTCCAAGGTATTCGTTTGAGAAGCATCTTCAAGCAAACCTGCAGTTACTTAAATTCTATTCTGAGTCTTATAGGAGAAACCATATTTTATATCAAACGCAATAGAAGGATGCACACCCATGGTAACTTACTAGCCGGAGCAAGATCCTTGATCAGTGGAGATGGAAAGCTTATTATAGGGAATATAAAACCACCTGCAAAAGTTATCATAGCCAATGGCCACAGATAGAGGCCCTCTGTCTCGCTGGACACCCACAGACAAATACAAATCTTGCATGCAATCTGATGCACGCAAAGGGCTGTAGAGTAGCCAAGTGACTCCTGCACACTTTTGAGGTTCCTCAAACTATTCTGTGAGATGCATACATTATTACTTCTCACACATAGATCCTGGTCTGAACATACAGACAATACTGCCTGGTGTCGCATACCACTTGCACATTGAGGGAGTGGTACTGCTTGTGCTTCCAAAAGTCAACTTCTCTTTACCCGGGGGCCCTGATTGCAACATGGGTACAATCAATGGTCCCCAGGATCAGAGAACATTCAGTATGCAGGTACAAAGCCACCTTCACATCATTCCACTCATCTTCAGTTTGTGAAAAGTGGATAAACTGTGGCACAAGGGCAAGAATTCTATCAATGACCTGCATACACCCTGGACACAGTTGGTTGGCTGATTCCAAGTAGTGATGGGCCTAGGCATGTTCATCGAACCTGCCAGGAAGCCATCACTACACACCACCAATCATAGGCAGTGAGGCATTTTCTGACAAGCAGCTGCACATACACATACTGGCATAAGAAATTAAGAAAAAGGGGCCATACAATTAAATAGTGCCTCACTGTGTCTCTTCCATCTATGGACATCCTATCCTAAACCATACATTGCACAAACCACAAGAGGTGCTGCTGATAGGAGACAGAACACCCTTACAGCTGCAGAAAAGAGGTTATTGGGACAAGTCAAATAGAAACTAAAGAAGTAACATACTTTATACAATTTCAATAAATACAAGTTAAAATACATAATTCATTCCCTGTTTTGGGGGACATACACCCTGTGAAAAGCAGAAACAATAACCACCCATCCCTAATGTTAAAACCAATATACAACACAGTGAAAAACGTGAACCCACGTGTAATACCTCATACTACTGTACATGTGCAGCCTGCGGTTTGCAGTGCTGCATAGCCCCAATGGAAATAGCAATTGCTCAGTGGTAATGTGAATACAGGTGATTGCACCAGTCTTAACAGGTTGACCTGTAGTGAGGTATAGACAGTGAGATCTCTCTAACACACTGGAGTTGGTCCGACTAAATCTAATGTCCTAGAGCATCAAAAACTTTTCTCAGGAAAAACCCTTAAAGTGGATTGCCTGGTGGCTATGGGAACAAGGGAGGATAAGATCTTACCATAGACCCATGTATCATGGTTCACGTAGGTAAAGAAGTTACCGTTGCTGCTGGAAAGTAGGCTTGTCTGACGAAAGATACTGGAGCCGATACTGGCCAGCCTGTGACCCCGGCTCCAACTGTTCTCCTCCACCTAGATGATGGTAACCCAGCCACACTGAGCTGGTGAGCAGTGGTAGGTTAAGTTTGTTGGTAACTGCTGTAGATCTTACTCCATGTGCTGCACTCCTTTGCTGGTATGCTGTTACGGCATGCGGAGGGATCAGGATCAGCTGTTCATTAAGAAGCGTGTACGCTCACACTGTGATGCCCTGGTTCATGGCAGTCTTATGCCCCCTAGTGTCGGGAGTCTGTATGGCAATGTCCAATGGATGATTAGAGCCAGGACAGGCATGGAACAGGTCGGGACCAGGCAGAGCGTTCCAAAGTCCATGACTCGGGTGGTGACATCAGCACGTTTTGCTACATCATACGTAGCTTCTTCAGGATAGCGTGCCTTCCCCAATTGGGTCCTTAAATACTGGGATTCCCCAGGGGGGCCATTCTCTCCTTTCCTTAAAGTGACAGTGTATTCAAAACATAAATGATGCACAGCCCACAGAAAACCAACTCTATACATGGCTACACTCTGACAGAAAGGGGAAACAGGTGCTAAGTCTGATTAGGGACTTATAGCAATAAAAGAAATTTAGGTAATAGGATACTACCCTGTAGTTGCCCAGCCCGCAAGGAGCAGATCGCCTTCCGTGGTCCCTATTAGACTAGCATCTGCAGGGAGCCCAGACCTCTCTGACAAGGCATTAATTCAAAAAACACCTGACAGTTCAATTTGGTGTTCAAACCTTGGGGGCCAAGGCCCCCCAAATTGAAAATCCACCATTTCTCTATTTTCACGGGAACCTTTTCAAAGTCTCCCCTCCTTGCTGACAATTTTAGGGTATAAATACCTTTAACCATCATACCTGTGCAGTTACCTCCATGCATCTCACGGAAATGTTTGGCCAGAGCTTTCTCTCGATCTTTGAGATATTTTTCAGGATTTTTTTCATTAATTTCTCTCATGCTCACCTATCCTCACATGTTATTGCCTCTGTTTTCCCAATCCAAAACTTTTTGCAGGGGCAGGTGACCATATAAATTACTCTTGTGGTTGCACAGTTTATAAGGTTTTTTTTTATCCTGTATTCTTATTTTTTATTTTCAGAATCCATAAATGTGGAGGCACGGTCAACGTAAGGGCACAGTTGACACATCCCGCAGGGGAACATCCCCTTTGACCTGGGGTATGCTGACAACCAGTCGTTAGCTGGTGACCTTGTATACTCTGAATGAATGAGCATGTCCCCAAGGTTCTGGGCTACCATCATTGGGGCTGTGCCTACATATTTGGCTATGATAGGATTATTTAACAAGATTCCACAGTGTTTCTGTAGGGTGTCTCAGACCTCATTCCATTGGACCCCAAACTGTGTGATCAGGCAAACCTGATCATTGTCCCCTTGTTTCTTACTGTGGTCTTTTTTTAGGATCAAGAAGGTCCTGCCTACCACGTACAGCTGTTTTCCGTTTAGCTACACGTAGCTGTCTGTGGGAATAGGCCCTTTTCCTGAATCTCCTATAGAGATCCATCTTTTCTTGTTTATAGGACTGTTGTGTCGAGCAGTTTCTCTTGACCCACAGAAACTGCCCGACAGGGAAACTGTCCTTTTAACCACTCCGGGTGGTGGCTATCCGCCTGGAGTAGTGTATTAGCAGCTGGGGGTTTACGGAATGTCTGTGTGGTTAGGGATCCATCCTCAATCCCTATTAGGAGATCTAGGAAGGTGATCTGTTTTAGGTCAAAGGTGTAAGTCGGCTGAATTGCTCCTTACATTGACATTCAGGCTACCAATGAACGAATATGCAGTGATTTCTCCTTTCCATAGTACCAAAATATCATTGATGTACCTGAGCCGGGTGTAGACATGGCTTAGGTACAGCAACAATATGTAGAAATCCCTCTCCTCCCAGAGACCCAGATGGAGGCAGGCGTAGGCTGGACCCCCCCCATCGAGTTGCCTCATACCTGTTGATAATTCTTACCAGCAAACTGGAAGAAATTTATTTTCCAGGGCGAAATTGAGCAGATCCAGCATCAGTTAATTCTTGGGGCCCATTTCTATGAGGTGGAGTTCCAAGAAAAGTTCAATGGCCTCAAGGCTCTAGGAGTGGGGGATAGACATGTACAATGATTCTATGTCTATACCCTCTATTGACAGGTCATTTACCTTGTTAAGGACATCACCCGTCTCCTTAACAAAGGATTTGAGTCTCACTACCATATCCTTGAGCAGAAAATCTGCCCACTTTTTCGAGTGGGTCATTAACTGCTGAAATAATAGGACAACCTAGGGTTTTTTTGGGGATTTTTTATGCATCTTCGGTATCACATAGAAAGTGGGGATGTTGTATTCTACTACCAGAAGATGTTCAAGTTCTTGTTTTGTTAGAGATTGGACTCAAAGACCCATTTTAATTTTTCATTTAGTTCCAGAGCAAGGGAGGGAAATGGATTACGGTCCAGTTGTTTATATGTGGTTTCCTCTCCTAATTGTCTTTTAACCTCAGCCTCAGTCAAATTCATCAAGGAGGACAACNTACCCCCCCCCCCCCCCTTATCACTTCTTTTAATAATGAGGTTATTGACTTACGTTCTTCTCTATTCAAATTGCCTTTGAATTTTTTCTACCAGTCTATGGACTTCAGGTCCATCTGTACCATGTCTAAAAAAAAAAAAAAAAAAAAAAGGCTTGGCCACCTGTTGTGAAACTGCCTCATTTTATATCTAGATCGACCCTCCTCCTAGAGGTAATATAGGAGCTGCCACTCTCCTCAGCCTCTTCGAGGAGGGAGACCAGAATATTCAATGCTCTTTCATCCTCCTCATTGGGCTCTGTAGACCTAGGTTCTCCCTCCTTGTGATAAATTATTTTAAAATAAACTTTAGGAAGGAAGAGCACCACATCCTTATAGACTGTGAACTCATCCATGTTATCCATGGGTGAGAAGGATATTCCCATCTTCAATAGCTGTATATGCCTTGTTTTTAAAGGGAAGCTTTAAAGAATAATTAATGCCTTCTATTTTTTTTTTTTTGGCTTTGTGCTCTCGTCATCCTGTCTGTGGCTCCCCTGTCCTTCCCTCTTCCTCTTCTGGGTCTGCCCATCTCCTGTTTCTCTTTGTTGTGGGGGCCTTCTGACCCCCCCCCCCCCCAAATCTAAAAAAAGTCACATATTTGGGGATTGTCTCGATCTCTGTATCACTTCTGGATCTTTCTCCTCCTGAACAGACATAGATCTCTGCCCACATTTTCTGGACCTACTGTGGCCTCGTCCAATCATAGGACTGAACATTTCACCTGTTTCCTAATCGTTCAAGTCCCTTTTGAACTTGGACTGCTTGGTAAGCTTTAAATTTTTCTGAGTCTTTTCAACCTCTTTTTTAAGAATTTCATAAATTTTCCCAAACTCCTCAGTATCCTTAAATGGCTCCAGTGCTAGGGTACTTTCTTCAATTTGTTTAATAAGTTCACTAAGCTGTAATTTTTCCTCCTCCACAATGCGTTCCATGGCAGCAACCCCCTGACTTATGCAGAGGTTTTTCCATTTCTCCAGGTGGAGAAATGTGATGCAGAGATGCTCAGCTGGAACTACTTTATTTCTAAGGCCACATGGGATAATTTTATTTTTAATGTACGTTTCTAAAAAAAGAAACATCCTATTTCCGTTTGAGATGTGTAATGACCAGCTGTTTATGTTCCTTAAACTTGTTAAGAATTTCCTCCTCTATGGGAGGAGATTCATTGCGTTCCCTATTGAAAGCCAATTCAATTTCCTGGTAAATATCCTCTACCAAAGTATAAGCCATGCTGAGGTTCTAAACATGTATAGAGAAAGTTATTGCAAGTAAGAAAAATGGAGTGAGGTGAGTCCGCTAATCACTAAGGTGCATGTTTTCATACAAGAGAAGAGGTTGCTCTGGAATGGATTATCAGAATCCAAAAAACAGCATAAGAAAAAGGGGCCATACAATTAAATAGTGCCTCACTGTGTCTCTTCCCTCTATGGACGCCCTATCCTTAATCATTGCACAACACCTACAAGAGATGCTGCTGATAGGGGACAGAACACCCTCACAGCTGCAGAAAGGAGGTCAAATAGAGACTAAAGGAGTAGTCCCCCTAGTGTTGGGAGTCTGTATGGCAATGCCCAGTGGATGATTAGAACTGGGCAGACTGTTCCAAAGTCCCTGACGCCGGTGGTGTCAACGCGGTTTGCTACGTCATACATAGCTAATTCAGGATAGCGTGCCTTCCCAAATTGGGTTCTTAAATACTGGGATTCCCCAATGGGGGGCGTTCTCGCCTTTCCTTAAAGTGACTCTGTAAGGAGTGTTGTATATTGGTTTTAACGTTAGGGATGGGTGGGTATTGTTTCCGCTTTTTGACAGGGTGTATGTCTCCCCTAACAGGGAATGAATTATGTATTTTAACTTTATACAATTTCAATAAATACAAGTATTTTACTCCTTTAGTCTCTATTTGGCCTGTCCCAATAACCTCTTTTCTGCAGCTGTGATGGCGTTCTGTCCCTTATCAGCAGCATCTCTTGTGATTTTGTTTACATACACACACACACACACACACACACACACACACACACAGTAGGGTTGGTTTAACTGGATATTGGCGCTGCTTAATTACTTATTAACATGTAAACGGGTATCTATTTGTCAGAAAACATTTGACTTCAAGTGATCAAAATCAAACATATGTGCAAAAATCCAAAGCATAAAAGTGCAAATGTGCTAAGATAAATACCCCAGATGGGTCTGGGTGAGCAATCCTTATCTTATTATGTGCAAATTATCTTACTCATTTGTAAAGTGAAAATAAATATTAAAAAATATATTAAAGACGTGTTTTAAATAAAGTGACTTGTGTATATGTGTAGTATAACCCCAGTGGTTTTCCCAGGGTCTTAATATTTGATAGATCAAGCACCTGGACCCTGTTTTGTGATGAATGACACCCTATATGGGCTCTCTAACTGTGTATAAAAAGGTCTCTGATAATTAACATTCTTATGGTTCAATATTCATATTCCATAAGGCATAAGCCAATTTATAAATGTCCTCCAAAAGTTTACAGACAGATAGTATATTATTATCTTGTCACCCCTAGATAGTTGTAAGGATAATGAATGTTTTCCCAGCAGCAGATAGTTCTTTTTCTAATCATTTATCAACAGTTCAGGTTCATGTCAGCAATAGGAATCCCTCCAGGTGTGCACCGTGTGTCAAACAGACTTCCTTCTGATCCTTATCCGAGAATTCAAGTGCAAAGCATGCGTGCTCCCCTCTAGGTCCCCTCCTTACCAGAAAACGCCACCCCTGCAGGGGTAAAGCATTCAGACGTCTCTCCTATGGTTGGATTAATCCTGGTGTGGGAACCGTTCTTGTACTCCATGTCAGGGAAGAGAAAAAAGGAACTCCATAGCATAGTATATAATGGTATTATTACCTTAGTTTATTAATTTAGCGTAGGTAAAAATGAAATAAAAGAAATAAATAAAACTATACTTAAAATTGTAATTAATATGAAACCAGTAACTATCCCTTTTGTGTCACTGAACCGGCTCCAGCAGTCTGAACGCTCCTCTCCTGTGCCAAAGTGCCGTGTACTTCCCGTACCGTTCATTTGCGTTCCACCAGCCTGCTCTTTGGAAACCGGAAGGGACGTTATAGCTAGGTACCGCCTGACACGTTTCGTCAGACGTTTTCAAAGACGTTACCTAGCTACCACGCTATGTTTACTTAAATACCTCCCTCGGGAGGAGGGCCAGTTACGTGGAGAGGAATCAATTATTGTTATTGATTGGCTTTACGTTATACATGTATGCAGAGGGATAATCATGTACAAGCATGAGATTTGGAATTTGGAAATATATTCGGTTTGTACGCGTCTTGTCTATGTAAAGGGGGTGCGTGAGGGCTGGTAAAAAGCCCAGTTAGCCCGGACTCCTGAGTACCAACGTAATTGGTCCCATTCCCTCACAATCTGAGCTACTACCTTGTAAAACTAATTCAATGATAAAAACTACCTGTATATTAAATTAAAGACTAATATGTGATGGCATTACAGGGAGTGCAGAATTATTAGGCAAGTTGTATTTTTGAGGAATAATTTTATTATTGAACAACAACCATGTTCTCAATGATTCCAAAAACTCATATCAAAGCTGAATATTTTTGGAAGTAGTTTTTAGTTTGTTTTTAGTTGTAGCTATTTTAGGAGGATATCTGTGTGCAGGTGACTATTACTGTGCATAATTATTAGGCAACTTAACAAAAAACAAATATATACCCATTTCAATTGTTTATTTTCAGCAGTGAAACCAATATAACATCTCAAAATTCACAAATATACATTTCTGACATTCAAAAACAAAACAAAAACAAATCAGTGACCAATATAGCCACCTTTCTTTGCAAGGACACTCAAAAGCCTGCCATCCATGGATTCTGTCAGTGTTTTGATCTGTTCACCATCAACATTGCGTGCAGCAGCAACCACAGCCTCCCAGACACTGTTCAGAGAGGTGTACTGTTTTCCCTCCTTGTAAATCTCACATTTCATGATGGACCACAGGTTCTCTATGGGGTTCAGATCAGGTGAACAAGGAGGCCAAGTCATTCGTTTTTCTTCTTTTAGACCCTTTCTTGCCAGCCACGCTGTGGAGTACTTGGACGCGTGTGATG
>BLSH010043214.1:475873-491087 GCA_018402905.1 Glandirana rugosa
GAGTGTTATCACATTTTACATCAGTTTAATCTAAGATTTACATACGGGGATCTTGTGGACTGCCACGAGGGACGTACAACCCGGAGACATACACCAGTGCGACACATTTTCACAGTGTGCACCATAGCGGTATGAGCCCTCCCCATCGTCTTCAGTAAAAACGATCCATGTACGACACACAATCTTTATAACATATTTACCTGTTAAAACACATTTTTTTTTTTTTTTTTTTTACGCAAAAGTAAAAGAAATGTGTAAAAGGTTTTTGAACACCTTTTTTACTGTACAAGTTTTCTGAGTGATAAGTAAACACCCCAACGTATATTCTAGGAGGCATAGTGAGTCTTTTGAACATGTCATTTTTTCCACAAGTTTTTGGAAAATGTGTAAAGAAAATGAAAACGCATTTTTTTTTTTTTTTTTTTTACACAAAATTGTCCATTTATACAATATTTCTAACACACAGCATGTACCTAGCAAAAATGACTTCTGCTACCCCTCCCGAGTATGGCGATACCACGTGTGACACTTTTACACAGCGTGACCACATACAGAGGCCCAACATGCAGGGAGCACCGTCAGGTGTTCTAGGGGCATACATTTAGAATCTAATTTGACTACATTTTACACTATTGTGAGGCACTGTGGTGGCATGGATAGGCACTGTAGTGGCAAAGATGGACAGGGTATTGGCACGGATGGGCACTGTAGTGGCATGGATGTGTCACCGATGAGAAATGATGTGGTATGGATGAGCATGAATGAGGCACAAATGAGCCATGGATGGATGGGGATGGATGAGCCACGGATGGGTGGCTGGGTGAGCACGGCTGGGTGGCTGGGTGAACACGGCTGAGTGGGTGAGCATGGATGGATGGCTGGGTGGGTGAGCATGGATGGATGGCTGGGTGAGCACGGATGGGTGGGTGAGCACGGCTGGGTGAGCACGGATGGATGGCTGGGTACGGCTGGGTGGGTGAGCACGGCTGGGTGGGAGAGCATGGATGGATGGCTGGGTGAGGATGGGTGAGCACGGCTGGATGGGTGAGCATGGATGGCTGGGTGAGCATGGATGAGCATGCATGGCTGGATGGGTGAGCATGGATGGATGAGTTGAGCAGACACCTGGATGTTCGAGTTAGTCAGGTTCGGCAGAACCTCGTGAAACCGTTTGGGTTCGGCACCGAACTCAATCCGAACTTGACCCCGGACATGAACCCCATTGAAGTCAATGGTGACCCGAACTTTTGGGCACAAAAATGGCTGAAAAAAGTAATGGAATGGGCTAGAAGGCTGAAAAAGGAAGCAAAATGGAGGTAAGAGTAGGACAAGTGCCCTGTAAACAAATGTGGATAGGGAAATGACTTAAAATCGCATAAAAATAAAAATGGGAAGGGGGTGGATGTGGAGTAGGAGCCTAGATGTTGACTACACCGTGACCATGGCAGTGTAGGTGGTGGTGGAGGAGGAGGAGGAGGAAGAAGTAGCCAACACTGTTTTTTTTTTTTAGAATTGGGGTAGCCCCCAAAATATTGAGACCTATTCAAAAAAAAAAAAAAAAAAGGATACCAATGGCTGTGTGAGGCCGGTCTAAAGGTACAGACAAGTCTTGTGGGATCCATGCCTGGTACATTTCAATAAAGGTTAGCTTGTCCACGTTGGCTGTGGACAGGCGGCTGCGCTTGTCTGTGATAACGCCCCCTGCTGTACTAAACACATTTTCAGACAATACACTGGCTGCAGGGCAGGCCAGCACCTCCAAGGTATAAAGGGCAAGCTCAGGCCATGTGGCCAATTTGGAGACCCAGAAGTTGAATGGGGCAGACCCATCAGTCAGTACATGTAGGCGTGTGCCCACATACTGTTCCACCATGTTGCTGAAACACTGCCTCCTGTTAAGACGTTGCCTATGAGCTGGTGGTGCTGTTTGTTGTGGCGGGCTGCTGACAAAGCTTTTCCACATTTCGGCCATGCTAACCCTGCCTTCTGAGGTGCTGGCGGTGCCACAGCTGCGTTGGTGACCTCTTCTTCATCCTCTGTTTTCGTTTTTGGGAGTGCCCTTGTAGTTGCGCATCTTCCGATCATGCTCCAGTGAGGGAATTAAGGACGGCACGTTGTGCTGATTACTGGATGGCCACCCTGCTGGATCCCCGGTACAAGGACAAGTTAAAACGTGGGCAACTCGGCTGTCGTTGAGCAGGCACTGCAGCATGTAGTCGCTCATGTGTGCCAGGCTGCCCAAAGGCAAAAACAAGCTGTCCTCTGTGAGAGGTGTATCATCTGTGTCCTCCGTATCCCCCCCAGCCACGCTCCAGTGATGCCCACGAGCTGCATTGGGTGCCACCCTGCTATGAACACGGTTCCTCCTCCTCCTCCTCTTCCTCCTCCTCTTCCTCCTCCTCTTCCTCCTCCTCTTCCTCCTCCTCTTCCTCCTCCTCTTCCTCCTCCTCTTCCTCCTCCTCTTCGTCCTCCTCTTCCTCCTCCTCTTCGTCCTCCTCTTCCTCGTCCTCCTCTTCCTCGTCCTCCTCTTCCTCGTCCTCCTCTTCCTCGTCCTCCTCTTCCTCGTCATCCTCTTCCTCGTCATCCTCTTCCTCGTCATCCTCTTCCTCGTCATCCTCTTCCTCGTCATCCTCTTCCTCGTCATCCTCTTCCTCGTCATCCTCTTCCTCTTCATCCTCTTCCTCTTCATCCTCTTCCTCTTCATCCTCCTCCTCCTCCTCCTCCTCCAGAACTGTCCCCTGGCTTGAAAATTTTTGACCTGGCCTATGCTGGTGCAGGAACCCACCCTCCAAGCCACTTGTGAATGACTGGCCTGATAACCGTGGAACTGACCCCTCTTCCTCCTCCTCCTGTGCCACATCCTCTTCCATCATCGCCGGAAGTGTTTTTTCAAGGAGACTTAGAAGTGGGATAGTAACGCTGAAAACAGCGTCATCGGCACTGGCCATGTTGGTGGAGTACTCGAAACACCACAATATGGTACACAGGCCTCGCATGGAGGCCTACTCGGTGGTGAAGTGGTGCTGCTCCGCAGAGCGACTGACCCGTGTGTGCTGCAGCTGAAAGCCCACTATTGCCTGCTGCTGCTCGCACAGTCTCTCCAGCATGTGCAAGGTGGAGTTCCACCTTGTGGGCACGTCGCAAAGGAGGTAGTGAGCGGAAAGGCTGAAGTTCCGCTGCAGCACAGACAGGCGAGCAGCAGCAGGATGAGAACGCCGAAAGCACGCAGGCGGCCCACACTTTCTGCAGCACTCTGACATATCCGGGTAGTTTTTTAGAAATTTCTGCACCACCAAATTCAAATTCACATTCACATGCACCAGGCAAGGGATGTGCTTCAAACCCGCTAAGCCCAGAGTTACTATGAGATTTCGCCCATTATCGCACACCACTAGGCCGGGCTTGAGGCTCAGTGGCAACAACCACTCATGGGTCTGTTGTTCAATGCCCGTCCACAGCTCCTGCGCTGTGTGGGGTTTATCCCCCAAACATATCAGTTTTAAAACAGCCTGCTGTCGTTTCCCCCTGGATGTGCTGAAGTTGGTGGTGAAGGTGTTGTGCTGACCGGATGAAGAGGTTGTAGAGTAGGAGGAGGAGGCGGCAAAGAGAAATGCCCTGCAATTCTCGGTGGTGGAAGGACATGCGCCAAACTGCTAGCCGTCTCAGGCCCACCCGCCACTACATTTGCCCAGTGTGCAGTTCGCGAGATAAAGCGTTCCTGCCCATGCTTACTGATCCACGTATCAGTGGTTATGTGGACCTTGCCACAGATGGCGTTGCGCAGTGCACACTTGATCTTGTCCCTGACTTGTTTGTGCAGGGAAGGGATGGCTCACCTGGAAAAGTAGTGGCGGCTGGGAACCACGTACTGTGGGACAGCCACAACCATCAGGTTTTTAAAACTGTCCGTGTCCACCAGACGGACTGACAGCATTTCAAAGGCCAGGAATTTTGAAATGCTGGCATTCAGGGCCAAGGATTGCAGGTGGGTAAGGGGGTACTTCCTCTTTCTCTCCAGTGTTTTGGGAGATGTACAGCTGTAAGCTTCCATGGGTCCATGGTGTGGAAATGCTTGGGGACGGTGGCAGACATGGTGGCGTTGCTGTCACATCGCCTGTTTGCTGGGTGGCAGGTGACACTTCTGCTGCTGCCTCAGCCTCTACAGTGCCAAAGGAAGCAGGAGGAGCCCAAGACCATTCTTGGATTTTGAGGTACTTATTCCACTGCAGCTTGTGCTTTGCATTTAGATGCCTGGTCATGCAGGTTGTGCTCAGGTTTAGAACATTTATGCCTCGCTTCAGGCTCTCCTTGCACAGTGTGCAAACCACTTGTGTCTTGTCAGCACATTGTCTGAAGAACTGCCACGCTGGGGAATGCTTTTGAGCTGCCTTTTGGTGTGCTAGGTCCCTGGGTGCGGTGGGTAGTAGCAGGCGTACTGTCTAGGGGACGGTCACTCCGCTTTTGCAACCTGCTTCCTCTTTTGCTGCGCTGGTGCCTCTGTGCAACCACCACCTCTTCCTGCACACCTTACTCGCGCGCGCGTGTGTATGTATGTATGTGTGTGTGTGTGTGTGTATATGTGTATATATATATATATATATATATATATAATTAATTTTTATGTAGCCGCCCATCAAAATGATGACAGCTGTAGGTTGTTTGGGATGTGATGACCTCCTGGGCCTCGGGCATGCAGTGTTGGCCCACGGCACATGCGTGAAACATCATTGTGACGCTGCAGCAGAGTGACATCACGTGCCCATGGCCCGCTGACATGGATGGGCTCCCAGAGATCCCATGCGATGGGCAGTTTCTCAGAGTGAGATATGAGTAGGAAATCGTGGCTGCTGGGTCCAAAAGGACCCAACCCTAGACATCCTCGTAGTCATCATGGGGAAGAGAAGGGCCCCCTGGCGGCTTACAGCGTTGGGTGACCTGGTTCTCTCCACTGTGTCTGATTCATTCAAACAAAGGGAAGAAACGCTAGCTAGTTGTCAAAGGAGAATAGAATCTCTTCACATTATGTGATATTACATTTATTGGGGCCATGTCACACATTTATCTAGACAAACAGCAAAGGAGCAGTTTGTTCTTTTTCTCCCTGTGGGAAAAAGTACTGGGAAGCAATAAACATACCCCATTCAAACTCAAACCGCTATGCCTCTCCCTTTCCTTCCTCGTGTACACCCACCACCTACCTAAAAAGTATTCACCACACAACCTGCCTCTGGAGGTGCCTAACACACAACATGCCTTTCCTGCATACTCGAGGGTTCATTTCCATGCACACCCATCCACCCACTTGTCTCCTCCTCCACCATTGGGGACAATCTAACAGAGGTTGCTGAGCTCCCTCCCTGCTGCTTTCACACCTTCATGAATAGGAAGGGAGTAGAAACTGAAACTGTGCAGAGTAGGGAAGAAGGCTAGCGTGGAGAGGAGGATAGAAGGACCCTGAATGGGTTCAGAGGTAAGTTGAAGGTTAAAGTATATCATGTAGTGATATGTCTATATTCACAGTGTGACACTGTGTCCATGTCATCTCCCCTATGGTTGTGAGTGGAAGGTTCCTGGCTTCAACACCGGAACTACACAGAAAAATCTTTGGCCTCAGGAGAAATAGGTTCTTTATGCATTGTTGCCATTATAAATACAAGCATTAACCAACAACTATTCATCACAAGAGTCTACCTAACAATGTAAATTGAAAGGAAATTGCACAGAGATCATACAATGACATTGGAGGGTGTGTAGCTCTTTGGAGCAGAAATATTTTTCTTTTGGAGGTATGGAAGAGGAACACAGACACACCTCTCACAGCTTTCCAATATAATTCCTGGGATTGTATCCAGCAAGCGGTACATTGATCATCATTTTTCACATGATTTCAGTTTGAGCATCCAGTCTCTCTGTGAGCATCTGTACCCCTGGGCCCTGACATCCAGATAGGTACATTAGGTAATATAACATTCCTATAATGATCGGGATGTAGCAGACTGAGGTCGCCTCCATGCAGCTGGACTGGATTTGCATGTTCTGGACGAAACATTTGGGGGGGAACTCTCTGATCTTTGTGGTTGGTCTGCTTTGCGCAGCATGTTGTGCAGGTCATTGATGGAATATGTGTCCAGAAGCTACACGTCAGAGTTGGCATCACGCTTAGGTCCCAGTTTCCCCTCAGAACGACCTTCAGCTTAAACCATGATGCAGCTG
Organism: Glandirana rugosa; assembly: GCA_018402905.1. Lineage (NCBI taxonomy): Eukaryota > Metazoa > Chordata > Amphibia > Anura > Ranidae > Glandirana > Glandirana rugosa. Next base: position 482,087 of record BLSH010043214.1, read on the forward strand.
TTGTAATGAGGACAGTGAGAGGGGAGAGGGATCAGACAGGAAAGGCTTACAGGACAATAGTGCTGTTTGTAGAAGAGCAGAAATGTTTGTCTTTTGGACATATGATCTAAAATGACGGAAGAGAATCACACGCGCGCACACACACACCCCTCCTCATACCCTTCCACTATATTTCCCAGAATAATATATCCAACACGCTGTAGATTGGTCCCCATTTGAAGAAGGATTTTCGGTTTGAATGTCCAGCCTCTCTGTGAGCCTCTGCATCACTGGGCCCTGAAATCCAGATAGATACATCAGGTAATATAACACACCTATAATGAGCAGGACCGGGATGTAACAGGCTGAGGTGCCCTCCAAGCAGCTGAGCTGAAAGATGGGGACTTGGTTGTTCATCATGTTCTGGATGACACAGTCAGGGGTGAACACTCTCGTCTTGGCGGTTGGTCTGCATTAGGTGACACATACAGTTCATTGACAAAATCTGCATCCAGCAGGTACTTAGCAGACTGGGTCCCAACAGTGATGCTCAGAGTCCTCTGAGAACAACCTTCAGCATAAACCATGATGCAGCTGCTGTAATAAGGACATGAAGAAAGGCGAGGGGTCAGACAGGAAAGACTCACAGGACAATACTGCTGTTTGGAGCAGAGCAGAATGTCTTTCTTTTGGAGATATGATCTGGAATGACAGAAGGTAAACACACCTCTGTCAGTTTTACACTATAATTCCCGGGATTATATCCATCAGGCTGTACATTGGACACCATTTGTCACAGGATTTTGGTTTGAGTTTCCAGTCTTTCTGTTGGCATTTGAATCACTGGACTCTGAGACTCAGGTAGGGGCTTCAGGTAATAAAATGCGCCTATAATGAGCAGGATTAAGATAGAAGACTGAGGTGGCCTCCATGCAGAGATCCATGCAGCTGGAGAGACAGATGGGGATGCTGGGACCAATAAGACCAAGTTGCTAAGCATGGTGTCGGTGGTAACAGCAGTTTTCATTGGGCAGAGCTATACAGATTGGTGTTCCCAAGGTTTGGACTTTGGTTACATCCAATAACTGTGATCAGGAAGGGAGCAAGATGGAAACATTTTACAATTTATCGCATTAAGAATGATGTCACCGGTGTCTAGGTAGATATTTCCTCAAGACAATTATATTTATCGATGCCATACACCCAACACAGAATAGAGTGGGCTTGGTGGAGGTGGCAGATATGTCAAGGCTGTTACCAGGAATATTGTCATAGAGCTCAGCCCAATTCCTGGCATGTATTGCTTTATACCATTTACCCCTTCTGTGTAAACCCCAGGACAAATCATTATATCCAATCAAGGAGTCATTCTCATCCCTGTCTACACCGGCATAGCATATCCCGATTCTCAGTTATTGGATCTCTGGACATCTGCTTCCCGATACTGGTGTCTACCCAACCTGGATGGAGCCTTCTTATGAGATACATAAACCATTATCAGTATTCGGCTTCCATACCTGTGCAGGACATGTGTGTAGCCCCAGTCTTATCCAGATCACTTCCATCATAACCTCCATTCCCACTGCATGGTGCAGTCAGCGATGGCGGCGTCTTCATATCTCAGAGCGGAGTTAGATTGTTCTGTTTGTCTAACCATATGTATGACTTCAGGTCTGCATTGACTGTGTGTTGGATGTGCAGGAGGAGTCTAGACATTATTTCTGTCCTCAATGCAGGGAAGCGTTCCACGAACATCATCCGCTTCCCAGTGTTTCCTGCCTGCTCCACCAGATCAGGAGATATCTTTCTGTATTCACACCTTTGTACCTGCTATTAAATCCTGCCTGCTTTGTGAGGCTTCTCTATATCATAGCCACAGCAAGTCACCAGAACACATCTTATGTGACCCCCACCACCCCAGAGAACAGGAAATGCTCTATCCATAAGAAGATACTGGAGAATACTGCACTGAGGACTTCACCTGCAGTTTACATGGAGAACATCATGGACACCAGATGGAGGCACTGCACTGGAGAACATCAGGGACACTGGATGGAAGGACATCAGGGACGCCAGACAAAGGTACTGCAAGAGACTTCTATGAAGAAAAGTAAACAACTGATGAATCATTTGCAGAAACGAACTGCTTAGAGAGAGAAGACAAAGAAAATAGCACAGAGTCTAAAGGAACATGGGAATGCAAAGCAGATGGTATAATGGAGAGAGGCCCTGTTCAGAGACCTCAGGAGATATTTGGAAGACCTGGATGTGAATTCCCTGAGCAGGCAGCTCAGTTAATGATTTGATCCAGCAGAATTAAATATGGACAAGCTGTCTAGGAGGATGCAACACATGGAGGATCTGTGTGCCATGGCAAATCCACTGACCATCCTACAGGAATCGGACATGAGTGTCTTGTGCAATACTGAAGATGGAGATGCAGACAGAGGCAAAATCTTAATGTTAAGTAGGGGGAGAACTTCTTGTAGTAGGTTAAGGTGACCTTGGATAGCTTAGCTTATCTTCTGTATTAGGGGTTTTTAATTTCTCTGATCTGATGTTACAAGTTTAGGAAGCGAGGACTCTTGAAAATAATCCCAAATAGACTGAAGATGGCATAAATATAGAACGAAAACAGGTGGACAGCCGCACTCCAATATGAGACTTTATTTCATCAAAAATAGATACAATCCATGTTCAGCAGATGGTCAAGCAGAAACAGCTGACGCGTTTCACACCTCTAGTAACGCTTAGGCATAGACTGTAGATGGCAATCTGTTAAACTCTGGGAGAGGTGTGGGCATCTGTTGTATAAGGATTCCTAATAGGAAGCAGAGGATCTGCCTATGACGTCAGTTAAAGCATACTTACCAGTAAAAAAAAAAAGCTTAACCCCTTAATATAAACAGACTTTGCGCATCCCCAATTCTACATCTATTTATCAACCTTGTGTTAAAGTGGGTTTAAATACTCTTTTTTTTTTTTTTTTTTTTTTTTTTTTTTGCATTCTCTGTTAAGAAAAAAAACATTTCAGTATCAACTCTCCTCCTAAATACATCCCTGGCTCATCTTTTGACCTAGTGTTGTGCCCAAGACCAACAATACTGCTCTCTCTGTGCTCCCACAGGGGACAAAGGCAGCCATTGGCTCCTGCTGCCGTCAATCAATCCATTTGAGGAGGGGGTCAGGCTGAGCCATGCTGTGTGTGTTTATGAATACAAACAGTCCAGTTTGGATAAAACCTCCACTTCTGCCCCATAGCAAGCTGCTTGCTGAGGAGGAGCCAAGATCGCCCAGCACACATCCAACAACAAGGAGGAAACGCCTAAGCTTTGTTAGGGTGCCGAATCTGCCACACCAACTGTGTGTGATTACTGGTCCTGTGCATGATGATGTAATTTTGCTGTTACTCCATCCAATGTGTTTAATCAATTCAAGAGCAAGAGCATTTTTAAGTATTGTAAAAAAATCACTTGGACTCTTGTTTTTCTGAAGACTCTTGCTACAAAGACCCTGCATCATATGTGTGCCATTGCTGAAAATGTTCTAAAGAAACCACATTGATTTGGGTGAAACGCAATTCAACAACTTTAATATAAAATAAAAAATGCAGTGCTTATTCTTGTAGGAGCAATGTCCATCAAGTAAGTTACTACAATGTTTCAATTATAAGTCGATAACATCAGGAAAGGTCAAAGTTCTTTGAAATTTAATCAGTAGGTTTTTAATTGACAAGTGCCAATGGAAGACCACCACTGATAGGAAGGGCACACAGCGACCCCTTACCCCAAACATTGTTTTTATTGAATTCAGCAGCTCAAACAGCCTGAGAAGGAAGAAATCCTTGTATACAACTATAGGAGGTTGTGATCAGTTCTTCAAAACAAGGGTACCAATTTAACCGTAGAGGATGATTATTTTCTGAGCTTCTCCCAGTCCGATTTCCTTGTGAAGATTTTTTGGCTCCTCAATTAGAGGACTTTGATGTATTTTACTTTCTTATGTTTCCGCTTTTCAGATAAGGTTAAGATTTAATGGTTATAACTACATCAACAGTGAGCTATTGTCAAAGTGTGCAATCTTCCTTTCCAACATGCAGCCAAATGAAATTAAGCTAAATAATTCCCAGGAGAGGCCAAAAAAAAATGAATCTAGAGAAATGAGACACGTACGACCCTGAAGTACAAACCATTGCCTGCCACTTGATAGCTATGAGCAAAGGTGGATCTGTAAAATATAAAATGCCAAGGCATGGTTCAGGGAACTAAAACACTACAGTTGTAGCACCAAGAACATCAGATATCACCCAGCCAAGCAGGAAAAGATGGGAATGGTAATATTCTTAATGTATGGACTGGTCATGTTTCATTGAGTTGTCCTCCACATCTGTCTTCTGGTGGGGAGGTCGGTCCATGCAAGTGTCTAGCAGTGATATAGCTTTAAGCCCCATGCACACGCATACACATGGGCCAAATATTGACTGGTTTGACAGAAGTCAACACAATAGCTGAGCGGGGAGATTGCTGTACTAACATCCAAAAGTTAATACAGCGGCTCTTCCCGAGCACCTCCGGTTTTATTTTCATTCAGCTTACTAGGTTGAAAAAAAAAAAGTGTGTCCCAGGAATTAGAATGGTATAGGTTAGAATACTGAAATAGCTTTTGGGAACTGCAGCTTAAGACATGTGGTCCCATTAGGATTGTGCTTCAGTGGCTTAGCATAAATAGTTTTGCCTACAATATTATTTTTTTTTTCCCAGATGCATATGTTTTTCAGTGCTGTCCTTTGTATGATGTATTGATCTACAATTATAAAAAAAATTATTCTAGTATAGTAAATGTGACCAATTTATATAAAAGAAACTGGTGTTAAGAGAAGGTACGAATATATAAATCTTCTAAGACATGAGGCTTGTACAATTTTCAGATCCATATCATTGTTTGTTTATAGGTCATCAAAAGGATGTTATGTGGTTTTCACCTCAGCTCCAATAGTGAGGGAGGTTATATCATGATCTGGAAGAAGACATGAGGCAGCAATTGTCGAAAGCACCAGACATCTTGCACTCTGCATATTACACGTATTACTGTATTCCTTTTTGGGTGTTGTGCATACATTTCTGCTTTCCATGGAAGGTGAATTGTGGTACCACTGGCACAGCATGAACACACTGGCATTGCAAGCTGGGGATGGGACCAGTGGGCACAGCTGCTGGGAATATGTCTGAACAGGAGGCAGGACTAGTGGGCAGTGTTGCTGCTTCTACTGCTGAAACCATCAGAGCCCCATGGTATTATCCTGGGACACAGACCAGACACAACAGTCATGGGTCAACACAACATCCCGATTCTCAGTTATTGGATCTCTGGACATCTGCTGCCCGATACTGATGTCTACCTAACCTGGTTTGAGTCTTCTTGTCATATGATATACATACACCATTATGAGTCGTGTCCTTAAGGATGGGCCGAATGCCCTCGTGTTCGGTTTGTGGTAGAACTCCTGAACGGGAAATGTTCTAAATTGAATGGTGAATCCAATTGAAGTCTATGGGAGCCAAACAGGAAAAATCGAGTGTCCATTTTGAAGGCTTATATGCAAGTAATTGGCCACAAAAGGGGTATGGGGGTCTGGGGGACAGGAATAACAGGAGGCAGGACTAGTGGGCAGTGATGCTGCTTCTGCTGAAACCATCAGAGCCTCGTGCTGTTATCCCGGAACATAAACCCAACACAACAGTCATGGGTCAACCAACTAAAAAGTGGCAAACAGTTGGAAAGTATTGATCAGTGGAGCCCATCCCGTCTCCTGGTGGACTATGGGGTGTTAAACCACTTCCCACCTAACCTATGGTAAAATGACAGCTGTGCAGGAGTACTGTTGTTCTGGGGTGACATCATATAACATCCTCCCAGGATCGCTCCTCGTGCGTGCCCCATGGGACTTGCTTTGGCACAATCTGTCACCCGTCATGTCTACTGGAGATGGCCCATTACAGGTCACAGTACCGGCCCACTGCAAGTACCATGTGATCACTGTGGCCAATGCCAACAGATCACATGACAGTTGTACATAATAAATAGCTTCATTACACGCCTTTCATTGTTCAAACATTTTTAATGTCCATATGCACCAGTCTTTTCTCTGCAATATATTCCAGAGCATTGGAAAACTGCATGGCACATCTCCTAACTCTGACTTCTGGAAGTCCAACCTGGAAATTATGAAAAAAACAACATTCTGAAATAGAATTATCCAGAAATGATACAATTTGGAATCAGACTTAAATAGGGTATAATTAGAGAGGAAAGATCCCCCAACTGGTGCCATCTCCTGGGCAAATATGAAGTGGTCTTAGGTCTTAAAGGCCATGCTAAAACTCCTGATGATGTTGGGATGAGATGAAAGTAGTAGGACACACTGAACTCAAATAAAAAAAATATGTTTTACTTGTTCTTCTCTTTTGCATGATCTTTAATGCCATACTCTCGTATTTGAATGTATATATTATAGAATGAACCAAATGAAAACATCCTAAATACAAAATCATTGGTCACGCTTACCTGTTTCTTTGTACTTTACCAACAACACTGATCTGTATCCTCTAAAAGGAAAATATGGATTGCTGTAAACTGTACCACCAAAGTTTAGAGACTCTACTCCCATCCAAAACATGGTATGTAGAAGCACACGAGAAACCCCCCTCTGGGACTTTAAACAGGGAGTCCAACTCACCAAGAACAAGATGACAAGTCGATATAAAAAAGTAACATTTATTGGTACATTTAAAAGGAACAACCCAAGGGGTTGATAGGTTCACATCAGGGGGCATGAGCAAAAGTTCTTTATATATACTGTTTATTGATTGTCACAGTAAATAAACAACCAGGTGTATAGTAGGATACATAGTGAAACATAAAAAAGACCACTAGAATCTGCCAGGAAATGGCAGAAGATGACCCTTCTGCCATCTTCTGCCATTTCCTGGCAGATTATAGATTGATTGATCTGGATAAAGAGATATATGTTTGAGAAGAGAACATAGCTTATAAAAATAACAGCTATGTCCTATAGTTTACATACAGTATCTCACAAAAGTGAGTACACCCCTCACATTTTTGTAAATATTATATCTTTTGTGACAACACTGAAGAAATGACACTTTGCTACAATGTAAAGTAGCGAGTGTACAGCTTGTATAACAGTGTAAATTTGCTGCCCCCTCAAAATAACTCAACACACAGCCATTAATGTCTAAACCGCTGACAACTTAAGTGAGTACACCCCTAAGTGAAAATGTCCAAATTGGGCCCAAAGTGTCAATATTTTGTGTGGCCACCAGTATTTTCCAGCACTGCCTTAACCCTCTTGGGTATGGAGTTCACCAGAGCTTCACAGGTTGCCACTGGAGTCCTCTAACATTCCTCCATGATGACATCACGGAGCTGGTGGATGTTAGAGACCTTGCGCTCCTCCACCTTCCATTTTTAGGATGCCCCACAGATGCTCAATAGGGTTTATGTCTGGAGACATGCTTGGCCAGTCAATTACCTTTTACTCTCAGCTTCTTTAGCAAGGCGAAGAAAATTAGCAGCTCCACGTGAGATGTGAGGCTGGGTGATCCCAATACGGATTTGCTAGGTAGGATGAGGCGCTCGCCCTGTCACTGCATCTGGGAAACTTGGCAAAAAGAAAATCCGGAACGACCGCACTCTTCATCCATATTAGATGCAAATCTTTATTAATAAAAAGCTTATGAAGGGGTACAATCCACGAGGGGAAGGGGACATGGTTGACGCGTTTCACAGTACAGAAGAGTGCTTTGTCAAAACCATTCTTTAGCAAGGCAGTGGTCATCTTGGAGGTGTGTTTAGGGTCGTTATGTTGGAATACTGCCCTGTGCTCAAGTCTCCGAAGGGAGGGGATCATGCTCTGCTTCAGTATGTCACAGTACTTGTTGGCATTCATGGTTCCCTCAATGAACTGTAGCTCCCCAATGCTGGCAGCACTCATGCAGCCCTAGACCATGACACTCCCACCACCATGCTTGACTGTAGGCAAGACACATTTGTCTTTATACTCCTTACCTGATTGGAGCCACACACGTTTGACACCATCTGAACCAAATAAGTTTCTTTGTCTCATCACACCACAGGACATGGTCCCAGTAATCCATATTCTTAGTCTGCTTGTCTTCAGCAAACTGTTTGCGGGCTTTCTTGTGCATCATCTTTAGAAGAGGTTTCCTTCTGGGACAACAGCCGTGCAGACCAATTTAATGCAGTGTGCGGCGTATGGTCTGAGCACTGACAGGCTGACCCCCCACCCCTTCATCCTCTGCAGTAATGCTGGCAGCGCTCATACGTCTATTTCCCAAAGACAACCTCTGGATATGACGCTGAGCATGTGCACTCAACTTCTTTGGTCGACCATGGTGAGGCCTGTTCTGCGTGGAACCTCTCCTGTTAAACCGCTGTATGGTCTTGGCCACTGTACTGCAGCTCAGTTTCAGGGTCTTGTCAATCTTCTTATAGCATCTTTATGTAGAGCAACAATTCTTTTTTTCAGATCCTCAGAGAGGACACCACATTTAACACACCTGCTTCCCACTCACACCTGAGACCTTGTAACATTAACAAGGCACATGGCACTGGGGAGGAAAAATGGCTAATTGTGCCCAATTTGGACATTTACACTTTTGCACTCCACTTTTGTTGCCAGTGGTTTAGACATTAATGGCTGTGTGTTGAGTTATTTTGAGGGGACAGAAAATTTACAGTGTTATACAAGCTGTACACTCACTACTTTACATTGTAGCAAAGTCATTTCTTCAGTGTTTGTCACATGAATAGATATAGAAACAGAATAGAAAGATATAATAAAAATTTACAAAAATGTGAGGGGTGTACTCAATTTTGTGAGATACTGTGTGTGTGTGTGTGTATATATATATATATATATATATATATATATATATATATATATATATATAGTGTGTGTGTATATGTATGTGTGTGTGTG
>BLSH010043214.1:501097-518016 GCA_018402905.1 Glandirana rugosa
TATGTTTTAACTTATTTCTGTCATATGTGTAAAAACTGTTAACAAAAATAATTTTTGTTACAGCGGGCTATATCTAGGTGGTAGTTAGTACTACTGGTAGCGTGGTCTTTTTTTCATTTTGTTTTTCACCAGGTGAGTGCTGTTTGTGAGGGCGTCAGACCGACCAGGTGGTAAACTGTGTATATATATATATATATATATATATATATATATATGTGTGTGTGTGTGTGTGTGTGTGGGTTTAGACATTAATGGCTGTGTGTTGAGTTATTTTGAGGGGACAGTAAATTTACACTGTTATACAAGCTGTACACTCACTGCTTTACATTGTAGCAAAGTGTCATTTCTTGTCACATGAAAATTTAGAATAAAATATTTACAAAAATGTGAAGGGTGTACTCACTTTTGTGAGATACTGTGTGCGTGCATGTGTGTGTGTGTGTGTGTGTGTGTGTGTGTATATATATATATATATATATATATATATATATATGTGTCAAATGGTGGACCAGCCAGACTGCGGGAGTGTTTGTCGTGAGTGGACCACTTTTTGTTTTACTTTTTTTCTGGTGCGATGGTCATCATGATTGATGGTGGATCTATATCGGGCGACATTGTTTTTAATAAAAACAATTGTCAAAAATGTGTATACTGTCTTTATTCAATTTTGTATACTTTTTTGGTGAATGGGTAGGGTTGTAACCCCCTCTGCTGGAAGACTTGGTGTTGCTAGCTGTGTCAGTGCAGATCTTGGCAGACATTATCCATAGCATGAATGATGCTCTCTAGATTCACAGAGGTTCACCAGAGTGTACAACTGTCTCATGGATATTCATACAGGGTGTTGGGTCAGTTGAAGAACTAGTTCTTGAGGTGTTCAGCAGCTGCGTGGTAACATAAGCACTTATTCATTTCAGTCTAATCTGTGAGAATTTCTTCTGCCAACTCATCAGATTCTGTCACTACAGAAACAATCTTCACCGATTCCTTGATCAAGGCTTTAGCCTCCTGTAAGACCTTTATCCTGGGTCGTACATCCCGGGCCTGAATAGCATCATTGGTAGCCAGGAATTTCTTCTTTAGGATGGCCACGGGCACCTCTGGGCTTGAGATCAGGTCCATATTGTGTACCAGCTCCAGGATCATGCAAGGGGCTACTGTTGTAGGTCTACCCTGGAGCTTGCCCATCTTCATCTTGGAAATAGTCTGGTTCCTAGCTTGACCGGTAACAGCTATTTGTGTAGTGTCTCCTTGAACAGATCCTCCATGTCTGAGTCCTCCATCCAGCTGATGCCGTAAAGATCCCTGAAGTATATGTTTTGCTTCTCGCCATAATAACAGGCATAAGAGGATTTATGAGGGTTGGTGACTGTGGTGGCATAAACATTGATGTTGTTGGGTAGGCGATTCATTATGGGTAAAAAATAGGTACCTCCACAAACTGGGGTGTGTATTGCCATCATCCCCTTAATTCATCGTCACAATACCCCTTCATATTTGGGATTTTTAAGGCAATTTGAACCAAATCATTTCTTTAAAATATACATTTATTTGAAAAAAATTAATATTTCAACATAGATATAGACAACAGATATGACAAAAGACCAAATCAAATTATGTTACAATGAAGCGTATGTCCATATGTGCATTATAAGAGGTGATATCACCCAGCCTGGACGGCCATATGACTTGTTGAATGACCATTCATAGGGGCAGGGTAAATTCCTCTTTCGGAAAGACTTTTAAAATTTCCTTCTTCAGGGAACAGATATCGCCTGCTCTGTAAAGATAGATAATGTACAAACTAATACCTTCTATGTAAATACTTCACAATAGTTGATATACAGTCTATGATTTAATACACTTACATTCCAGCACAATATTATTTTCTCGAATGATCCTGTCTCCGGGAATCACATACCCCGCTAGAGGTCCCTTTCCCCTTAACGTCAGGATGGAAGGCAAAAAATGCCAACAGCCAGTGCTTATAGATATATCCCCAAGGGTTTCTAGGTAAAATATAACAAAAGGAGAAACAGTTTTCAAAAAACTTTCCTAAATCGGAGCTATAGTAGGCTCCAATTACGTATTGGGGGTTCACTTACTGTTCCATGGAAGTATTATGCCACGGGAGGGAGTTCGACGTTCGGACTTAGAGCTGGGTCGAGGAGAGACAGCGCACCACCATCCCCAGGTGAAATTTCCAAGAGGACAAGCGCTCTCCCCTTCTAAAGGCCCGCTCCCCTCAATTGGATCTCTGAGAGAGTGCTTTTCTTCAGCCTCACACTCGATCGGCTGATTCAAAAAATGGCGCCGGCTACCATCCCCAGCGTCTTAATAGGACCGCGTACGCGCCGGCGCATCACAGGAAATGCGTCATCGCGTATTTATGTCATATCCGTTTCCCCGAACGTGCATTCTGGGAAGGGATAGACTATGGTCCTGGACTTGTAACCAACAGCGCAATATAGGACAGCACCACCTATTGGAGAAAAATAAATTTTCCCCACTATGTTGGGCTGTCAATGGAGCCCCAGGGCGGCACTTGGCCATACCACAAGGGCCCTTCTTGCGCTGGACGTAAGGGAGACCAAGACAGCAGCATATGACCCCCGGTAAACACCATCGAGAATCCAACTTTGTGCTTTACACAAATTATTTGTTAAATTTCATGAATTATCATTTTCAAACAAAAAAAGAAAAAGACAAAAAAAGAAAGATTGTATCGTCCAGCCAAAGACCATACATCTATCAACATCACAGCAATTACTAAATCAACTTAAAAAATTCTCCAGGTAGGGAGTGACATATCTCGAACAGGATCAAACCGGAATGGGAAACCCCAGATCAGGACCAATGTGGGAACCAACCCAGGAGAATCTCCAGCATAAGCTATTCAGACCAAAATCTATGAGTGTCGGGACAGGAAGAAAAAGGAGAGGGAAAGAGGGAAGGAGAGGATAGAGGAGGGAGGGAGGCAGAGGGGAGAGGGGGAGTACAAGATAGAGAGAAATCCAAACCTATTTCTCAGTCTTATTTGGCTCTAGTCTGTTTTACCCGAGCTAAAACCCTCCAAGAAGGGCCTAAAGCTCTGTTTCATTTAGGCCTGGGGGGGGTGGTGGCGGCCCTAAGACGTCTAATCCAGCGCATCTCCTGCTGGAGAAGGGTCTTATTCCAGTCACCCCCCCTCTGCGGTACATGTATTCTGTCCAAAGCTGTGAACAAAATCCTTGGCATGTGGTACTTGTGGACCTTAGCTACGTGTCTCCCCAATGGGAGATCTAGATTGCCTATTCGCATACCCTGCAGATGTTTACTTACCCGTGCCTGAAATTCTTGTTTCGTTTTGCCCACATAGAAGGAGCCGCATTGGCAATGTGCCAAATATACCACTCCCCTTGTGTGGCAATTTGTAAAATGTCTTGCGGTTAAGATTTCCCCATTTGGCAGCCTTATAGATCCTCTTCCACCAATAAAGGGGCAACACGAGCATGACCCACAAGGGAAGGTGCCCTTGTCTCCACATGGGTCACCTCGATTGCCACCCCTATATTCACTTTGGACCAAACGGTCCCGTAGTGAGCCTGCCCTTCTAAAGGTAATCTGAGGATGCATGCCCACGGGATTCCCCAGGATGGGGTCCTCCCTAAGTATGGACCAATGTTTGTTTAATATTCTACGTATAGTCTCATGTTCTCAAGAAAATCTTGTGATTAGCCTTATATTCTCCGTGTTGGACTGTCCCCCACGATCTATCGGTTTGAAAATTAATTGATGTCTATCTAGGTCTTTAACCCTATTGTATGCCTTCCTAAGTGTTGTCTTAGTATATTTAGTATACTTAGGAATTTACCCTGCCCCTATGAATGGTCATTCAACAAGTCATATGGCCGTCCAGGCTGGGTGATATCACCTCTTATAATGCACATATGGACATACGCTTCATTGTAACATAATTTGATTTGGTCTTTTGTCATATCTGTTGTCTATATCTATGTTGAAATATTAATTTTTTCAAATAAATGTATATTTTAAAGAAATGATTTGGTTCAAATTGCCTTAAAAATCCCAAATATGAAGGGGTATTGTGACGGCGATTCATTATGGAGCTCGATTCACAGGCCTAAATGTATATAACCCTTTTTTTGTACTTTTTGTTGTCATACATGTATTGAATGGTCTTGTTCAGTTCCTCGACATGGAGGTCATTGCTGGAAAAGGCCAGCAGATGTGGAGCTCTATGATCAGTGAAGTAGATAAAGATCTGGTCATTAGGTCCACTCTTAATCACCTTCCCGGATCCTTTTCCCTTCACCGCCTCTTTGTTACCTCTCAGCACTGCCGGGACAGTGACAATAGTGACAAACTCTTGTGTAGTCCTTTCAGCACTCCCATGTACACCTCTGTCTTGTTGGACCAGTTTATAATGATTCCTTTGGTTGGATTCAGGTCATTATCATCGTACATCAGCTTAACCTGCTGCACAGATGTCTATGCAAATTGCACCCTGAAGTCACCAAAAGTAGTACAGAAACTACTTTTGGGGATCGATGAGGCACCGCAATGTCGGTGTCGCACCGTTTCAGCGATTGCCGCAGATTTGGCATGCAAATTGACATGTCAAATTGCACCAATGTGAACCTAGGCTAAAATGCTTTGGATGAGGCACACAAACTTGTTCACTGAACCCTGTTCAATCAACACCCAGGTTTGGTCAGCTCCTCAATACCCACCACTCTTACTTTATTTTATTTTGGACTTTGGATGCAGAGCAGCTATATGTTCATTGGCCCTATAGCATAGACTGGGATTTTGGTTTTGTTTCCTTCTCTTCTATTTTATTTTACCTCCCTATGAATATCACATTTACAGTAACACACACTATTGTTGTCGAAGAGGAATTGCAGAGTTGCTTATTTCATATAGGCCTTGGAGGACCTTTGTGTTCTTTTTTTACCTAGAAGAGGTTTTCACAAGATTATTCACTGGAAAATAAGTTATTTAAAAAAAGGAAAGAAAGGGGGTAAGGAAAAGAGAAAATTAAAATCACAATTTACTCTTGAAAAAATGCCTTTAATTATGCCCACTCCTCCAGACTAACATCCACCCGTCAAGAAATTTTGGATATTTGCATAACTCCCCCAGTGTTGTCAGTTCAAATGGGAATTTAGGATCACTGGATTTCTGGCGGGATCAGAAGGTATTTTTCTGTACAGAGAAAATTAAAGTGCCCCACCCAGTGCACAGGAGGAGTAACTACTTCTATATGTAAAAGTTACATTCCCCATGTACCAGGCAGGGGTCTTGTTCAGCCCTTGGGGATAGACTTGTCATCTACAAAATATAAAGAAATATTGTTGGAGCAAAATAAAATTATCTGTGAACAGCAAATATGGAATTTATAATAATAAGCTGCTCAAGCTCAGTTCTGAAAGATTTCTTCCTTTTAGAATAACTTAATAAGGTTACAGACAATAACTACCTAAAGTGTTTTGTAAGTGAGGATGGGACAACTCAACCACAAAGGGGGAGGAGAGGGGCTATGGGATTTTTCATGGTACCATAATGGACTCAGACTTTTTAGTTATATAAAAAACAAATATATTGAGTACAAACATATAATGATCTTTTAAAATCACATCAATTACATCACCATCCCAATTGATGGACAACAGTTGAATTTATTTTCTCACAGTCATTGCACCAGTGCTTCCCGACAAGTTTCGCGGTTAGCCCGCTTCTTCAGGAGAATGCACGATATTACCTGTATACTACAATAAACTATAAGTATTAATTTCATTCTTTAATTATCACATATTGACTTCTATAACATATACAATATTATTAGCCACACATGTATAACCCGCACCATTCCTAAAGCCTACCTGTAAATCCAACCAGGTTCACCACAGCCTACAGTCTGATGTTCCCCAGGGCGAGCATGGGAAGATGTACTAATGAAATAACAATAATATGTTTATATCTTGTTGCCATATTTATTCTCACTATAATCACTGTTTATAATTTATAATATGTAATATTACTTATAAAGAGGGTACTAGTTTTATATCAAGTGAATGCTATTCATCCTCTAATAACAGAAGTCTTATAGTTCCTATTGTTAATGTTTCTATTATTGCAAATTACTTCCCATAATTATTCCCTTTTATTATTTATTGCTCTTACTTTCTGCGTAAGTACCATAGACTGTCGTCCCCGTGGACAGACGGACAGGTAAAGTGTAGCGGGGGAGAGGAAGGAGATGGCACATATCCTGCACAAACTTCTATTTGAATGGTTGGATGCTCTAGGTTCTAAATGAGAGGAGACAGATATATATTAAATATATGCCCTTTAAACTGGCCATCTGAAGTGATAGCATAGAATCTATGCCCCTGTTCAACATGACTAATCATGTTGTGCTTAAGCCACCCTCCTCCCCATAAAAGAGAGGGGAGAGGGGCAAGCAACATAGGGACCTATAGGTCCCATAACCTTACATAAAGATTTGGCAATAAGGACAAACCCTATACTTACTAGATAGCCTTCTATATGGATCACCCTTAGGATTAGCTGTAGCTCTCAGCTTGCTCAATCACCCACACCTAATAAGGTGTGTACAGCCATCCATCTAAATTAACAGTACATAACATTTAGAAAAGGTTCACACAGGTCCCTCCATCTGCCCCCTTCAGCTACCAGTCAGTACCTTTGTTGCACGTGTCGTCTGTATCTCTCCCCGCCGCCTGCAGCTCTAATGGCTGCTTCCATGCTTTATATACCTCCTCCAGCTGGGGGACGTTCAGCGCGGCCCGGCCGCCGGCCGATGACATCCCCTCAACCTGACTGTCCGACGCTCTCACTCATGCATAGCAGGTGTGGTGCGTTGCCATAGGCAATCAATGGGATTCACTGCGGCGCTGCGGAACAGCGCCATTATCTCCAGTGGATGCTGATGGTAACACCAGGAATCCACAGTGAATAATCACTGCAGATCTCCTGCCGGTGGGAGATGGCATATACATCCCACTTGCCTTGGCACACAGAGGACAATTATACCCTCTGTTGGGACAGTCACATGCTCGCCCGGGAACAGCGACTCCACAGCGCCCGGCGACCCCAATCAGGACACAGGCAGGCTCAACAGTGCCCTTGATTACACATATGTAGCCATTCACATCATTGAAAATTAGTATTTGTATATACATCAATTTTGAAATAACTTATTTTACAACATGTTTTCCTCACAACCATTGTGCCTAAACATGTATCACATAGTGTATATTACACGTTAGTGCGGATCCCTCAAACTTTTATCAAAATCCTCTTACTTAATCCTCCTGTACTTATCTAACTGTATCTAAATACAGCTACAGGAAGACTATATCATCCACCCTCATGGAGCAACTGGGGTATATACACACATCATCCATCCAAACCACATTAATGGAATATATTTCACCCCTGCTCCCGATTCGTTACTCTAGATCCAAACTAAGATTTGCCCGGTAGTTTCTATCAATTATTATAGGAAATGCTTGTAGGTGTGCATTTTGTTTAACCCTGGGGGAACTGTAGCGTTTAATCGCTCTATCCAAAAGGTCTCCTTTTGTAAGATGCGTTTATCCCAGTTCCCTCCTCTGGGACTACCTCCAGCACACTGAATGACACCACAGAATTATCAAACCTGTGGTGCAACCCAATGTGCCTGGTAACTGGCGACAAAATTTTTCCATTTCCGGAATAGTATATGTGATCCCCAATTCGTTTGCCGAATTCTCTAATAGTTTTTCCTACATAAAATGCAGAACAGTGGCACTTCATCAAATAGATGATGCCTCTGGTTGTGCAATCAGCAAATTGGCGCATCTTGTGCGTTTGTCCATTAGGGAGATGGGTCACCAGCCCCTCTACTACCCAAGGACATTTGGGGCAATTCCCACATCTATTTGTGCCAAAGGGGGATGTATGCTTTCCCCTTTCCGGTACATAGTGACTTGAGACTAGGGTGTCCCGTAGTGATGTAGCTCGTTTAAACACCAATTCTGGATACGATTTAACATATTTCCCTATCGTATAATCCTCCGTTAGGAGGTGCCAATGTTTCTTAACAATGGCCCTAAGCTGATGTTCATGAGCGGAATATTTCGTTATCATTTTTACAGATGGTCTATTTGTGTTTTCCTTCTTTTTGAATAGGAGAGAAATTCTAGTTTGATTAATTACTTTATTATAGGCCTTTCTCAACGTAGATTTTGAATAACCTCTGGCTAGTAATCACTCCTTTAATTCATAAGCCTGTGTCTGGAAATCTCTATCATGTGTACAATTCCTCCTTACCCTCCAGTACTGGGCATATGGTATGCTATTTTTGAGGAATCTCGGGTGCGCACTCGTAGCGTGAAGAAGTGTATTTCCCGCGCTTGGTTTACGGTAAAGGTTCGTATTCAACCATCCATTTTTTTCAAGTGTAATAGTTACATCTAGAAACAAGATTTTTTGTGGGCTAATATTGTACGTGAATTTTAGATTGAATGCATTATTATTCATGGCTTCGAGCATGCTGCACAGGTCCGCGCAGGGTCCGGTCCATATGATGAATAAATCATCAATGTACCGGAACCAACATAGGACCTGCTGCAACCATTCCGATAATCGATCATCTGAAAAAAGCTGCCATTCCCAGTAACCTAAGTAAAGATTTGCGTACGATGGTGCACACGACGTCCCCAGTTTGAAAATAAATCGATTCCAAAAACGTGAAGTAATTCCTATTCAAAACAAATCTGAGAAGTGTAATCACAAATTAGTTTGTGGGCCATGTGTTAGTATCTTGTTCATTTAGAAATACTTCTACAGCATGTATGCCCTGTTCATGCGGGATGCTAGAATATAAGGCTTCTATATCAACTGCAACCAAAAGTGCTCCAGGGGGAGCTTGGATATCTTCGATGTGCCTGAGCAGATCGGACCTGTCCTGAATGTATGATGGTAACCGTTGTACATGTGGAATTAGGAATGAGTCTACATATTTACTGGCATGTTCTGTCAAGGAACCTATTCCGGAGACAATTGGTCTTCCTGGGGGTTTTTTCTTATTTTTGTGAATCTTTGGAATTGAATAGAATGTAGGTGTTCTGTAATGTTTTATGTTCAAATAATCCAAAGTGTCTTTATTGATTTAATTCCTACTAGATACGCCTCAATGTATAGCCCTCGAAATTCTTCCTCATATTTCCTAACCAAGTCAGGATTTATGGGGCGGTAACATTGTGGGTCCCTGAGAATGGACAAACACATGGATTGGTAGTATCCATGGGTCATAACCACAATGTTACCGCCCTTATCCGACGGTTTGATCACAATCTCTGAGTTTTCCTGTAATTGCCTCAGAGCTGTTTGTTGTTCTTGTGACAAATTCTGTTCAACTGGTCCCCATTGGGCCTTTTTGAGATCCCGGATGGTTTGATGCAAGAGTGCCAAAACATTTGGACATAAAGACAAATCAGGGAACTTGGTGGACTTTAACTTAAATGACTGTAAATCAGTTGGTTTACTATGTACAGTTAATGTAACCATATTCTGTTCTGATGCTTATGTCACTGAGTTCTCGTTATCCATCTCACTATTACTCTCTTCATATAATAGCATTGAATCTCTCAGGACTCTGCACTCCTCCATTGTAAAGTTTTTTTGTTTGCTCTGTCAATTCAATTTCACTAACAGCCCCCTGTGATAGAAGGCTATCTAGTAAGTATAGGGTTTGTCCTTATTGCCAAATCTTTATGTAAGGTTATGGGACCTATAGGCCCCTATGTTGCTTGCCCCTCCCCCCTCTCTTTTATGGGGAGGAGGGTGGCTTAAGCACAACATGATTAGTCATGTTGAACAGGGGCATAGATTCTATGCTATCACTTCAGATGGCCAGTTTAAAGGGCATATATTTAATATATTTCTGTCTCCTCTCATTTAGAACCTAGAGCATCCAACCATTCAAATAGAAGTTTGTGCAGGATATGTGCCATCTCCTTCCTCTCCCCCACTACACTTTACCTGTCCGTCCGTCCACGGGGACGACAGTCTATGGTACTTACGCAGAAAGTAAGAGCAATAAATAATAAAAGGGAATAATTATGGGAAGTAATTTGCAATAATAGAAACATTAACGATAGGAACTATAAGGGCCGGTTCACACTGCAGCGGGGCGGAGCGGCGCGACTTCGCGCCCCGTTCATATCTAGGCGAATTGTCAGGCGACTTGAGTCGCCTGACAATTCGCCTCAATGCTGTGCAAATGGGACCGTTCTAATAGGAGCGAATCGCTTCGCTCCGCATTAGAAAAATGGTCCCTGCACTATTTTTAGGGCGATCTCAGGCGGCTTGCATTGACTTCTATGATAGAAGTCTCCTAGCAAGCCGCTTTGAGATCGCCTGGAGCGCCGCATCGCGCCGCTCCGCCTCGCTACAGTGTGAACCGGCCCTTAGACTTCTGTTATTAGAGGATGAATAGCATTCACTTGATATAAGACTAGAACCCTCTTTATAAGTAATATTACATATTATAAATTATAAACAGTGATTATAGTGAGAATAAATATGGCAACAAGATATAAACATATTATTGTTATTTCATTAGTACATCTTCCCATGCTCGCCCCGGGGAACATCAGACTGTAGGCTGTGGTGAACCTGGTTGGATTTACAGGTAGGCTTTAGGAATGGTGCGGGTTATACACGTGTGGCTAATAATATTGTATATGTTATAGAAGTCAATATGTGATAATTATGTTAAGAATGAAACTAATACTTTATCGTTTATTGTAGTATACAGTTAATATCGTGCATTCTCCTGAAGAAGCGGGCTAACCGCGAAACTTGTCGGGAAGCACTGGTGCAATGACTGTGAGAAAATAAATTCAACTGTTGTCCATCAATTGGGATGGTGAGGTAATTGCTGTGATTTTAAAAGATCATTATATGTTTGTACTCAATAAATATATTTGTTTTTTATATAACTAAAAAGTCTGTGAGTCCATTATGGTACCATGAAAAATCCCATAGCCCCTCTCCTCCCCCTTTGTGGTTGAGTTGTCCCATCCTCACTTACGGGACATTTTTTTCTATTATAAACCGGGATGTAGGTCCTGCTATTGCCATTATAAGCTGGAAGACCTTTCATATCAATCTCCTTGGTTCTAGTTGCAATTTAATACTCCTAACTGCAAGGCTGAGCCCCACCACTTTGGGAATGGCTAACAAAAGTTATATCATTGGCACACCTCCCAACTACCTGAGATGAAAGGGAACGACACCTAGCACAAAGTATGTAGGCTAGAATGTGCCCGTGCCATGTTTGCAATAGTTTAAAGGCTGTTTAAAAGATTTATTCAACTACAACATTATTGGTAGAAACAGTACATTTTCTTAGAGATCTGTACAGCAGAAGAGGGACAACTGAAGAGGACAGAGGGATTTAGTTCCAAAAAAGGGGGTAATCTGTCTAAGCTTTGGATGGAGATTCCACACCTTTAGTAACACAGTGATATCAGTGATGGATATGGTGAGGCAAAGAGTAATGACTACACACTTAGTGAAGAACTACTAGTGTGACCATAAAAGTGTCAACTGTGGAGATGACTGCAAAATACATATAGAATATTAGGATTCTATTCAAATGATTGGCCCAAGAAAGTCACATACCTGAGAAATGTTGATCCTATGTGATGTTTCAGACGAGCCGTCGCTAACCAATTCTTGGTTACCCAATGTCTACCTCAGCACCAATATGTAAGGAAAATTATTTGTTCCGTTACAAGATTTCCATGTAACATAAATATGCAGCTATAGTAATGTTTTATAGTTGGTTATTACAATGCCATCTTGTGGTTCTTTTGGATATTACACCTTTCTATTGTATTTTCTAAGTGTGTACCTCCCATCCTCTGTGAGCTATTTCCTCTTCCTAGTTCACTCTACTTTATGACTTCCTGTTCCTGGTGCACTCTGCTATTCTATTTCCTCTTCCTGTGTCCTCTCTCTCATGAGGTAAAGAATATGGCCACACGCTAGAAGGCCTCACTCAATCTACTCGCATCCTAGGACACATTACTATGTTTTGACCTGCAGTTACCATCTTTCGACCATCTGTCACATTTGTTGTATGCTGTACCTGCTATTCCAATGAATAAACGCTCATGGAAGAAATCGGTAATTGGTGAGTCACTATCTGATAAGAACTGTCTGCGGTGATCATATCTGCTTATACAGGCCAGGCATAGAGGTCTCAACAAGGGATAAGTCGCCATTACAACAGTTAGGAGTCAGAATATTATTCATCAAATATAATTGGGGCCTCTGGCATGTTGTCCTTCCTTCTGTGGCTCAGGAATCATCTCAGACTGACATCCAGAAGTGTTTGTGGTCAGAAGGTAAGACAAGGAGCTGATAGACGATGTGATGGAAACGCTGATCTCAGACTGGACTGAAGAAATCCATTCCATGGAATGGTCATCCTCTTGTGTTAAAGTTGACTGTGGAGTTTCTTCTTTTCAGCTTTCACTTAGGTATTTCAAGACTTCCGAAGTTTTACTTCTTTGGTTGTTATCAAGTGCCAAAAGATCAATAAACATTCCTTGCATCCCAGTGGGAACCCTTCTCCATGCTTCTGGAGGATTAACCTCATGGAAATCATGTTGCCAGTCAACATACTGTTCATCATCAAGAATGGCCAACCGCCAAGGAAGCTCTCCTGTGAGTAGGCAGTAGATACCGACACCAAATGCCCACACATCAAGGCTGCCATCTACATCCAGTCCATCTGAATTGGTCACATTACACATCTCCTCTTCTATTTTATTTAACCTCCCTATGAAACTCACATCTAACCCACACTATTATTGTTCATGATGAGGAATTAGAGTTGTGTTTTTTTTTTTTTTTTTTACCTAGAAGAGTTTTTCACAATGCCATTCACTGGGGAAAAAAGATTTAACAAAGATAAGAGAAATGGAGAAGATAAAAGAAACACAATACCTTAACAATGTAATTATTTAACACCCACTCCTTCAGACTGACATCCACCCATCAAGACATTTTGATATTTGCTTAACTCCTCCAGTCTTGTCTGTTAAAACAGGGATTTAGGATCTTACTGGATTTTTGGCAGGATTAGAAAGTATTTTTCTGTATTGGGAGAACTCAAGAGCCCCACCCAGTGCACAGGAGGAGTAACTTCTCATATATGTAAAAGTTACATCCCCTATGTACCTGGCAGGGGTTTTAATAAACCCCCGGGGATAGTACAGGCTTGTCATCTAAAAAATATAATGAAATATTGTTGGAGCAAAGTAAAGAGAATTATTTGTGAACAGCAAACATGAAATTAATATTAAAAAACTGCACATGGTCAGTTCTGAAAGATTTCTTCCTTAGAGAATGACTGACTATCCTGCAGTAAATAATGATATATGAAATGATAAACATTTATAAGGTTATAGACATGGACTACATAGGTTTTTTGTGTAAAACAGAAAACAGACATAGAATAGTGAATCTTCGTTAATACAAAAATGAACAAAGGAATCATCCAAAAATAAACCATCCTTTACTAGTTCTACTCTTCTAGAATGATTATAACCAAACTCAAGTTCCTATGAATTACTGCACTATATATATAATAATTGTTGGCAATTTCATATTGAAATTAATCAGAAAAACATTTTAAAAAATGTATCACAAAATAAGAACATCATACTCCTCAAGAGTCCTATTACCAGTGTAAGCTAGAAGACCTTTCATATCAGATTCTAGTTTTGCTATAATTCTCTTAACTGCAAGGCTTAGCGCCACCATTCTGGGAAAGGATAACAAAGGTTACAGCCAGGTCCATAAATATTGGTTTTAATCTTTTTGGCTCTATACACCACCACAATGGATTTGAAATGAAAGGAACAAGATGTGCTTTAACTGCAGACTTTCAGCTTTAATTTGAGGGTATTTACATCCAAATCAGGTGAACGGTGTAGGAATTACAACAGTTTGTATATGTACCTCCCACTTTTTAAGGGACCAAAAGTAATGGAACAGATTAACAATCATAAATCAAACTTTCACTTTTTAATACTTGGTTGCAAATCCTTTGCAGTCAATTACAGCCTGAAGTCTGGAATGCATAGACATCACCAGACGCTGGGTTTCATCCCTGGTTATACTCTGCCAGGCCTCTAAGTGAAATGCATGCTGAATCGGATTCAGGTCAGGTGATTGACTTGGCCATTGCATAACATTCCACTTCTTTCCCTTAAAAAACTCTTTGGTTGCTTTCGCAGTATGCTTCGAGTCATTGTCCATCTGCACTGTGAAGCGCCGTCCAATGAGTTCTGAAGCATTTGGCTGAATATGAGCAGATAATATTGCCCGAAACACTTCAGAATTCATCCTGCTGCTTTTGTCAGCAGTCACATCATCAATAAATACAAGAGAACCAGTTCCATTGGCAGCCATACATGCCCACGCCATGACACTACCACCACCATGCTTCACTGATGAGGAGGTGGTATGCTTTGGATCATGAGCAGTTCCTTTCCTTCTCCATGCTCTTCTCCTCCCAATCACTCTGGTACAAGTTGATCTTGGTCTCACCTGTCCATAGGATAATGTTCCAGAACTGTGAAGGCTTTTTTAGATGTTGTTTGGCAAACTCTAATCTGGCCTTCCTGTTTTTGAGGCTCACCAATGGTTTACATCTTGTGGTGAACCCTCTGTATTCACTCTGGTGAAGTCTTCTCTTGATTGTTGACTTTGACACACATACACCTACCTCCTGGAGAGTGTTCTTAATCTGGGCAACTGTTGTGAAGGGTGTTTTTTTCACCAGGGAAAGAATTCTTCAGTCATCCACCACAGTTGTTTTCCGCGGTTTATTTGGACACACCTAATGTTTTTGCTATCTCTCTGATGGGTTTGTTTTGTTTTTTCAGCCTAATGAAAGTTTGCTTCACTGATAGTGACAGCTCTTTGGATCTCATATTGAGAGTTGACAGCAACAGATTCCAAATGCAAATAGCACACTTGAAATGAACTCTGGACCTTTTATCTGTTCCTTGTAAATGGGATTATGAGGGAATAACACACACCTGGCCATGGAACAGCTGAGCAGCCAATTGTCCCATTACATTTGGTCCCTTAAAAAGTGGGAGGCACATATACACACTGTTGTAATTCCTACACCATTCATCTGATTTGGATGTAAATACCCTCAAATTAAAGCTGAAAGTCTGCAGTTATTTGTTGTGGTGGTGTATAGAGCCAAAAAGATTAGTGCCATAAATATTGGGACATGGACACAGTTCTGACTGTATATGCTGCCAGAATCATCTTGATGACCCCAGTATTTTTGGCAGATACTGCCATGAAAAGACAAAACATTCCATAAGGATGAACTACAAGAGATCCTCTGCTTTCTTGTTGCCAACAAGCTATGCCAACTTTTGTTCCATATTGTCAAGAGGAAGAACACAGAGCTCAGTTGGGTAAGAAGTGTAATTTTAATCAGAACTACCATGTAAAATATGGAAAATGGTTGCCTCACCTTTCGTACCCAGTACAAAACTTCAGAGGCCATGCTAAAGTCAATCTGAAGATATTAGTCACTCTTGCCTAAAATATTCTTCCCAAATCTGTGAAGTCCCAGAATGATCCACAATAACCATGAGTGATGTCATAACATCCAAACACTCAACAGGCACATCTCTTTTCAGGAACCTTAAAATGCAATTCAAGGTATTTTCCTGCTCAATGTCATCTTTGTGTTCTCAGCAAAATCTCATATCATCAGACTGACAGACTTGAAACGAAGTGAATGCACAGTGAGATCTTTATATAAAATGTTGTACTCTGGTTTTGGTGAGAGGGAATCTTTCATAGCAAAGCATTGAACACCGTTCAGTAATTTTTTATGTACAGATTGGAATATATTTTAAGAGGAGATTAAGAAAAAAATATACATTACTTGGTCCCCCAAACACATTTGTTTCTCTTTGTATTACTGAACCTCCATTCATTGCCCCCTTTTGTCAGTTTTTCATATTTAGGTTCTTATAAATTTTATTACATACCCCTCATAAACCTCTGCAGGATTATTATCAGAATGCTCATTAAATAATAAAGACCCATTGATTGGTTAGATGGAAACTTCTTACCTTAATGTGGTGGGGATTAAGCGGTGATGATTCGTTTCTCTGAGTATTCGGTTTCTCTGCAGATCAACACCGGACAACATCACCAAATCTCCAGCTGTGCTGTAGTAGATGGGAATACCGGAATCTCTGGAAGAAGAGTCACTGATCAGAGGAGGAAGAGGCCCACTTTATACAAAGGTGATGGGTGGGGAAGGCAAAGAATGAAAGCTCTTCATTGGCTGACTTCTAATGGAAATGTCGTGTAAATAACCCCGCATTGTTCTTGCTGATTTGCATATAAACGGGTTTTTTAGAAAACAGGTGATAGGATTAAACATGTTGAAACCAAAATACTTTAAACTGAGGCCAAGATGGCAGCTTCCATGGCTGAAAATGATAGGAGGGTTTACTACCACTTTAATCTACAACTGCCGTGATGCTGCACATGTGATCAGCTATGACACCAGCCATTGGATGGTTTGACAGTTTGGTTTAGAGCACAACCAATGGGAGTGTTACATTTCCGGCACGTGCCGCAAATGTAACTGGTTTTTAAACTGTTAAAT
The DNA here is from genome assembly GCA_018402905.1 of Glandirana rugosa. Taxonomy (NCBI): domain Eukaryota; kingdom Metazoa; phylum Chordata; class Amphibia; order Anura; family Ranidae; genus Glandirana; species Glandirana rugosa. Next base: position 517,842 of record BLSH010043214.1, read on the forward strand.
GGATGGGTTTACTACCGCTTTAAAACTTTACTGAATTTCAAAATTAAAATGGATGTCCATCTGAGACATTACGCCCCTTTTTTGGGTGTACTTAGGAGGAATTGTGCCCTTCTTCAGTGTCCTCGGGAGATATTAGGTCCATTTTTTTTTTTTTTTTTTTGGGGGGGGGGGGCTT